>RXPK01000149.1:1531828-1991794 GCA_004143645.1 Protaetia brevitarsis | reverse complement strand
AAAAGTAAATAAAATGATCTAAACTATACTATAACTAAACCAGTTGGAAAAAAAAAACAAAAACAAAACTTAGTTCTAGTTATAAAGTAATACAATATAAATACTAATATGTAAAAAAAAATTAAGCTAAAGATAAGTAACGCTGCTATTGCAGTTATCCATAATAAATTTCAGTGAGCAAAAATTTATGTCAACATTAGGGATACAATTAAATATCTGCACATACGATATATAGGGGATTTAGAAAGCAAATTAGTTTCGGGTGTAGGATAGTAGAAGGTCTTGGAACTTCTAGCGATAGCCTAGGAACATTGAATTGATTTGATTAAGTAAAGATTGCGAATCTATAAAATTATTTAATAGTTAAAGAGAAATTTAATACTAGTTTGTTGCGTCGGAGATCCAGAGAATCGATGTTAAACATGCTTAAAGAAGAGCATGACTAAACTTGAGGAGGATATATAGTTTGTTGTCTGAAATACAAATACTTTAGAAATCGGCGTTGAACTTGCTCGAGAAGGTAAATATAACAATTATATATGGGAGACCAGATAACAGAGGCATACTCAAGTCTGAATCGAACAAAAGCGTAATAGAGGGTCATAACACAATCGGTACGAGAAAAACGTCTAGAGGTTCTAATTATAAAGCCAAGCATTTTAAGAGCGTCGCTACAAATGCCAAGAATGTGATCAGCAAACGACAGTTTACAATCAAAAATCACCCCGAGATCCTTAGTAGTGATATTTCTCTCTAAAACAGTGTTGTTGTAGTAATAAGTATGCGTAATAGATTTAAGTTTCGGAAAAAAGTCATTACCTTACACTTGCTGACGTTCATGTTTAACTTATTAGCAGTGCACCATTCGCTTACAGTATCAATCTGATCTGGAGATAATACAGTCATAGAACATTCAATAGTAGTAAATATTTTAATGTCGTCAGCAAAAAGAAGTTTCTGGCAGGACAAATCATTACAAATATCGTTAATGAAAATAAGGAATAAAAGTGGACCCAGATTAGTGCCTTGAGAAACTCCAGAAGTAGGGCAGAAACAGGAAGAGTTGTAGCCCATATATCTCACATAATCTTTCTATCTTTCAGATAAGACGTAACAGAGTAACAATTGAGTTGAAAACCAAAAGCATCCATCTTATGTAAGGAGATCATGGTAATACGATCGAAAGCTTTGGTGAAATCCATAAAAATAACATCGGTTTGTCCATTGTTGTCAATGTTGTTCGATATGAATTGAGTAAATTCAGCTAAGTTGGTAACAGTCGAGCGTTTACTAACAAAGCCATGTTGGTTAATGCTTATGTTTTATGTACTTAGGTCATAACTTCTTGTAGAAGTTTGTAGAAGTAAATAATAGATCATAAGCGTTAAATTAAAATATGTCCATAATTTAAAAAATTACCCAATATTACAAGTAAATTCTTAATTATAATTCTAAATGTGGTTAACAAATTAAACAAATTTATGAAAACGTGAAACGTTACATTAAGTTGTATAATTGTTATAATAACATTACCGAGAATGATACGTAAATGTAGGCAAACTTTTGTCTAATTTTCCTGTATTTTGTCCCAATAAAGAAGTTATTGTGTTGTATACATGAATGTACAACTATATGGAAATATTTTAAGTATGTACCAAATATAAATTACCATAACATTTATTTAAAATGTGAGTACTTGTAATATCTATTAAATTAAATATAAGTAAATTTATCGCAGTAATCATGAGTTCAGAGTTGCCGACGATTTTACTCGGTGCACTGCATATAAAAAAATAAACATAAAAATCTTTTTCGGTTTTAGAGCAACCTTTCTGACCCATTTATTATTGAAGGATAGGTCACAAATCGTACGCTACAAGAACTTGAGTAATGGAAGCTTATCTTTCGCGAATTTAATTTATATTCTCGAGTGGAGACGGCGCTGAAATATTCATACGTCATATTTAGAACAAGCCGATCTCACCATCATCATCGCCGTCGTCGCGATAACGACGACCAACAGGTGTGATTTATAGACGGTAATAACTCGGGCGAGAGAGGTAAATTTGATAGGTCGATACGTTCGAAGTATTCGAACTCGCCCTCGCACTTTATGTTGCTATAAAGGGTATCGGTTTTTACGTTTAATTTGGCCTTTTTCGTCGTTCTGACCGTAATTCCCATACCGTTTTAAAGCTGTGTCCTCGAGAGAAGGCATAAAAGAGCTGCGGAAACTAACTTCCGATAATAAAACCGGCTGCGGATAAAGTCGATGCAAAAGCGCAGCCCACGATGGTTAATGTTTGTAGATTCGCGTTCCAAACCTAAAATATTTAGTTTTAACTATAACGCTTAAATTCATATATTAGGTATATTCACCTATCTTTCATCCACTGTTTACATAATAAAATTGTACTAATAGGACATTTTTAACCCACATTTTTAAAAATGAAAATAATCGAAATAAATTTTGAATTAACATGTTATTTTCTAGATACAAATACTTTTATCTTTCTAAAATTATTACTTGTTTGCTAGGTGACAAGATAAATTCGTGGTGTCATCAAGATTATCCGTTAAGGCGGGTTCTCACTCATACGTGGTTCGCAGTTGACGCGTATGGACGTCGACGTAGAATGTTGGGCAATATGATGTACAACCCCCATGTCGACAGCAGAATGCGAACGATGTTTTTCTACCCTCAAACGCATTAAGACTTTTCTGAGAAGCACAATGTCAGAAGATCGACTGAACGCATTTTCAACAAAGTCATAGACGTCTTTTCCAGCATGAAAAATAGGAGAATGGATTTTATGTACAAAAAATAGGCAAGTTCTTATTTTGTGCCCACCCTCTTTCCTAACTCACGAGTCGCCACTGATTCTGCCTATAGGGTGATACCCAATATATACGACAAACTTTAAGAGCTGATTCCTGAGGTTATTTTGATCATAAAAGTTCATATGAGTATATGTCCAAAACGGTTTGGTTTTAAAGTTATTGAATATTTAATAATAAGTTATGAACTATGACTAACACGATATAATATCACAGTTGGTTCTTCAAAAATTATTGTGTTGAGAGGAAATTGTTTATTTGTCATTTCAATATTTGTCAATAGTTGTCAGAGTATTCATTCAGTTTATTGCCAGTTTCTGTTTTCTAAAATGAATTACACGAATGCTGAGATGTGTGATATATATTTACGGTCCTGCCAATGGAAATTCGCGTGCTGCTAGACGTCTTTATGAAGAACGATACCCGAACCGTATCATCCCGCATCATTCAATATTTGCCCGTCTTCACCAACGTCTTAGTGAAACGGGAAATTTTAAAAAACGGACGACTGATAACGGGCACCCATCTACAAGGAGAACTCCACAACTTCAAGAAATCGTACTAAATGAAATTGATGAACATCTCACTACAAACACCAGAAAAATTGCGTTTGCTTTAAACACTAGTCAGGCCACAGCTTGGAGAATATTGAAAGATCAACTGTTGTATCCATGTCACATTCAACGGGTGCAGGCACTTTTGCCGGCAGAGTTTCCGCAAAGAGTGGCTTTTTGTCAATAGATGCAACACAAAATCGCACGAAATCCTGATTATTTGGCTCAAATATTCTTCACCGATGATGCTATTTTCTCTAGAAACGCGATTATTAATTTTCATAATAATCACATATGGGCCAAAGAAAATCCGCACGAACTAGTGAATGCCCGTCATCAACATCAATTCTCTGTCAATGTGTAAGTCGGAATTGTTGGAGATCACTTGATAGGTCTTCATGTTTACCGATGCGGTTAAATGGCGAGGTATATCGCAATTTTCTTGAAGTGGAGCTACCCCTACTGCTGGAAGAAGTTCCGTTGCAATTAAGATTACAAATGTATTTTATGCATGACGGTGCTCCAGCGCATTTTAGTTTAGTTGCTCGCGAGTTTTTGGACAATATGTATCCAGATCGGTGGATAGGACGGGGACGTCCACAACCGTGGTCTCCTCGGTCTCCAGACTTAAATTCTTTGGACTTTTTCTCTGGAGTCACCTTAAATCATTAGTTTATACGACGATACGATTAGTTTGTTTTACTAATTATTTTGTTAATTTATAATAAAAACGTTAATTATGTTAACTTACTATTAAACATTGTACAACTTTAGAACTAAGCGGTTTTGGACATATGTTCTTATGAACTTTTATGATCAAAATAACCCCAGGAATCAGCGCTTAAAGTTTATCGCATATATTGAGAATCACCCTGTATAATAAATATTAACTGGCCAAGCGAGTACCTAACCCCGTGCTTATCCCCGTCACACACCCCAACGTGACATTTGGTGGAGGCGCCGAGCATTACGTGACATTTGGTGTTTGTGTTTGTTCTTATAATCTGTATACAATGTACTGCTGAACTACTTCTTATTTCATGTGGACCACCCTTGTATTAATTTCTGGCGCAACGGCGAGCCGGTATCCGCAGGGGGTACTAGCGTTTGGTAACCTCGAGGGACAGCAAGAAACCACCTCAACACTAAAGATGATGGAGGCTGAAGAAGCACATGGTGGAGGATGCCAACCAGATAACGATGGCTTCAATAATCCAGGGAATCCACAAGTTTGAAGCACTGGACTCATAGTTGTACGCAGTGGCATATACCGGCCCCAGAACAAGCTGAGCTCGTTAATTATTCATCCACCAATACAAAGGAATTGTTTGCAAATGCGTACATACAATGCGTGCATGAAGCTTCTACCGCAATTCCAAAACAACTAGCAAATGTAAAAACGGTCCAAATTACTTGAGGAAACCGGCTAATAGGAAATAAATAGATGATTCTGCCTCCGTGGGAACATTGAAGAATTCGCCAGAAAGATTCATATAGGTGGTATTAATTGAGTATTTCAGGTTTATTAATTAATTAGATAATAATTTTATTTTGAAGCATAGTTAAGAATACTAAAGTCTGCTTCGTGGCTGCTATTCATATTACTTTTTGTTTCAATTTTTTAAATTTATGTTACTTTTTAAATCCCTTCGGTTTTCTGGAAGGGAGGGAGATGTCACGAATTGGCCTTCAAGAGTGGGGATAGCGCTAAGCTATATAATTGTTGTAATTATAGTAAATGAGGACTCTCTGTAAAGGAGACACTCCGCGAGGAGGCTCTCCGATAGGAGACTCCACGGGATATTCCTTGCATTTTAAATAAACCTGCACGCGTAACTCATGGTGCATATAAGGGAGGTAGAGCTATTACTCCATCTATATATAATAAATATTAACTGGCCAAGCGAGTACCTAACCCCGTCCTTACCTCCTGTCACACACAACTTGACATTTGGTGGAGGCTACGTGACATTATGTCCTTACGAGACTGTTTTTGGTTCGATGCAGACGCTGTATTTTGCTGCGATTAAATGCTTTCGACGATGACGCACAAGTTGATCATTGCTCAACTTTCGACGCGGTCAAACCACGTCAAACCCTTCAGACGTGTATATTAAACTTCTTCCAATACTTATATACATAACTTTTATAATTTAATAGTCTTGATACAATTTAACTACATGTACTTTTAAGAACAAATAGGCAACATTTATGGACTTTTCAAAGTCTATTGAATACATTTTTAGGCATTTCACATTTGCATTTCTATTTCATCTAAGATTATTATACATTTTGAAGGCAGCACGAACATGACAACAAAATGCATCTAGTTTAGTGGTTAGTTATTTTAGGTTAATTCCTTAATATCACTGTAATATCAACAGAAAGAATGTAATCAATATTACTTCTAAATTATTTCGCGCACTACATAATAATCTAAATGCAGTACAACCGCAGTACAATTAAGTTATCGCGACCAGATGCATCTTGCTAATGCATATTAGGGCGTAATACGCACTGAGTGTATATACCCTCCTCATTTTTGCGGAGAATAATGCCATAACGGCCTCTATATTCCGTACGCGGGTAATCACGTTTTCCTATATAAATTAGGGGTTTTAATTTTAATACGCTCTCTGCAAACATTATTACGGCTAGGAATTAAATTACGAGACAATGGAACTACACATATCGAAAATAATGCTCTGGGTAAAGCCGGTTGGTTCTCGTGTATGACCGCTTTTGTAATTTCGCATTAAAATCATTGGCTTTGATGTGCTCTGGGTAGCTATGCCCGGTAACTATTTTCCAGCGCTAATAATATCGTTTAAGGTATATGGTGGATATGTATTATGCATGCGGGTTGACCACACTCGTTTCTGATTCCGGAGTGCTCGTTTTTAGTCTATATTAGTAATTGGTATAATAATGAGCGAAGAATGCCGAAAGGAATAGAATTAAAAAATAGATGCATGATCGTACTACGGAAATAAGTTGATTTGACGGAGCCAAATTGGAAAGGTTTACTAAATCAATTACTACATAAGCAGTTTTATAACCGAGGTATATTAAAGCCTGCGATTGGATTAATACACAATGGTTTCATTTAGATTTATTTTTAAACAATAAATTGTACGATGAAAGCACAATATCTGAATGTATATTATATAGATAGGAACACATCTGCGTAAAGAATGGGGGTGAAAAAAAATATGGAATAGGCAATAGTATTTTAGATTGAATTAGATTGGAGTTACCAATTGCCCATCTTCTCCAGATCCTTTACAGATCCTGTTTATCCTAGAAGATGATTTTTAATTTTAATTAAACCTATCATATTTGAACTCCTTTTTGCGTCTGACTGCTTTTGAATTCTACAACGCTAATGATAGAAACATATTTCTTGCAATGCTCTCGCAATGCAATAAAATAAATATGAACTATAATTTCCTCTTCTTTATTGCTACTGACATACTCTGCCAGATAAATTTCATCTACAGTGAATAGTAAGTAACCCTATCGCCATTTTAATAATATTTTTTCTTTGCATAGTGGATCCTTTGTTAAGCTCAGGCCCTTGTTTAATTGGGTCTTACCTATTTTTTGTCCCTGTTCTAATTTGTTGGAGTATTGCTGGGAATTAAAAAGCAATGTTTCTATTACATGTGGCGTGACGTTTCGGCATCCCTTACAATTTTAAAATCTTGTCCTCGTCCTTTTTGTAAAGTAAAATTTTATAATGTTATATTACATTTTAGGTACTAGGCACGAATTATGTTTATATATTTTACATAGTTTTACATAACACACTTTGGTAATTATGTGTTGTTCTATATTTGTGAAAAAAGGTAATATTTTATATAATTTTAAATAAAATTTTAGTTTGAAAAAGGCATGTAAGGGATGCCGAAACATCACACCACATAAAATAGCAATATTGTTTTTTAATTCCCAGCCATAGTCCAACAAATTAGAACCGGAAAAAAAGAACCAAAATAATCAACAATAAATAACGTAGCATCTTTTTACGTTATCAAAAAAAAAAAACGATTTGAATTCATTACAATAGATTTAAACCTAGCTTGATCCTTTGGCAATTTTTTACATCTTCTTTATATCCCGGCTGATGGTAGAGTGGCTTGCACGCTTGGCTATCAGTCGTGGAGTCCTCGGTTCGAGCCCGACCGACTGCTCTCAGAGTGAGGTTTTCGTGGTTTCCCTTACTCTTTAGCAAATGCTGAGAGACGAACATCTTAAGTCGCTCCACGGGTGCAGGCGTAATAGTAACTCATGGCCGCCGATGGCCCCTGTAATTGGCGAAAGCTGTTGGGGGATGCTAAGGAATGAATTATTATGTACCGTATATACCGTGTTGAAATTGTTTGTTAACAAAATACAATGCATAATACAAGGCTCGGTTGATTGCTAAGAAATCAGATATAACCAAAAATTACATAAACATTTAAATTTACGTATCACATCTATTATATTTAATTTATGTTGATTGTTTGCCCTTAAAGTAATTGCAAATACGTCATTTTTCTAATGCTATCATTGTAAAAAATGACTTTATAATCATTAGTTTGAAGGATTTCTACTAATTTTTCTGGTAGATCTGAAGTATGTATTTATTTATGCCATCTTTAAATTGTTCCAATCATGTTAACATAATTAATACAAAATATGTTCCCTATTATTTTTAATTAAAATGAAAATATGCTTAATAGTTAATAGTTGGGTGTATAGACAGTAATGATCAGCTATTCACATGAAAAGAATGGGTAATGTGCAATCTTGTTGACCGCCTAAAGAAGTCTTCCTTGAAATGCGTTAAATGTCCTAGTAATGTTGATACTGCCAATTTTCGCTCCAAACCTTATACATAAATATGCGAGAGAGGTAAAATACATACCTGCATAACTCTTAAATGATCTAGCTTCCGTCATAAAATGGTAAGAAAATAAGACGTTAAAATTAGAATTCTCCAAGCTTAGTCAGAGACGATCGTTCGGATCAAGATACAAACTGGGCATTAAAGACAACGGTTCGAAGGGCTGAAGGGACGCCACTCATTCACTGTTTAGGTAATATTTTAAGAATGCTTTGATATTAGAATTCAATAGTAAAACCCATGACCTCGTGGTAGAAGAAAAGTCATCAAACATCACGTAAGAGTAACAAGCAAAATATAAAAATACGAGACTTGGGTGTATGTTTTATTATACCGCTGAATGCTTTAAAATCGAAAATCATAAATGAACGTTGCGTTTTTCGTAAACTAGATAGCTGATACTTCGTTGATTAGCAACAGACAAACGCTGCCCGATTAAACTTGATTAAGAAGGGATTTTAAAGAGTGATTTAAAAAAAAATCGATGGGGCCATTGCCATCGTTTATAATTATCACACGTTCTTGCATATGCAATATTATTACAAAAGATGTCACTTTAAATTGTACAATAGCTGCCAATGTAGTACACTACGAAGAATTACACAATAGAAACAGAGAGGTCGCTGGAAGAAAAATGTTTTAAATAATATTTATTTTTTAAGTCTATATATAATAATAATAATAATAATAATAATAATAATAATAATTATTGATTCAAAGTATCGTAAAGATAAAAGAATCAGTCAAAATAAATTACAAATAAAAAAGTGTAAAAAAAGAGCAATATGCTAAACAAAAAAACAACTAACCTAGGCCAGGTATACCAAACACCCTATAAAACAAAGTTAACATAATAGCAAAAGGAAAATAAACTAACTAAATTAATAATAATATAAAGTAATAAGTGTGGAGTTTCTTATATATTGTTGGAGAAAAAGTCCTCAATGCTGTAATAGCAGCATTTCTGTAAATATACTTTCAGGTTTTGTTTAAAGCCTACATTAGTCTTTAAGTTGTTAGGTAGTTTGTTATATAATTGCTTGCCAATATGTGTCACTCCTCTGCTGGTAACGTTTAACTCGCATCTTGGAATAAAGAAATCATCTCTATGGCGAGTGGAGTGGTCATGGATGTCTTTTATGGTCGTGTACCTATGTCTATTTTGTGGTGATAGCATACAGCTTCATATATATAAAGACAAGGAAGGGTAAAATTCCAAACCGCCGAACAATGGTTTACAGGGGTTAATGGTCCAACTCCTTCAAGAATTCTAATAAACTGTTTCTGGGCTATGAAAACTTTCTTGGCGGAGGAGATGCACCCAGAGCAATAAACCGTAGCATAAACGGATTGAACCTCAGCATAATATACAGATATCAAAGTAGCTAGCGCCAGTTGGCTACGTAAACAGCGGAAAAGATAAGCTTTGGAGTGTAAAGTTTTTATCAAATTGATACAGTGATGGTCCCACAGTAAATTTTCCTGTATGTGTACCCCAAGGAATTTAAAAGTATTAGTATGATTAATCTCGGTACCATTAATTTGAACGTTGCAGGTTGTATTTAGTGTACGTTGGTAGGTATGAAATAGCATGATGCTGGTTTTACCTTCATTTAAGCATAATTTGTTAGCACAAGCCCAATGATAAAGTTTCTCAATTGCATTATTGGCATAAGTTCCACTTGCTGAAGGCTAGTGCCGTAACTAATAAGGTAGTATCATCTGCATAAGTAAAGGCTAGCACATCACTAACAAAATTAGATGTCGTTTGTATACAGGTTAAAAAGCACTGGCCTAAGACTGTTCCCTGTATTACTCCATGAAATATCGGCAGACGTCGAGACCGGAAACTTTTAATAGCTGAGTTGGAGAAATAATTCAGTTGGACATATTGAATTCGACCGCTGAGATAAGAACAGATCCATCTAGCTGCGTTTCCTCTAATACCATATTGATACAGCTTATCTAGCAAAATCGAGTGCTGCACACAGTCAAATGCTTTACTGAAGTCACAAAATATAGACAACGGAAAGTTTCGCTTATCGATCTGTTGCAAAATGACATTGTAAAATGATAATATAGCCGTGGTAGTGGATTTATTTTTTTGAAAGCCATGATGGTTGTCATGCAGTATGTTAAATTTTTCTAAAAAGGAGTTTAAGCGGTCAAGCATACAATATTCGAATATTTTGGCAATGTTAGATGTCATCGAAATCGGTCTATAATTTTCTATGTCTGCTCTATTATTTTTCTTATATACAGGGATAACTGCAGCGATCTTCAAGCTAGATGGAAAAACTCTAAGGAAAAAGAAAGATTAACTAAGTAAGTCAAGGTATTAGCAAGACATCTCGAATTCCTTCAATATTTGGCAGATATTTCATCAGGGCCATAAGAATGCTTGTTTTTTAACTTACATATAACATTGTTCATTTCAGCGGTTGTATAGGGAACAGATACATGTGTGCTCATTCTGAATGATGGTGCTCGTGCGGTCATATTTGGAATGCTATTTAACACTTGTTCTGGAATTCGTTGGAAGAAATTGTTGAATGCGTTAGCTAACACTAGGGATCGTCCACAATTATATCATCGTGCATTTTTATTTCTATGTTCTTGTGTCTTTGTCAGAAGATGTAATTTCGCGCACAAGACGCCACATTTCCTTTGTCTTATTCTCCGAGGTTCATACATTGACTATTGTATGTTATTTTAGTTCTATTGACTAGATTTTGTGTACTTGGCGTTGATCCTTGTAATAGTTTTGAAGAGCAGGATATTGCTTTTGTAAGATAAAAGGTCTTCAACCTGCTACTAGAGACTCTTATTTCATCAGTAATCCACTTTTTCTTATTATTTGTAGGTGTAACTCTAAGTAACCTTTTAGGAAAAGCAATATTGTAGTAATAAGTGAAGATGTTTAAAAAGTTGTTAACCTTTTCATCAAAGCATACTGAAGCATACATTTTAGACCAGTCCTCATGCTCTAAGAGATATTTAAACTTTTCTTTTCCGTGGTTGGAGAATATCCGCTTTTCCACATACGTAGTAGGCAGACTGGCTCACCTTCTAGGGCTACCGTTATAAATCTATGATCAGATAGGTAAGTATCTGTCACTGTGGAACCATGACATAATGCACAATTTGTAAATATATTGTCAATTAGAGAGTTAGTAGTTGTAGTAACACGTGTGCTATCATGGACTATCCCCCGCAAACCAAAGCTCAGGAACAAGTTAATAATTTGTACGCTTTCATTTGTAACCTTGTTAAAATCAATATTGAAATCACCACATATGAATAAAACACAATGCGGATTAAAAATATGGTGTAAGCACTCATGTAGCTTTGTATAGAATAAATCATAGTTAGAAGAGGGTGCTCGGTATAGATTGAGTATAATATAATTTTTAAGATCACGAGTCCACTCTATTCCGCAGACCTCAAATACTTTTTCGATTATAAATCGATCTACATTAATTGGTTTAATATTTAAATGGTTTAAGGTTAGTATACAAGTTCCACCACCTCTACTATTAATACGACAACAGCTACTTGCTAACTTATAATCTAACATATTAACTAGAGCTATTTGATTGTTATTCATCCAAGTTTCATTTATACAAACGAAGTAGGGTGGATTGGTGTCTAGAAGTTGTTCAAGTAGATTAATTTTGTTATTCAAGCTTTGAATATTCAATAGAAATATTAAATTTGTGTGGGCAACATAAGATGGCGGTAGTTGCTATATCTTTTCATATTCTGTAATGTTCTGTAAATGTGAACTTTATTTTTATAAACAGTACAATTATTACTAAATACATCATGATCAGTAGGGAAATTGCTGTTGTATCTTTTATTGGTGCGTACACAGTTGATACACTTATGTATTGTAGCTGAACAATCTTTCGATGGATGGTCTCCGGAGCATTTCGGACAGGCAGTGGGGGAACGACAATCCTTAGCGATATGTCCATAGTGACAGCAATTGTAGCATCTCAGTATGTGGAAGGACTCGACGACTCCACACCTCCTCCAACCGATGTACAGCTTTTTGCGATTTATAATAAATCTAAATGTCTCGGGATCGCATTCCATAACAATATTAGCGCCAACTTCTTTATTAATTGTACGAACCAATTTAAAAGTAGTATTTGGCGTGTTTGGTATGCTGTTTTGTTTTAGTATGTTTGAAGGTAGTATTTCTTTATCACTTAGATCATCGTTACTCACATTAAAGACAAGTATTTTAGGATTGATTTTTTTTGGAACAATTACTTCATAGTCTGATCCAAAGTTTGTTTGCCAATTGTTTTCTAGACATTTGATATTATCTTGCGTATCACATTTTATCAGCACACTACCGTCTCCCTTCGGAACCAATTTACTAACCGATATGTTTAAATCTGTAGGATTAATTTGCTGCTTTAATTGCTTACATGTAGCATTAGCTGATTGGCTTTTATTTGAGGGTTTTACAATTAATACGTGATTTGTACTTGCCAAATTCTTTTTCAAAACACTGCTAAATGTAGGTGACATCTGTGGGTTGGCGGATAAAATATCACTACTTTGCCTGGTACAGTTTTCTAGCTGTGTAATCTTTTCCCTTTGTAATTTGTTTACATTTTCGAGTTCCGCAATTATTTTCCTCAACAGAATGATTTCGTTCTGCAAATGTGCGGTTTGTGTGTTGTCAGCTAATATTGTGCTTTCTTCTGAGTCAGACTCCGGTAACGGTGGAATGGCTGAGCAGGTATTACACTTCCATAACTTACGCTCACTTAGTTTGTTACTTTTAACTCGAGAGTCTAGACATTTAGAATGTACAAAGTTATTATTACACGATTCACATTTTTGACCACTTCGCACTGGGTTTTCACACACATCACATATTTTGGAAATCTTTTGTTTAGAGTGATTATCGGAATCGACATCTTCGTCCGCCATACTTGCGCGACGACAATATGTTTAATATGTATTGATATGATACAAAATAGCATCTAGTCCACCAAGCCAAGTAACTAAAGAATCTGGCAATAGTGGAAATAACTTTTCCTTATACGCTCATTTCGAAGATTCAACAACAAAGGAAACTGTAATCCGACTGTCAAGACAATTCGCAACAATTTATGTTAGGTTATAACGGAATACGGTGGTTACAGATCCCTACTGATCTCCAAAAATAATTTAACACTCCTCGTTATTATTGATAATTAATATACGTAATTCAACAGGACGAGCTCTTACATTAGTAGTTAGGTTTTAAATTATTTAAAGCTTACAAAAGGTATATTTTACCCGCACTTACACTTCAGTTTGTACGCTTTATTAAATAAAATTAAAAGCCCAAAACCCTTTGTTGCCTAGAGCAACATGTCTATAATCGTTCGTATAGATTTAAATATATTCCAACAAATTACAAATGAGTTATGCTGTTTTTAAATTTAATCAACGGCGCCATCTATTGATTCATGCCTTCTTAAAGACCCCTTTTAACTTTACACTTCGCCCACGTTTTAGTCTCTAAGTATATTCTTTACTAAAGAATTACAAGGTACAACTTTTGATGGTTACTTTGTAGAAATTCTGGTAAAGTAGTTATGATACTTAATAAAAACACAGAGGTTATACCAAGTTAGCTTTGACGATTAAAATTTGAATTAAAATTATTATTCATTAAAGTTTCAATTAATTTTAGCACTTTATGGTTATTTCCATTTAAACGAGTCTGTTAGGTTATTCTCTTTTATTTACTTTTATGTTAGGTTTTAGGTGTATATTCATATTTCCCTTTATTGCACGGACAGACAAAGTAAAATAAACGTACAACAGTAAAACAGTAATATTTGTATAGTGCCCTTTTGGACTTTACTAGCACATCAATGTTATAACGACGATTAAAATTTCATTCATCGTCAGTCGTAATTCACAATTCACTCGGCAAATGCCACGTTTAAGTAATATGTTGGGAATTTAAGCGTTCGGCGTTGAATTAAGATGGGTCATGAACGTGTGAAGTTCAAGATACTATGACGATTATCGGTCCCACCATCTGATTAATAAACATGAGGACATTTATCACGTGGTTCAGGCCGATACGTTCCTGGTAATGGGGTAACGTATGCATTTTCTATAAATACTTCCCAGATAGGAGCTCGCGAAACTTGATCGATCGCCCCGGTCGGAGACCGTTTTACGTAACCGTTCCGATAAACAGTTCCATCACTCGAGTTCCGACGAATGAATGTACAACATACGGACGCGGACGGTAAAATTTATGCAATCTCCGGGCAGTACGTCAAAGCGCGCCCACGGAAATATAAATTGCATCTCATACACCGAAACGGACGACGGCTTAAAGATAACAGAAGTCGCATTATTCGCGAACAGAACGGCCGACAGACAAATTGGACAAGACGAACGGTAACCGTTCGAAACGTACGCTGTATGTACGTGCGCGGTCGATGATTGACGTTGACTTTGTATGCAAATTCGGTACGTCATGCTGCCGCGTTCAATCAATAAACCCTCTCTGGGATACATTAGCATTAATAACCCTAAAAATGAACGTTTCTTTTAACGATACAGATGCCGTCACGTCTGTCGCAGTTGTACGTTTCAAGTAACGTTGAATGAGTATCGTTTTAATAGTGATATTCGTTGTTTGAAAAAATGAAGTGATGTTAATAAACTCACATTATGTTTATCTACCTTATTAAAATATTCTTAGAATTAGTATTCCTCTTTAATCATTTATGCAATGCGCTATGGAAACTTCTACGGAGCGCGAGTGAGCTGTAAATAGTGCAGCGCGTACAACAACAGCAGCGTGCAAGCATACTACATTAGATTAGATTAGAATTACGGTAGTCTATATATGTGTAATTGATCCCCTTTTTCCTAGACGACACTCTCTAATTTTACCCTCTTAATTAGGTTTATCATCTTTGAGAGCGGCTTCTTTATGTAGCTACTAGCTGTGGGATTCTTCACGTCCATCATTAAAAACCTTGTCCTCGCCAGGCCTTCACATTAGCACCGCACATGAAGTGGTGTTTCTTCCTCCTCTTGGCAGAATCTACAGGTTGCGTCATTTGCCAGGTCTATGTTGTAGGTATGCTAAGTAAGTAAGTATTTATTATCTCCAAAGACCATTACAATGGTATAGAAAAAGTCATGCAAAAGGAAAAAAATACAATTGAACAATTGAAAATCTAATTAGAAAAAAAGAAAGCTAACCCCATTGTATTTAGGAACTACAAACTTAAGGCAAATAATGAAATGTAATACTTACAAATGTGATAACAATAATGATGATGATGATGATAATAATAATAATAATAACAATAATGGTAATGATAATAATACTAACAATAATAATAGCAATTCTATCAAGAGCATTCAAAAAAATTTATAAAGAGTGAAGACATTAAAATAAGAAAAACCTTAGATTAAAAAAAGCACTTAAGTAATTCTGAAATTTAAGAATTCCTGTAGAGAATAAAAGGCATTCACTACTAATGGATCACGCATAAACCGTTTAAAACGCCATCGGTTTAGATCTTTCCAATGATTAGGAATTTTATTATATATTTTGATAGCAAGAACCTGTGGGGACAGCTGATATAAGGTTAATCTAGACCTAGGTGTGGCTATGTCACTTCTATGTCTGGTGTTATAATCATGTTTATCTTTATTAAGTTAAGGAACTTATAAAAATTGTCGTAAGCATAAAGAGCAAGCTCAAGAATAAGAATACACGGAAGAGTTAATAATTTATAACTGATATAAACTGGTCTGCAAGACTCAATAGCTTTTAGGCCGGTTATGTAACGGACAATACGTTTCTGATTGATGAAAATATCTTTAGCCATGATTGAGTTTCCCCAAAATATAATTCCATAACAAAGTCTGCTGAAAACATAAGCGTAATACACACCAATCATTTGATGACGCGTTCAAATTGGCTTTAAATTTCTAAATAAAAAACAAAGTAAATTTAGTCTGGGTAGCAGACTCTCACAGTGGACCCTCCAATGAGAGACCGATCTACCCACACTCCCAAAAATTTAGTATAGTCCGTATTAGACTGTCTGCCACTCAGTGACAAGTTTAAGTAAAAACCTGGTGCAGGCTGAAGCTGATAGGGATGAAAACGTAAATAACTGCTTTTATCATCATTGACAAGAATCCTATTTATTGCAAACCATGTAGAGCATTACTCAATAAATTATTACAAGTGCCAGTCAAAATTTGATCATCTTTATCTGTCACTACTAATGTAATGTTATCTGCATATAAAGTAATTGTAACTTTATCTAATTTCAAAGGAAAATCGTTAATATAAAGTAAAAAAAGTACAGGACCTAAAATTGATCCTTGTGGAACTCCAACATTCATAGGCAAAACTTCAGAAACAAAATTTTTGAAGACAGTATTGTTGTTGTGTAAGATTGACATATTGGGTTCTATCTCCCAAAAAAGACTCAATCCAATTAAAAGCAATCCCTCTAATGCCATAGGCCTGTAATTTATTTAAAAGAAAATCATGACAAACACAATCGAATGCTTTACTTAAATCCAAAACAATACCCACTGGATAGTTACCATTTTCAACTGAAGCCATAATTTCATTAACGAAAGTATTTAAAGCAGTAGAAGTAGAGAAATTCTTTCTAAAGCCGTGTTGGCAATTTGTAATAATATTAAAGTGAGACACAAATGCCCCCAGCCTATCTAAAAAACAATATTCAAATATTTTTGAGAAACAAGATGTAAGAGCTACAGGGCGGCAATTCTCTGGTAGTAACTTGTCGCCCTTTTTAAAAATAGGAACCAATTTAGTATTTTTTTAAAAATTCGGAAACTTACCTTGCTTGAAAGATAAATTAATTAAAAAAGTTAAAACCGGGACAATAGCTGTAAAGACAGCCTTTATAACATAAGATGGAATATCATCCGATCCTGCAGAAAACGATTTTTTTAATTTCAAGTTTAAAAGATTAGCAAGTTCCGAAAATGTAAAAGGTTTTAAAAATATAGTTTTGCTTACTAGAGTCGGAAGGTCAATGGTAAGTGAACTCCCAGCAAATTGATTAGAAATTTGTAGAGGCGCATTAGTAAAGAATTGATTAAAATGATTGGCTACTAATTTCGGATAAACTGTGAACTCATTACCAACACGCAGTTGTAGATTATCTTTAACAGTTGTTGAATTCGATAATTCCTTGATTACTTTCCAGGCGCCTTTCGTATGATTATCTGAGGAAAGAATATTTAGTCTACTGACTGTGCCCAGTCAGCAGACCGACTATTATTTTGACAGTCTTCCTCTGTTTATTCAGTAGATCTCTAGCAAATTCAGGCCTCTGTCCCTTTAAGAACTCTTTTGCCTGTGTCTGTCTCGATGATTTTTGCCACCACTCTCCGGACTAATTATGTATCCATTCATTGATGGACTTTTTAATTTGCGATTGGCAGTGCCGAAAAAAAGGTCCGTTCCAACAAATGACCTTGACGCTTTTACTTGGCTGAGCACATCTTTCTGTTTCTCGGGCACAGTGGTGGATTGCAGCAACCTCAGCTTGTGTCTTTGCTAAAGCTTTTTTTTAGGCTTCTTAGCGTATATTCCAGCTCCAACACCGTAGTCCATTTTAGAACTGTCTGTATACCAGTTTCAGTCCACTCTTACTGGAGTAGCTGTTCCCCAGTCCTTTTTCTATCTTGGTTAATTTTTTGAACCATGGCATCACATGGCATTCCTAAAAGGGATACATCCTTGAGTTTATCTAATAGTATTGGATAGTCAGCGCCGTATGATTTACTTATCGGTACTTGACTACGCAAAAGTCTATGTATTGTAGGCGATGGTAGGGATCGATCTCATCGCTCCTGTATGAGTACACACGAACGTTATTTCCTCTTTCTATTTTTCCGAAAATACATATGCGCGTTTCTATCTAACCTTTATGGCTAACATTTACATTTAGATTGACTCTTTCCAGGCAACAAACATTGAAATATCAGTTCGCAAACCCATTTCACCAGCGGAAAGTTACCACAATTCAGGATTGCAACAATTTTTTATATATACTTGCAAAAGTACAAAAACTTAATTAAAGACACGTCTATCCCTTCCGTTAAACATGAGACTAATTTCGTTCAAAACTAGAAGCATAATGGATATTAGATACTTGACTAAGAACAAACATTTGACGTTGACAAGGGCTACTTTATGTCTGATATGTTTGAAAATTAAGAGCCATGCTAAAGTGATTAGCTTTGCCACGTGTTACACATTAATTATTCCACTGCATGCAGAGGGATTATAAGATAAAACTTTAGGTCTAGTAATTAATTTCTCCTTACAGGAACTGCTAAACTTAAGCTTGTCCTACTTGCGGTAGTAATACGAATGTGCTAAAATGCGAACTGAGCGAGTAACTAAATTAGAACTACAAGAAGCTTTCAGATCATAGTTTTCGACTGAAAACTTTAGTGGCTCTATAAAGAAAGTTTGTTACATTAATTATAGACGAATAGCAATCAACACGGAAGAAGTGTGAAAGCGATTAAATAAGTACGTGGTTATGATTTTAAAGATAGCGTTTTTAGCAAAATTCGATTTAAATTTTACATTATGCTTTTTGATAAAAACTAATATTTTGTTCGTTTCTTATTTACCTATGAGATATATGAACTGAGCTATTTACGTACATCAATATATTTTTATCACATTTCAGACCAAAAAGTTTATATTTTACAATTACAAGTCAACATATTGGATTCAAATGCGTTTACCTAGTAGGTAGGTACCAGTAACTGTAAAAAGAATGTAATAATAGCAAACGATATTTTAATGTAACTCGATTTGTAACGGAACCGGGTTTTCTTATCTGGAACTTTGGGGATGGCCAGCCCAATTTCAAATAAGCCAAAGCCAAACTCCGTCTCACAGATAACCCACACCTGTTCTTTTGAGCGACCAGCTACTGCTGGAAAGTGATCTTTTTGTTCGGTAGCGTTTGGTTTTAGAAAAACTAGCCAAAGATGCTCTCCAACAGTGTTTTCCTCGGTCAGTCGAAGCAGGGCCGTTAGTTAGCCTAAAGATAGCTGATTTACCCTCCTCGTCGGCTTTCTCTTTACAAAGGGACTCCCTCTCCTGGTCTTTACTAAGGGTTCAAACTGATCTTTTTCCAATTTTGGTAAGGCGAAATAATAGAACGACTTTTTTTTACAATTATATATTGAATATTTAAGACATTGGAAATAATCTAACAAACTACACAATTAATTAAAATAACAAGCGAACAAAAAGAAACAAAACACAAATTTTGTCTTATTGAATATTTTAAAATTTTATACTGTTGATTAACATAAGCTCAGGTAAATTTTCCTTACAAATTTATTTATTAAGGGAGAGAGAGCGAAGAAGTTACGGTTTTCCCGTAATTGCATTGGTTAGCTTTAAGCAGAGATTTTGAACATTTTACCAGCCGATGTGGGAAAAATAATTCTTCTCGTAATCCAAATTTTAAGGCACAAAACTTTACACAACACTCACATTTTTTTAAGCCAAGGAAAGGGGGTATTTATATAAACCTTAGCACAGCTCAAAGCACCTCTCGAGGAAAGCTTTTGCTTCCTATTTTTTAAGCGTATTTTACAAATTTTTAGAAGAGAAGTTTATTGTTTAAGATTTGGAAACCCCCGAGACGAAAGAGACGCGTGCTTTTACTTTAGCTGTAACGAAGACCACGAATTAATTGAATTCAAACAGCAATGTAAAGTATTTTTATAAACTTTGATTGTGACGTCATTTTGCACCGATAGCTAGTTATTTTTCTGACTTTCAGACGCCCTACTTAAAAGGAACGTGGGTACTGCTGAACAGCATTTGTATCACACAATAAACAAAGAAGCAGATAACATACAAAGTAATACCATATTATTTTAATTACGCGAGTCTTTAATCGAAAATAGACTTTTATTCCTGTTAGGTAGACGCTACTCAGCAAATGCCACGGTATCTATCAACTACGTATTAATAAAATGAATTTAAATACTTCCATTATACAGGATGGAATTTCGAATTCTTACAGATTAACAATATTTGTAAATGCATTTATATTTTTAAAGTTGCAAAAAGGTATCCAAATTAATTTGCATTTATTTAACAACAAACGTCAACTTCTCCTCATAGAGTCAGGTTGTCAGTAATCAATATTATATTCGATTTTCAATCATTGTTTCGATTTGCACTAAAGTTTAGCCATGGTTGATATAATTTATTGAGATGCATCATCATCGCTTATACATAACTAATGTGATGGACAAAGATGCAACAGGAAGCTGCTATAACTGAACTTGCTAAGGTGCAGAGACTTGCGTGTTTGGGAATAGTAAGAGCAATAAAACCATTCCTACCGCAGTAATAGAGCGTCTCTAGAGTTCCTTCTTTGATGATAATAAACAACCGCAAAAATGGGTTATCTCAGATTGCAAGAACTACCAACTAGCAGATAGGCAGGAATAGGTCACAATAACATCGTCCATCATGTTGAAGACAACCTCTTGAGAATGAGGTCAGGCCACATGAATTCGCCTTAACAGAAATGTTGAAGTGAAAATCACGCATCGGATTAGCTGGAATCCATCCAACGAGATTTCGGAGAATTAATCTGATTTACAGGCGAATCCTAAATCGAAGACAGGACTAAGGCTGGAATCTACTGTGAGGTGAGGAAATAAATGACACGATCTTTCAAGAAGAGGCATATGCGATGTTACAAATTGGAACAGAAATCGATCACAGGGCTTATAAAAATAAGTGGACATAAATAAATTGCAACAAAAAACCAGGCGATACTAAAGGTACTAGTATGTCCTAAGATACAACCAAAACTAGTTTGAGAATGTATTCCAGAGCTGAAAAGCTTGACAGACTGCAGTAAAGTCACCTTACTGTGAATGCCCGTACACTCGGCAATCGAAGGAAACGAAAAAGCCGATGAGTTAGCTGGAAAAGGGATCATCAGGTTTATAAACTTGTGTAGGAGTGTCCAAAACCACAATACGGGAGCAGTTTAGTAAATGGCTCAAACAGAAATACAAAGAACAATGGAATAATACAACCAGACTAATTTCTGGGCAAATCTTTATTAGGAAACCATCAAAAAAGAAGACTAAAGAACTGCTGCAGTATTTCTGAAGACTCCATGACAAACGGATACATGACAAAAGTGAAGGATCATAGACATCTAATCTAGTTATTGCATTACTTAAGGTTTCACCAGCGTTTTCCTATGACATTCATTCATCTCTGTACTAAATACTTCCATTATAATAAACAAAGTAGAAATTTTCAAACAGGCCATTACATTGATTTTTTCTTTGAAAAGTAGGTTTTAACATTACATCATGATTATCTTTATGAAAAGTAACAGCATTGTCGGTTTCAATAGTAATTATTAGAAACGGAATTGGATCTAAAATAATCAACAATTGTAAACTGCTTATACCGCTACGTTGTCCATACTTCTCAATTTCTTGCGATAATCATCTCTAATTTACTCTCGAAATACAGGAATGGAAAATTATTAGTTCATTCCCTAGCATTTTGCATTCGCTCTCGATCTAATAAGGGAAATATGTAATTAAATAACTCCACATAAAATCCATTAATGATAAATTCAATTACACAATAATACCAGCGCACGGTGTCTATAATAATGCCGTGACCACTTTTTACGTAACGGTGCCCCCGTGCTGAACAGTGTGATTAACGCAAGTGGAGGCGGCCGGCCGCGACACACAGATGTTAACAGTCAGCGGTCTGAAATTTCATCAGATTTATTCCGCGGCATATTCTTACCTGCGACGACTGTATCAAGACGTAATTGAAATGTTAGTAATAACTACGTTTCATGCATGACTGTCCGCTAATATTTTTACGGTGCTAATCTATTATTACCGATCTAGAATTCATGTATACCAGTTAATTCTACGTGTGTACGCCTGCGATTATAGAAGATAAAAGCGCGGCTATTATCTTATACCGAGACGGAAAGTTGGATATTTGCCAGACAAACGCATGATATGGTGTCCGTTTTGAAAGTAATAAAGGAAAAGAATAAGAAGCAATTTTAATGGAAGTGGAAAAATTAGCTTAATAGCACGGTGTGTTGCGAATAACTAAGAATATTGCTTGCGATTAGGTAATACTTTCGCAAATTGCTATACCGGGAGAAAAAAAATGGTTTAATTATTTTGATCTTGGAAGTATTTAATGTAATATTTTTCTGCATCATCCGTTTGACCATTTAATGGCTAGATTAATGCCTAAGATTTAAAACTACGAGATATCTTGGAATAACATTTCCATTTCTCTTAGTGTCCTACATAAAAAAAAAACAGTTTTATGTATAATAAGACCTCAAAATAAAAATGCCTAAACAATGAACCAAAAAATGCCACCGAAGGTAGATTAGTGTGTAGAAACCATCATACCAGCAATATCGAAAAAGGGATAGCATTAGAGATGAATTCGAGTTTTTGCTCCCAAACCGTGATCAGCATTCCCCCGAGTGCAGAAACTCACTTTTATTGCTATAGCTTTTTCAGTTTTACAGGGAGGACTTCCACGCCAAGCGGGCGTAGGATAAAGTCGGCAATGCAGTCACGTATTAAGCTCAAGCAATTCATGGATTGACCATGAGTCGTACCTTGTTGGAGTCTCTTCGATTCATTACTTAAGCATTTTTCCTTTGATGTTTTACTATATTATGTCATGGGGTCCTGTTTTTTGAATCATTTACATACGGGCGATCCAGTAGTAATAACAATCCATGAATTGTCCAAGCTGGATCAGTGACTACAATGTCGGCTTTATACTACGACTTCTTGCTGGATGAAATGAGACTAAATACGGACTGTATTTTAACTTTCCCTAAAAAACCTCAATATAATCTCATTCAACAAGGTTCTGATTCTGAGCTTCCTCAAGGAACTGACTCGAACTCTAAGATCCGCTCTACAATTAACAGGACTATTAATCAGCTCATGCGGATGCTCTCTCTAATGTAATCTAATCCAGACTTAGAGACATATTTTCCCACGACTGTGTCTATTTTCTGTGAATTCTATTTGGATGCATAAATCACCTCCCAAATAGTAGATTTTTCTGTCATACCTAATTGATGATTGCGAAAAATTAAAATGTTCTATAAATTTTTAAAATGTGATCATTTATTTTAAATAACCCTTACTGATTGGAATTTGGCGTAAGTTGGGATGTTATTTGAAAGGAGTCGTTGAAATTACTTGAGACACGACCGTCTCTTACGGATGTCGGCTGGTGAATGATTGGAATTACAAATTCTGTAACGATCGTAGATTTCGATTGTCTTCGAGAAGGTCTAACTGTTTTCAAAAAATCCATTAATTACACCAAGATGAAGGGAATACAGATATCCGAAATCGAAGAGGATCTACTTTGTAAATCATTGTGTTTACCTTCGTATCTTTATTCTAAAAATATACAGAAGAAACGTTAAGATTGTTCAACATTAGGAGAAATTTGTTGTGTTATATACCTTGGTACATCTCCTCATGTGGAATCATACATGTCTCTGCTGTTTTGAGAATAATTATATATTTCGGATGTTTTGAAGGAGATTTTTCTTTGGATTTCCTGATATTGGCGTGGTATTTCTGATGTGAATCTTTTCTGCAACATCTTTGGTTTGTCACTGCGAGGAAACTCCAGTCTGAAGTACTCTGGGGTGTACACCAGCTGATATTCCAGGTATTTTGTCCAAGTAGTATTTAAATTTTTATGTAAATAAGTATTATACATTTCGAAAACTTTGAGGTTACTCTTCATATTTGTAGATGCAGTTAATATTTAAATTTTAATATGTATAGGTTGGTAGACATGGATGGTGGTGCTGTTTTATGATAGCGGGATATTCAATTATTATTTTGAGAATTCAAAAATCCAAAAATATCCTGGATAGGAGATAATACTTGATTGAACATTCCAAATAAGTATACTCAACTTGGGTAAGAGTCCTCATACTCTTTAAAATGTTTTAATATATTATTAAACAATAAATTGAGTATGTTTTGATATTCATACTGTTTTTTATTAATATAAATGCATGTAATACATTGAATGACTAAAAATTGAATATTACATAATAGTAAAGACAAAATAATATAAGACAATAAATGATTAGAATGTAGGAGACCCCAAAACGTACAGCCACCGCGGCAACGTACCCACAACTGATAAAAAAAAATATAAATATAACTATTCATTGATTAGTAAGAGGGGAGATTACTAGTGCGCATGATCTGCAGTAGTGAACTCTAGATATATCGGGCATATATATAAGTTCTCAGCCATGTAGCGAAGTGGAATTGTATTTTTGGTTATATCATTATTCATAGAAATGTAGGTATCTGTAAAGAAAAGGTAGATTTACTTATAAAGTTTATTTATTTAAAAAAAAAAATAGCTAAGAAATTTGTTATAAAAAATCACAATATTATTTATACATATGGAATAGGTAGTGATAACAATAATAACAATTGATAGATTATATCTTTCGGTACAATAGATTGAATGCGTTCAATACCTTACAATATAACAAAAATATATCTAGAATTTGGTAAAAAGTATCTTACTTCTAAAAAAGTGTAAGTAATGTCTGCTAAGTGGTTTAAAGAGAAAATGTTTGTAAAATTTTATTTATTACTAGTAGATAGAGCCCCTTGCAACAACAATTGTCACATTGAAAACGTACTTTTCAGTATTCGCTATCTTAATTATGCAAAAATTGACAAAATTGTTTGAGTATCAACCAAATTTAGAAGTAGTACTGCAGTTGAGCTGCTAAGAGCGAAAAAAATGGAAATATGTAATTCAATGAAACAATATTTGGAAAAATTGTGATTTTTATTTTTTTTTTAATATGTTTACAAAAATGTGCATGCGGCCTCAGAACTGAATTCTAAGCAACTTTTTCAAATAACTTTTTTGGATATCATGCCATCTAACCCCACTTTTTGCAGATTCACGCCATATTTTTTAAATTTACCGCCATACTAGTAGTCACGTGACGTGTGTCAAAATAAATTTTGGGGTTTCTAGACATGCACAACCTATTCCCCCAAAAAAGTTTTAGTATATTCTAATAATAAATTTTTTTTCCATATGTTGCAATATTTATGCCGGTCACTGTATAAAATTAGGCATCCGCAAAACTGACATAAATTTAGCTCCCGGAATAAGCTCTCCTGGCAACCCCTGAGAGAGCTAAAATGTTTATAATCAAAGAATCATTTATATATGGGATACGTAGTAATTCAATTATAATTTGTTATAGTATAGTAAGTTTTGATCGTTACGATCAGTTTGTGAATAGTAATTATGGTGGAGGCGCGGTAAAATGCCTAACACTGCAAGGTTTTCTTATACTACGTTTGTAAAATTTTAAAGAAATAGCAAAATAGCCAAATGGTTATGTTTACTATTATTTTTAAAACATTAATTATTATACTTCGGTTTTTTATTTTGGTGAACAAGCTTTATTGGCATCACTGCAGTTTGATACTCTGCTTTTTATTTCGTAAGTTCTTAGCTGTAGTCCATTTACGTAGCCATGCAGATATCGCATAAATTACATTGCGCTACCATACATCTTCCCCCTATCAGTTAGGAAACTTTTCAGTGTTTCTCAGATCGTTTTTCAGCCTTATCTTCGACTCCGCATTACTCCCAGTTTGGCATATGTGAGCCAGGGTTTGCTCGCTCATGAACGATACTTCGCCGTCCTTATCGGACGCCAAAACAAATAGCATCACGCTTCTAGCGTCGACTTTAAGTTGAGAGATTCGCTTTTATTCCGATAAGTCGGCATACGCTCTCCGGAATCCGTCATTGTCACACTTTCGATGTATGAGCGCGCGGCCGCTAACTAGCGCGAAAAAAATACGCAACCAACGAGCGAACGCGAGCTTTATCTGCGTAGGTAATTTATCATCTGCAAAAAACAAAGGTGGAAATTTTTCAACGCCGCACGGATAGGTGCGTTTATCTTGACGAGATCGCGGACGTAAATTCGAGGGGATTCCGTGGGACGAAAGTGTTTAGGCCGGGGCTTAAAAAAGTTTTTTCTCTTCTATTTTTTGCGGCGTTGATAAATCGAGTTTCTTATCGTCTGAGTTATCTCGTTAAGAGACGTGAAATCTTGCACCTGATTACATGGTTGTGGATGCAGTCCTCGTATAAGCGAAATTGGACCTAATATCTTAATTTAATCTCAAGCTTTAAGAAGAAATAAAAAGTAAAAGAAAAACGATCGATATCTGTATCAGATGTGTCTTAATTTTAAAAGAGCTTTTATCAGTTTCTTTTATCCTTCACATGCTTTGTAAAATTATATGTCTCATAAAACTAGATCAATAAGTGCACATATTTTGAATTATAAAATGACCACATATAATAGGTATTATATAATAACAATTTGATTGGAATTTCTATTAAGGATGACAGTGACTGTGACATACAGTCTAAGTTTTTTCAACCGATGTAGTAAACAAAACGCGGTGGTAACTTCCAGATCTGATTATAGTTAAGACATAAATGAAAATTTTAATCCGGAAGTTTTGTTGGTGAATGTACAGAGTCTAACTAGGGAAAAAATAAATCTCATTGAAATGGAATATTTGCGAGACTTTAATCTGGATTTTGTATGTTTAACCGAAACATGGTGCAGTGAGGTTTAACTTGAATAATTATTTATAAATAATAATTATTTATTTAAATAATTGTAATATATTATTAATTAACTTATCGTTTCTAAATAGTGTTTTCCCGAAGGTGTTAAAGGTCAGTATAGTAATTCCGGTGCTTAAGAGAGGTAGTCCATATGATGTAAACAATTACAGACTAGTTAATATGCTTTTCTACCGCAATTGCATGAATTTTTCAAATGTTTTGAAACCATTAGTAAGAATCAACATCGTTTTGTGCAGAACAGATAGACTTTTATTGCTGTAGACTCCTTTTACAGTAGAATCCTAGGGTTTGTGGATGCGGGCGAGTCTCTTGTGACGATCTTTTGTAATCTCAGCAGGGAATTCGACTACGTCCAGAATATTGTATTGCTGAATAAATTATATGAATCTGGGGGTAGAGAGCCAGCGCCTCAGTGGATATCTTCCTTTCTTAGTTATAGAGAGCAATACGTTTGCGTAAATTTTAATTTAGTTGTAATAAAATAATTACCTTGACACGTTTAAAAAATGGATTAGGTGTCCTACAGAGGTCGATACTTTGTCCGATTTTCTTTCTTCTTTATATAAATCGCGACTACGCGCGAAAAAGGAGTTAAGTCAAAAAGCATACAAATTGGAGAACTGCAGTTGAAATTGCACGTTAGGTTTCTTTAATTGGAGAACGTATAGCAAAAGAAATTCTGTCAAAGTAATTACTGGGTAATGAATAGTGAAAAGTAATTAATACTTCATGCCCAAAGACTGGTGTAAATAATGCTTTGGAACTGACTTTTGATTGACATATATACGAGCTAATGCTGACTATAATAACTGACTTTTGATTGACATATCTCTTTATGCACCTTAAATTTGACGGAGTTAACTCCATTTGGTCTGATGCATATGTACTACGCATGGTAAGTATATTGCGAGCAATGAAATAGAATACCAAACAGGATTTAACTCTTTTATTAAAAAGAAAGTAAGAAACAAACAATTCTGATGTTTGTCATCACTTAATCTTCATGACCGATTATTTCATCTTCTTCTGTAGAGGAAGCATCAGGATACATGTCGATCTTGTCCTTTTCTGTTTCTAAATTCTTATAAAAATCCCACAGAGATTCTGAAATATAAGGTAATGTGTTAATTAAGTGTTACTTCTTTTCTACTGTTATGAGATTTAGTCGTAGATACGCTAGTTTTGGTACTAAGAGTTCAGTTTTTAACTTTCCTTCGTTTGTCAAACATTACGGTTTTAAAACTTTCATTTGGATCTAACGATATTTTATACGAAACATCTCTAATATTTTTTTTCATATCAAAGCCATCTCACTTCTGGACAGTTAAATTTATTTCCTAAAATGTCAGATTTACGATTAGTTAAGGAAGTACCAAACAAACCATTGTAATCAAAAAAATCTGTCCTTTCCATCTCATGTACTTGAAAAGGTTTTTATTTTCTTTCTATCTCATTAGCTAAGCCCAGTCATGGGGATGTTCAATTTTAATATTAGATTTTGTCTTCTTTTTTTTCAATTAGACTATGGTCGGTGTCACATTCCATGTGCGTATGGCCGGGTACCAGAAATTTGTGACCAATTGTAGTTAGAGTTTCTGAATTTTGCAAAGCAAGTAAGCACGCAGCTGGCATGATGGATTTATTTTGACCACCACATGAATCCGAATACATAATTATGCGAGTGACTTTTGAAGCCAAATACCTCGTTAAATATTTATAAATGCATAATCCTATTTCATTTCCCGCCCTCTTAGCCATTAATTCGTAGCAGAGGTAACAATAAGCCTGGGAGTCGTACTTTTTTTCTTCTTATGTAATGGCTTTCATATATATAGACAGAATATGATTTCGGGCAATAGTCTTGTCTTCATCAGATATTTTCTTTGGATTTTTTTTGTCGCCCTTGTCCATCTTAACTTATTACAGCGGAGATGTACTCTCTCTTCTTACGTATTACAACTTCAATAAATTTGTTGATAATGTCAAAAGTTTTGCAAAAACAATCTTTTACACGTTTTTTTTATTTGTTTTCCGTTTACTATAAAATAGTAGTTTGCTGTTTGCGTTCTTAATTTTTGTTTACTAATGTCAGTTATACGAATTCGAATACGTTTCTTTTCTTGCAGTTGAATTAAAGTACTAATGTACTGAACTCTCCTATTATAATTGCCCATCTCCCGAAACTTTTAAAAATGTGTGAACGTATTTCATCCGTAAATTTTTCTTTATGTATACATATCACAAATCCTCGTTATTAATGGGTCATGCAAATGGCGATATGTTAATATAACCCTTTTTGCACAATTTCAATAGCTGATTTTTAGGACTTATTCCCAATTAACTAGTATTCAGTATTCAGTATTTGCAAAAGCATTTATTGTTGATTTACCTCCTTTTGTCCGGTGCAAGAACATAACTCACTCATCTGAACTTTAACATAAACCCATTTTTCAAAAAATATGGCTTAACTCCTTTTTCGCGCGCAGTCGCGATTAATGATGTAGAGAATATTATTGTAGATGCGGGCGCCAACTTTAGTTTTTACACGAACGACACGTCTATAATTTTGTCTGGTAGAGATCGAGATGAACTGAAGCATAGGTGCAATGATTTATTTTTTATTTATGGTCTATTGCTCAATAAAAATAAAACGAAATTCGTAGTTTTTCATAATTATCAGAGGGTACAAGCGTTGTTGTGATACAAAGCATATAAGTACATAATTCTTATTACATAAAAAGTTACTTAAAATAATAATTATTATAAATATTTATATGTATTCTGGACTATCCAGAAATATTTTTATTTTATTTATATCATAATTTACTTTTCACCTTATTTCAAAATTAACTATTTATCTCGACCAACTTTATAAAAACATTGATAGACTAAAACGAAAATATTTTTATTAATAAAAGTATTGAAAATTTTCAAAACTCGTATTAAAACAAAGAATATCTGCAATTTGTGTTTAAAAGTAAATTTTCCTGAAAAGTAACCGGATGTGTCATTTGCATATAAAAAAAGAACAAGCACGTTTGTGAAAACGTTACTTCTGTGGTTAAAAAAATATTCTACTCTGAAATTTATAACTCGCAGGTCGAGGTAAAGAATTTTCCTTTGATATTTATAACAGTTCTGGAAATGTGCGTTTCAAACCGACATTTAATTTCAAAGCTACCTTCAAGAATTGTAGCAGCATTTTTTCCGTCGTGAAACCGAGAGTTGTTATCATGTTTATTTTTCTTTTTTTTTTTGGGAGAATGTTTTGTTTTACTCTTTAGGTATACATTCCCTTCAGAACTTGAAATTGGATTTAAGAAATGCCGGGACACGTCTAAATATACTGCCGTAAAACCAAGAGTAGCTTCCCTAGTTACGTTCTATTGTGAAGGGGGTAAGTATAATCCACAGCGGTATCATAATAGACACAGGTAATCTCATGAAATTAACATTATATGGCGCCGGAGGAGACTGTAGAACTTTATACACAATGCCGTTGTGTGGAAGTCTTCGGCAGGCATTACTATTTTTTATTTATGCACGGCCATCGCTGGGGGGACAGATAACCGGATTAGGAACTGAAAACAAGGGTGCATGTTCGTTACAATGATTGTGTTATAGTAATTTGTCAGATAAGACGAACCGCTCAATCAAACGGTAGAGGAGAACTGTGTCTGATTATTCCCAGATGGGTTACAACCGCACGTCTTCGCCTATATTGGATTATAGTAAGACTTATTCTAATTAAATCGTCTCAGATTAGCGGTTTGATATATTAGGACGGCCGGTTTTGCTAGTTGCTTGAACCGGATAATTACTATAATGCATTTAGGATTGATTTGCACATCTACGTTCGTATCGAACTTATAGGGTTAAGGTACCTGCCTTACAGTACTGAATCTTTATCTACTGTATAATGTATGATTTCCTTATTTTATTTGGGTATAAGTATAAGACTCTGTCGGTGCGCGTAGTTACTTAAAAACTGTGAGATGCGTGCTATTTGCGGAAGACGAAAATGATGAAGATTATTAAAAGCAAAATTTATGTGTGTTATTTTTACCTTTATTGAGGGAGCAGCATATAGTTTATTTCTTACGACAAAACGTGATTCTGCAAAGAAATGATTCTATAGACAACAATTGTGGGCACAACACAACTTCAAATCGACCGACGGAGATTACCAAATACTTTAAACAAGGTCTGAACACGAATTAAGTAACTCTCTGTTTGGCACATCTGGTAGAGGCAACGATACGATTAACCAACAGGACTATTAATAAGAATGCAGCTTCCCTTAAAAGAGATCGGCGCAAGCAGACATGAAAACGCAGTAAATCCGTTTTTTTTAAATTCATGACAGATGACCATCATTTGTCTAAACTAGAGAGCAGCAATTGACGCTAACACTACTGCACTACACTGGTATACCAAACAAAGCTCATGTTAATAAGGTTGCACAGCAGCTTAATGGCAGTTTATTACACATTTGTCATGTCCAATGTAGTGTGGCAACCTACATAGTGTTTTAGTGACAATTTTGCAGGCCTAAGTAACTAATGCAAAACGAGTGTTTTTGGACTGAGGGCCAAAAATTAATTTTTGTAATTCATTTGAAAATAGAATGTACATATACTTAAGTGATACACTGTATACGCCAACGCTTTTTGTTGTTAACCAAAGACTAAACAAAGAAAATAAATACTAATGAATTAGTATAATTTATCCCTCACTTGACCTATACAGTCCAATTGTATTCTATTCAATCAAACGAGGAGAGCGTTATTTCCAGCAACAACAAAGGAAGATAAAATGCACATCCATATTTCAATATAAAACAGAACATTGACACACAATGGTATTCGTATCTAAGAAACAAAACCAAATGAATGTTCCTAAATTTGCTTCTAATACTTGTGCATTTCATTTGTATCTGTAACAATATGTACCAGCCTATAGGCATAGATATTACCAATTTTCCTGTTACCTCTTGCGTAACGTTTGACCATTCCTGTATCAAGCGTTTTCTAAGGTTATTTGAATTTTGAATATAATATTTTCTGGTGTTTATATTCAAAATATGCTACAAATTTTCTATTGGGTTAATGTCTAAAGTTTCAGATGGATGTGGAAGTAGTGAGGTGCCTTTAGATTTGATTAGATTAGATTAGATTAGGATTGGGGTGGCCTATCGACCTGTTTCACCGCGACCTTTTCAAATCTATTGTGATCCCTTTTTCCCTAGAGGACGCTCTCTAATTTTGCCTTCTTAATTAGGCCTATCATCTTTATGTAGCTATTAGTTGTGGGGTTCTCCTCCCCCATTACTAGAAATCTTGTCCTCGCCAAACCTTCACATTGGCACAGCACATGAACTGGTGTTTCTTCCTCCTCTTGGCAGTATCTGCAGGATGCACCATCTGCCAGGCTTTTACACAAGAACCATGCTTAAACAACTCGTACGGTATGCTGAGAATCTTTATCTTGCTGAAATGTGAACCTGTTTCGTTTTTATAAACAATGTACGAAAACTTTCCATCAAATTAACTTGTCAAATATTTAGATAAGTTTTGGCTTCTATAATATCATCAATAAAACGCAATAAAGTTTCCCATTTCATTGTAAAACATACAATCATATACAAATACAAGTCCTTTTGTAGTAGGAGTCAAAATTTTCTATGGAAATTCGTCTTCGGCTTTCGCCTTATCATACGTCTTCCATCGAAGGCTGAAATACCATATTTTGGCTGGTCGCTAAAAATTACATTTTTCTAAAATTCTGAAGGTTTACTCAGGGATTCCTATGCAAAATTAAACATTTTGTTACTTCCACTGATAAAATGTCTCTTCTTACAGTTTCAAGATTAATGATATTCGTTTTAATTTCAACGGCGTGAACAGCCAACATTGAAGCGCTAATCCTAGGAAATTAACTTCTTTTACTACAACTTGTTCGTCGTGTTCTGTGGTCTTTTGACGAGTCAACTATAATAATAAGCATGGAAAAAAGACATGTGTAGGTTTCTTCATATATGCCTCATACAATATAAAGAGTAACAAATAAAAATATAAATATCTAGACATAGGCATTTATCCAAAGTACCAAAAAAATCCCTGACATAAATATCCTGTTATAGAAATTTTATATTTATTGATATTTTCCCATTACTTAATTGAAACAGACAGAGAATTAAATAGTTTCAAAACTGTACATTTAAGCAACCTCATGGTTCCACTAAACTTAGCAAACAAAAAGTGAAAATCCCCATTCAATCTTACATAATAATGGTGAACGTTACTGTTTCTAACAAATCTGTTCATATTTCTAAAAACATGAACGTGCATTTAAAAAAAAAAGAAAAACAATTTCATTTTTCTGATTCCAGCCATTATCCTCAAAATACGTTTCTGCCGCCCATGATGAGTCGCCCCAGAAGCGCAAATCGTAACACAATACAAAATGTACATGGTTATGTCCAATTTGAATAATGTCTAGTGATAATAAAATATCAAAGGGTAAAAAAAAACGGGCTAACATGTTTCGGCCGAATAGGCATCTTCAGAGCCTTCTATTATTAGAAACAGAAGTTTACTAAGTTACTCACGTTAACCCTAGTCCTACCAACGTTTTATCGTAACGTGTCCTACCAAGGTGTGCCTCACAGGCACACATCTATTTGTACACATTGTTGATGCAAATAATAGCAAAATATGCATTGTTTATTTCATGTAGTAGGTATACAGTAAGATTAAAACATATAGAAAGAATATTGTGTGTCAGAAGATATAATTTAAAAATAGTACAAGATAGTAAAGTATTTGAAAGTTATTTAAGTAGTTCGCAATTTGTGCACGTGAGTATTTTCTCTGAATGTTCACCACAAACCGTTTGCTTACACTTATCACATAACTGTGTTGACATTCTGCTTTTCTTTGATGGGCAAATATAGCACCGTTTTCGTTTTCTTACTTCTCGAGCCGAAGACTCCCCTGTGGTTGGTACTTGATTCAACGTAGTTTGTATCAATGAAGTATGACTTTTATGCAAGCCACTCAAACTACAACGTCTAATTTGCCCCAGTACTAATTCTGTTGTAATTTCTCGTAAGAAAATTGTGCGAAGTCTTCGTTTTTTGGAAATATGCCAGTCAGGATGGATATTTCTCCAAATGACAAATGAAGCTACTCCACACACATCAATTATATTGAAAAAATAGACCAAAGGTCACCTATTAGTTTTGCGTTTCACTGAATATGTATGTACCATCTGATCAAGTGTATCCACCTCTCCTTTCGTGGAATTGTAGTACTTATTGATTTCAGATTTATTTTCATTTTCCTCATCAATGGTGGAGTCGTTGTGCATTGTAGATAATAATATGACACAGCGATTTTTCTTAGGTACATAAGATACCAAAGTCATTGTCTTCTGAAAACCAAACAAGTTGCTTTCAATATTCCGTCGCCTGTGAGGTAAAAAATTTGGTGGTATGCAGCGCTTATTTTTTCTGAGCGTTCCTACACAAGTTAGGCCTTTGGTAAGCAAACTGGACGCAAGCTCGTAGCTGGTGAAGAAGTTGTCGAACGTAATATTCCTTTTAGTTCTCAGAAAAGGTTCACAAAGTCTTCAACCACCTTTTGCGCTAAGTTTTCTGCTCTGTGAGACCTTCTTTTCCTAAGTACGGTATACCACGTAACGGATAACTAGTTCCACTATCGCATATCCACCAAATTTCATAACCGTACTTATCTGGCTTGCTTGGCAGGTACTGTCGGAAAGATACACTACCTCTTAAAAGGCACCAGTTGTTCATCGATGGTTAGATTACTGCCAGGAAGATAATATTTCAGCAAGTTTGTATTAACACGGTCCACAGGTCTCTAATTGGTGCCAACTTGTCCTTTTGCCTTCGGAGGGTTCTGATCGCTTTATCGTCAAAACGAATAAATCTCAGTAATTGAGTAAATCTATTTCGTGACATACACGCTCGATAAACAGGATTTCCATATAAAGGATTCCATAGCTCATTATAGTCCACCATTCCTTGTTTATTTCTTCCAGCAGTAATCAAAAGGCCCAAGAAAGCACGGATTTCAACGTTGTCAACTGGTTTCCACAATTCGCCAAGAATACGAACAGCCTCCTTATTAGTAAAAGTAACCACAATACCAATAACCGTATCATCAAAAAACAAATTGAATGCGTCACAAGGAGTATCAACATGCACTCCAGGTGGAAGTTTCACTTTGTTCAAAGCTGTTGTAATTGTGTTGTGTGCACGTATTTTTCCTTTGGCAATCGGCGTGGCATTCCACTCGGTACCATCTTTTCCAATAAAAGTTTGCGAATGGCCGGGCGGTTCATCATTAGCATCACTATCGTCACTTCCTTCTTGTTCATCGCTTTCTTCATCGCCAGTTTCTTGATAATCCGCTTCACTAGAAGAGGTTTCGTCATTTGGCTCTCTTCTTCATCTTCACCATCATTTACATTCCTTCCCAAATCCTCATCACTTTCGTACAATGCATCGAGCAACTCCTTTTCAGTTAGTGGCCGGCGTCGGACAGTCAACCAATCGGTCATACTTTCTGCATAAATTTCAAAACCAAATAAGCATAAAACAACAAATCTATTTTTACTGGGGTCAATCAAAACTTTATTTTGCTTACCTGGTCTATACTATACTCTCCACTAGGTAAAAGAAATAAAATTACCAATAGACACCTAAAACGGCCAATGCGTTCGTTAAGAAAGTCACAAATACACTGATAGCAATGCAGTTTGTAAGCTGACTGTTTTAGCAAAACACATTTAGGGAATTCCCCTTCATATGCAACTGGAAGTTCTTACATACAAGGGGAAAGTCCCGAAATATAAAGCATATCTTATTACGGGGAATTTACCCACATACCTAGTTTTAAGCAATGCATTTTATAGTATAATAACAGTATGTGCCTCAAAGACACACCTTGGTAGGACGTGTCGGTAAATTATGTTTAATTTTTTTAGTAAAATAGGAAAAATATTTTAAAAAAATTTTTATGTCATTCTGTGTTAAATAGTTTATTTTGAGAATACAAAAATCCTCCAGTCTGTGGGCAGTTAACTTACAAAGTTCCAGCAATTTCAAAATCAATTGTGCCTCAAAAGCACACCTTGGTAGGTTTAGGGTTAAAGTCGACAAAAAATTAAAGAAGTTGTTGTTACGTCAAACATTTAAAATAAAATATAAATGAATTATAAACTTGTAAAAATTTAAAATTTAAAAATGAGTTAAAAAGGTAAAACTACAAAAATATAAATAAAACGTCTTATAGGAAGAGAAATGCAGAAATCAAAATTTTCCACTACCAACAGCTTTAAAAAAAAACATTAAATAAACAACAACCATAGATTTAACATTAACGAAACAAAAATTTTAATAAAAGAAAGAAACCATCATGCAAGAAACATTTTAGAAATGATTTATATAAAAAAGAAAAAGACACATTGTCCGATCCCCATTTAGATTATTAATTGTTAATCCAATACAAATTAGTTAGTGTTGAATATTGCCCATTTTTGCTGCAATACAAAATGAGAATTCCCATTTAAGATTTCAAGGTTGTCCCCCTCTCACTCTGGGAGGGTGAGGTGGGGGATCGAGTTCGGCACCATTCAGTAAGCCCCCTACATTATAACAAATCTTATTAAGATCTTTTTTTTGATTTGATGCAGTGTTTTAGAGATATTCCGTTGTCTCAAGATAAAAGACTCACCCAGTATCTGACTGACTTACACGTATATTTATAACTTGACAAAAATTTTCAATTTTAATAAAAAAATATTTGCTCTACCTTTATGCGGATATTTGAATAGCGTGCTCTTCAATTCTCACACTATATGTTTTGTAATTGTTCGTTCGTAATGTTGAATATCTCATACAACCTTTTTAACATGTTCTATGTAATTGACTAACAACATTATAGTGTAGCATAGTAGTAATGGAAATCATTTACGCTATTGTAACTATTTACACGTAAATAATTATATATTTTTACTTAATTATATTTTAATAACACGCTTCTTTGATCTTGTAGTACTTAAAAAAACTTGAAAAGACGCTAAAATGTTGAAACGTTAATGTCGAAAGAAAATGTCTCTCACTGAAACCACATAAATCCACAAAACATTTTTTCACAGAATTAGAATATAATTGGTGAAATAAAAAAAAAATCAAGCAATTAGATATTTTTGGTCGGGGTTTTATCAAAGAAAAAGTACATACTACGCCTCCCTTAAACAGCGCCAAAGCGGGTGAATGAATAAATGGGTCAGCATTGGATATTACTTCAGAAATACTGGAGGGTGTGATTGAAATCTTACCGCTAAGGCTGGAACTATGTAATGGCTTTCAATTTCAACATTAAAGGCAATGAAATAAACTGGTTTAGTGCATGTAATTCTTTAACAATTACAATTCCTGTATTGAATTGTAAGGCTTCGTTTTGCGAATTATTATAGTAAAATAAAATGAAGAATACAAAGCTTCATAGGATTGTTTTCTGTGCGCCCTGAATTTCCGCGCAAATCTATATAAGGGAAAGGCCTAATATCTTTCAATAAAATAGCATCATAAAAAGAAATTTACATTAGAAGCTTCAACTTTTGCTATATGTATATGCAGCAAATTCATTTTCAATATAGATTGAATAATTGAGGGAATACAATTAAGTTATGCTTTATGATTTACATCAGTAATTTGTCCGCCCGCAAAAATAACCTAATCCTAAACTATAACGCGCATCGGTCTGCGCCATTTTATTACAAGCAATCTAAATTGCATACAATAAAATAGAACGTATTCTCATTTATTGGATGAAATTCGCCAGAATTGCACTAAATCGGCGCACATCCAATTGTACGAGATTTAGTACAATGCCAGATTCTTCGAAAAGAGAGAAGAAAAAGTAATCACATCGCTGCTTATCTTGCTCCATAAATAGCAATTAATATAAACACATAATTTATTCAGTCATAAGTACACCATCTGTATGGACATTAATGACTAATTAATACTATTTTTTATTAATGACTTCGTAGGTAACATGAATTGCTTACGAAAGGCGGGAATACTATTTACAATAGTTTGATTTATAAATTTGTTTTATCATTTCGTTGTGGTTCTTGGCTTGATTTATCATCAACGTAGCAACGTGAGGCCTTATATATAACCGTCAAATTCCGGCCCCGTATAATTACTTCGTTAGTCCTAATAAACCTACCCGATACGAAATACTAATTTATGTTATTAATCACATACATGAATAGTCATACGTAATCCGGGGCAATCAGACATAATCTGTTCTAAATATGGGCCTATTACGCAAGGTTGTACATATCAATACATTTCGCATCTTTGTACACGCTACATGCCCTGTAACCGTAACCTAGGCGCCCACATAGGCCCTTTGCTTGGCCAATGTTCCTCGAAATACATACATTCTCGCACACAACCGCGACGCGTTTCGAATGGGATCCGCAAAGTTATAGCCTGTATCATCAGGGGTGCAGTGGAACATTGAGCTACTATATTCCGAAAATGCGTGCGTAAATATTCCCATATAGGAAATATATTGCGGTGAGTTTCGAGTGCAAATTGCGTAAATCGATGGGGATATTTCCAAGGAAAACTCATAAAGCGGCGCCTTAATGTTTTCCGGGGCCGTTTTGGCAGGGACACGTCAACCCCCCAACTCCACGTTAAATTTTGTGGACTTTCCGGCGCAGTTTCTGTCAACCGAGTCGAGATATAATGTAAGTTCGGACGGAGTTTTACGAGCTGGCGAGTAATTATTGGGAATTTAATGCGCCTGGCCTTTAATACTTGCCAAATAAGCGTTTTTCCGTTTAGAGATTGTGCAGTTTCTGTAGGATTTTAATCAATGCAGTTTATGGGTCAGTGGTGTATAAAAAGGCGTACTGCGGTAAATGTATATTTTGGATGCAGGGAAATTAATATCTAATTTAATACCTAAAACCTGAAATACACTCTAAAAAATGATGGTAGATTTACCTCACTGGTATGTGAAAAAACATATGAAATATAAGGTAAAATTACACCAAAAAGAGGGTTAACATCAGATTACCAACAAAGTAGGTGCAATTTTGCCTGGTAAACCGACTTTGATGGAAAAATACTTCAATAACTGAAGTAATTTTCCCCCACTTGGGGAAATTTGCTTAGTAGCAAGGAAAAATAACATATTTCGTGGAATATTACCCCTTATGTTGGTAAAAATACAATATGGACAATACAAGGGACATGAAATTCTGATTATATATATATATATATATATATATATATATATATATATATATATATATAATATATATATATATATATATATATATATATATATATATATATATATATACATATATGCATCTGTTATTTGATTGGAACACAAAATGTTTAAAAATGTTTTTTTTTTTAACATTGCATTACATTGTGTCGCTTGATCAAAAATTAAAATAGTTACGAGAATGCCATCTATTTTTGGGGTAATTTTACCACATTTTTTTTAGGGTGTATATATTTGCCGCGATTTACCTTATGGAGATGACAGAATACTCTTGTAGAATAACTGAGAATGGGAAATGGAATAGTTGACAAATAATGCGACACAGAAAACCAAACACTTACGTCTTAGACAAAAAATAAATAAATTGGAAGGCACATAAATGTTTAGTGAATAAGAAACGTACGAGTTTAACAAATGAAAAAGACGAAAAATGCATACAACTCATTGGAACAAATAAACTATAATGCAAATGATGGACGAAACAACAAAATAATACAATATATACTACGCACATAACCAATGAAAATTTTAACAACGGAACCATACAAATTTCTTTTCTATTTATCAAGCAGAGAGCATTTTGACACTTACCAAGCACTCTCATTACACCAAATCTTTCACTTAATCATCATAACCTCGAAGCAAACCTGTTGTCACAGTTGACCAAGAAAAGATTTGAACCTATCAATCCCTAACAATAATCAAAATACAATTGGTTAGCATTGACGGAAAATGTATATATATATATATATAATATATATAAATAATGATAATAGTTCAAGAAGTAGACAATAAACAAATGAAACATTAACAAAGAGTAATCCTCGTAATGCCAAAAGACATAAAAACCTAAAAAATAGTATTATGTAATGAATACAAAGAAGCACTAACAATAAGGGTTAAAACAATATAACTACCTTCTTAAACAAACAAAACTCAGCCGTCTTCTGGCGAGGAACCTTTAAATACGGTTCTTACTAGCCTAAATTTCAGTGTGTAAAATACGTACCATTTCAAGAATTCATGTAGAGATAAATGGTCAAGTATATGTAATTACTAAGACGAATGCATAAGAAACCAAATTCGCAATGTTTATAGGCAAAGATGGAGCAAACAGAGAATACCTTAACAGTAAGCTATTCCAATTTCAATCCTCCTCAAATGACTTTTCGATTAGAAACAATAAGTGATTTGCTTCTGACCTTGGCATATCGTAAGACAAGGCCAAAAAACATACCAATAAGTGAGAGGAGAGATTTTTCTTGTTTTGAGCAATTTTTCTTATTGTTTTCGTATTATATCCACTAAATCCCTTGTAAATTCATATTTATAACTTCAAAAGGGCTGTAGATTACAAACGCTTGCATTTGAAATCAAAGATACCAACGCTGCTTCTTCATTCTTGTTGATTATTAGTAGCTTGAAGGAAAAAAAACTCACAAAATAACGAAAATCATATTTGATAATATAAATTTGCACTATTCTTTAGCTGTTCCTCAGAACTAATAATATTGACATTGTTCTTGCTTCAAAATACAGATACCATATGTCTAACGTAAATCTGGAAGCATATGTAATACATGCCTACAGATTTACAGATAATTTTACAGACGCTGCAGATATACACATAATCCCACCAGTCTGATACACTTTGTGATGGAAACACAGAGGTAGATATGCTCCAGAAGTTTAGGAACAAACTAACGACTGCAAATTATGAACTATAAGCACTTCAAGATAAAATCATAAAACTGCAAAAAAGACAGAGTTCTTACAAAATTAACGCCAAAACCAAGATCAAACAATTTTAAATTTCCATTAGTGATTTAACAATAAATAATAATAATAATAATTCATGCCTTGGCATCCCCAACAATTTTCGCCAATTACAGAGGCATCGGCCAAGCCATGAGTTATTATTATTATTATATCACTCTGAAAAACAGTCCATCGGGCTCGAACCGAGGGACCCCGTGACTGATAGCCAAGCGTGCAAGCCACTAGACCATCAGCTGAGCAAACAGTACTACCGTAATTCATGCATAAGTATACAACCAAAAATACACAGACATGTATTTCAGAACTAAATCGAAACATAAATTGTCAAGAAAAGGAAGAAATGCATGTCAAGCAAGTAATGAAGAACGTGTGTTTTTACGTTTTGGTTTAGATGGAATGCAAGTTCATACTGTTTTTTTTCTTTGTCTGATTTTCCATGTTAATTGCCTTTTGATTTTTACGCAACTCCTATTGGTTTTAGTAATTGCTAGAGTACTGCTGGAGTAATTAACTGCTACAACGAAAAATAGATTATATACACCACAAAGTAAATGTAAAAGCAAAAAGACTAAAATATTGATCCTATGGGATAGCTATGTGAAGAACACGGCAAAGCTCCTGAAATCATTTGTAGTTAATCGTACATGCATTGTTTATGCAATAACTAAGCCAAAGAGAGCTGCTAAAATTTTTGTGTACAGCATTAGTTTCGTTCACTTTTTTTTTAGTTTGAAATTCAGTCTTCGAGGTGCACTCACAGTAGATAGACGTGATCGTGTCTGCGCGAATACATTTAAATATTTTTGCACAGTGTTATAACATTTAGTGATACTTATCTCAATTTGTACAGTGCTAAAATATGCCTTTCACACGAGATCAAACGGATGACAACGGATGAAAAATTATTAGCGTGTCTATTAAGGAAATGTTCAATAGTAAAGAATTCATCGAACTAATTACTATAAAATTATCTGATGTCATCTTAGAAGCTGTACGGAAAGATACACAGATAAAAATACGGAGTTGAATCTAACACCGTTTTAACTCTTTTCCGGTGTTCCCTCGCGACCATCCGTTCAAGGAGCCTCCATTTCGGAGTTAAATGTTTTGCTACTAAACGGATGGAATACAGAGATAATTTAGCTTTTCATAGGGAAAAAAACATCTTTAACCATCTTTTACCTGCCACAGAGAGAGAGGAGAATATCTCTCTAGTGAGAAGGTTTTTAACTCTATTTTTATGTTACCTAGCTCCATAGTAGCTAAGTTTAACATCATATTGGAGTTAATCAATGAGGGCTATTCTATGTGGACAGAAGCACCCTTGCTCAGTGCATTTATTCTATTATTTATCATTGAAAATGCATCAAAAATGTCGTCGAACCTCAAGTTCTTGAATTATTTTTGATATATTCCTAATGATTACTAGGATAGACACACTAAGCACGTCTTCTTCTGCGGTCACAGAGCAGCCGTCATTGGAATTGCTTTAATTTATCCATAATATAGTCGCTTCTTCGAGTTTGGTACCGACCGTGGGTTGAAGGCACGACACAGTTGAAACACCACGGATTCAGCTAAGATAAACGTGCTTTTATTCAGGAGCTAACACCTAGAATGTAGTGGGGGCCAATTAAAAATTGGTACATCGTAGATTGAAAATTAAATAAGGATGCACAAGTTTCTTACCTGCGTTATCTACATCTGCCCTGGTGATGTTTGCCCCCATAACTCTTACCCATCTTTTACGGTTTTCGTACTTTACTCTGATGTGTATTTTATAAATTTCAGGTACAGTGCATTCCGCCATATCCTTCTCCATTCTCGAACTATTGCAAAGTGACTAACGTCAGACTGGTTGCACATGCGCTGCACTAATATCGCTTTAATAAATGCGCATGCCCTATGCAAACTTGCAATTTTCAAATGTTTAGGGAAACAGTTACGATTTGGAGAACAAATGTTCCCAATCGGAGGTATCCTTTCCCTTTTTGGCGTTGAGGTATTAGAAATAGAAACATCTGTTAAGTAAACAAATTATCACCTCCGTGAAGGAGAAAATATAATACAATGTTAGGGATATTTGTTCACATTTAGGGCTTAAATACGGTAGTGTAGATGCGGAGAGAAAGCGGAGATTATTTCTTCCTTGAAAATCGTGTTAGAAAGCGGAGTAATTCAATCTCTCCGTTTTGGTTGAGATTTGTACAAAACCGAGGAAATACTTTCGTTTTAGTATGCAACTCCTTTTTGGAACAAAATATTTTCAAAACGGAGACTCCCTATTTCACTCCCTCAAATTTTTACCTGTGTATGCAGTAGTCGACAGTAAAATTACTACCCTTCAAGACGAAAAAAGTAAGTTACGTGAGGACCCCCCGGCAATTAAGGGCAACCGTTGAGCAACAGGAATAATATTCCAGACGTAATTCCTTACTATTAATTGGCGTTAAAGAACAGGATAATGAAAAACTTGAAGAAGTAGTAATTGATATAATTATAAATAAAATAAATGTCCCTCTAGTTTCAACCGACATCGAACGTATACATCGCATCGGAAAGAAACCAACACAAGAGAAAAATCCACCGAAAAACATCGAACGTCCGATCAAAAATTCTTCAGCTACAAGAAACGAAGCGAAGTGTACAAAAATAAGAAGAATTTAAAATTTACAAAAATTGTCGTAAAAGAAGATCTAACGCATACTAGACAGTTCCTATTAAAATCAGCGGCTCAAAAGTTCGGTAACAAAAAAGCATGCGACCATATGATGGTTAAATATTTACTAAGCTTCGTAATGATGTAAAAATTATAAAATGTCAGGAAGATAAACAAACATAAGTCAAGTGTGATTGCGCAGATATGTGATGTTCTATTTTATAAACAAGAACTACTACTCTTTTTTTGATAAAAACGTTAACTATTTTTATTTATATTTCGTCCCTTGTATGTAATAGATTAATTTAGGTTGCCATCCTTATTTTCATATATCTGCACAGCTACTATAACTAACTTTATTTAAAACTATTAACACCTCAATTTAGTATACTCTGCTATATCCTCATTCATATATTAATTCTGATTAATTATTAACACCATGTTGCTATATAAATGGTCCGTTTTCTGCTGCAAATAAATCTTAATCTTTTACTATCATTTCATTTTTTTTTAGTTCTTTGTAATTAAGCCTAGTTTTTAGATCTCTAAGATTTCATTCTCACTAACATGTATGATGTTGTGGCAGTGTCAGAAACATTGCTTGACGTAAGTATAGATTTAAGACACGATTGAGAGAGTGGATGTTCAATCAAAATAGATTGGACATACACCAATACTTACCTCGACAACAATAACTTTATCCAGTATTTGTTTATATTTTTTTCGCGAATAGGGTTTTACCTCTCGAGAATTTTCATACTTATTCACTTATTTTGAAGGTATATCTAAATCAGTGTAATTACTTAAATTTTTCTGAATAAATATTATTATTATTATTATTATTATTATTATGAATATGGAACAACAAAACCAATTGAAAGTTTAGTGCAAGTTGTTATAATTTGGTTAATTTTTTGTATGCCAATTCATTACTCATAAATATGATATAGAGGCTAAAATTACATTAGTGAATATAATTATGTTTTTAAATTTGCTACCAACTGATATATTTTCACAGAAAGCCAACGGCGTTCCATATAGAGGATTGTAAGGAGCAATTTGACGGAAAGGTCAATTTACGCCAACGTCCCTTGCCAAATTGAAAGTCCACGAGTCTCCATCCTGAGACGAGATAATTTTCAGTGGTCTAATATTTGACCCGCATTTTCATACTCCGTGTAATACGGCCTTTGGTAACTGTCCCGGGTTAATAACACCATACATCCCCATAACAAAGTGGCGAGTTAGTATGTGACGAGGGTCGGATAGGGTTAACAAGAATGGTTGCTGCTGCGGTCAGCCCGTCTCCCCGGATTACGGAGCGCCAAGTTTTCTCGGGCACCGGGATTACGTCGCTGAAAAACCGACGCAGGAAAGGATTTATTTAATGGTAAGCTCGGAGTGCGTGTACGCGTATCGGTGGTCTGGCTGTGATACGTGCGCACATTCAAGGAATGGATTGTTACCTGCATTCAGTGTTGGTGCTGTGGGAACAAAGGATAGATTTTTGCGTGCGTAAAATGAAACCTGGAAATTGGTTGTGTCATTAAACTAATGGCGTGCAAAATGACATTTTCTTTATTATTATTATTATTATTGTTATTTATGTGAAATTAAGCCCTCATTTTTTATTCTACCTTATTGTTAGTATCATAATCTCAAAAACATATCGTATTTTTTTTTAGCTCTCAACATATTATTTGTCAAACCTATTGCTGTGTACTGAAGGTACAAAAGAAAATGCAAAATGAAAATTAAAAATGAAAATTCAATTAACTAGCTCAGCGGATAAAAATAAAAGGCGCAAAAGAACAATTAAACTCAGGGTTACCCTCGCGAATTAAAACTAATCACGAAAAGTAAATTGTGGGTGAAAGAAGTCTGACTTTCTTTAATTACTCCAAAAATTGAAAAGGTTTAAACAAAAATAAAAGAACAGAATTTAAAATGACGTTAATAACAATCAAATTTATTTATTATTTAAAAAAAAAATTTTTAATTACAATTACGCAAAAAAAAAACCTTGGACAAAAGGTCCTGGTCGAAATCAAAACTGCATTAGGATTCTAATTTTACTAAAGGACAATGCAAATTCCTTTAACAAAGCAAAAAGGTAAAATAGTTCGGGAAGATAGTCCTATTTTTACACAAAAATCCAGGTGGCTTCAAAATTAACCAAACTAAATTAAACGTGGACAAATCAAGTGAATTAACACCAGAGAAATTTAAATATAAGCACAAAGCTTCTATTCACCCAACCCGGGGTGATTAAAACTCTAATTACAAATCAGCAAAATATAAAAAAACAAAAAAATTAACTCTTTAAAACTAAATATATCTTCCAGAACTAAAATAATAAATGATCCTATATCTAATTTGTGCACACAAGAATATAATACCAATTATTACTAAGCGAGTTCCTTGATGGATGATATAAATCAGAATTAACGAAACAAATCTTTAAATATAAATGAAATACCAAAATGGCAGCAATAAATATAAATTACAAGTACTTACACGGCATCGTTCAAAGAACTCCTTAAAGAAGGACATGAGCTACATGAGCAAATAAAAATATAATAAAGAGTGAAATTAATTTAAACAACTGAACATTTAAATAAATAAATTAAACAATTAACTCAATAACTAACTCTTATACAAAAATTAACATAACGAATTTGAGCAAACTCCCACGAAATATTGATAAAGGCAAATCAAAGAAATAAGATCACAGAATTTACGAAAACCGGGGTGCCAGGCCACAGCACAGTATATATTAGAGACTATAAAATAGGGTTCAGAATACTACAATGTACTCAATCAGATTACGATTAGTCGTACACTGTAAAGGTGAAGAAGGCTCATTTTTGACAGTCACTCTCTCAAAAAAGATAATAATAATAATATAAATCATGATTTTTTAAAATTAAATTCAGTAATTTTGATATTAACTATAGAAATAATGTCAACATTTGAGAAAATTAATTACTATTATTTACAACTTGTGGTAATTATCTATAATATAACAACAAATTATTTTCTGTAGAAAAATAAAATGAGAAGAAAAAATCTATAGAAAAGGTGAAAATGTTAAAAAGAAGTAAAAGATTCTGATCTCTTTTTCACATTTTCTAATTGTTCATTTTATTAATCTTTTTACAATTGTTATGTATCAGAAAAGGTAGGAAAAGAGAAAGAAAATTGAAAAAAGATGAATCTTAAAAGAGGCAAAAAAGTTTTAATACATTTGTTTTTTCTGATTTTTTTCTACATGAAACAAGTTCTTTTAGTTACACTTTTGGAAAAAAATAATTAAAAAAGGAAGTAATAGAGATAAAAAATTTATAGAAACTGTAAAAAGCAGTTAAAAAAGCTAATGAAGCTCAAAAAAAAATAAGAAACGTAATAAATGCTGAAATATTAAGTAACTAAATCATGAATTATATGTCAGAAATTATGAATCGTGTCGCCGATTACGATTATACAACATAGGAAAATCAAAACTGGAAAGATATTTACATTAACGACAAAGAAAATCTATTCAACCAGAAAACAAAACGAAAGACCTCTCCGTTCTTTTGTTTCTCTCAAAATAGGCCTACTCCACGTTATTTGAAGAGGTGCGTTCAATATGATCATCTTTCTAGTTGGAGAATATAAAGTGTGTAATATAACCGGGAAAGATAGACTCTTTTTTGAGAGCAGGGTGGGGTAAAGAATAATAATTATTTTCTTTTAATGCTTAATTTTTTTTTTTTTTCAAATATTGGAAGAAAAATTTAAACTGTTTTAAATGATTAAATTATCTTGCCTTTACGCAAGAATACAGGAACAGAATGACACGTTTTTGAAACAGCAAAATTATTTTTGTTTTCCTTTTTTTTTGAACAAGTGTCAGTGGCAATTAAAAATGTTTTAAATAATTAATAAAAAAAATAAATAATAAATAACATAATTAATAAATTGGCGCAGGAAGAGGGTTAATTTTTTAATGGTTAAATGATTTTTTTCAAGAAAATCATGAAGATAAAAAGCATTAAACATGTCTCATATAATTAGAATTATGTGTTTTGAACATCAAATTAGTAAGTAAATTATCTTTTTCAGAATACTCCATCTCAATTTTAAAAAGAACACTAATTTAAATATTAAAAAGTTATCTCTTCCTCTATTCCCGGTATACAAAACGTCTGATTTAATGATTAGCATTATAAACGTTAGTAAATGCTATTTTTCTCCCTGATTTTGTGACAAGAAATCATCCAGTCTTCTTTAAGCCTGGTGTTTGAAACTGTTTTAAATAATTAAATCAGTATTTTTAACTTTCCTCCTTCCGCTGTAAATAAATAAATAGTCCCTTAAATTAACTCTCCCTCTGCTCCTGGGTAGGCAACCAGTCGTGACAATTTGATGAAGTATATTACACGTACGTTCAAAGTTTAAAAAGCCCATGATGCGGTGTATTGCTACACTAACAAAAAAGATGTGTCAAGTCGATGCACAATTGGGTTGTATATAAACAACAAAAAATTAGGTTAATACAACACAAACAACAATAATTGCAATTCTTTGGCAAACATTACCTTATTAGAAGGAAATTTTATTTATCTCTTAATTACAGAACTAACAGTGATTTGGAATCCCTTGGTATTGGTTTCTTTTTTATAGATGTCTACTTCTATGTTATTATTGCCTCTTATTACTAAGCTATATAAGAAGGTAAGCTGTTTATTTTTTTTTTTTCGGTTATTAAATTTACTGTAGGAAAAGAGGACGAACATCAATTTCCTTCTCTAGAAAACTCAAGAATAAGAAATAATAATAAGTTAAGAATAGACATCTATAAAAAAAAACCAATGAAATAGATTCACAATGACCGATTCAAATCACTGCGAACAATTTTCAGAGCCAACATTGTCTTTCCATGTTTTTTATCACTGCTTTTATTTAAATTAAAGTTATGTAGAAGTAATGAAATACAGTTTTCAAATTTAATTAAAATTAAAATAAAAATGCACAGATTCAAAAATCACAGCGATATGTATTTAAATTTTATGCATCTGCAAACTCATAAGCTGTGATGAAACACTTGCTTGGTGTGCTTTTTGAAATAAGAATAAATTTCCATGCCAGCAGAGACATTATCGTGCATTTGGATTTAGACGTTTTCGTATATTCGGCGTAAAACGTGAACCTTATGTTGCACATTCGAATAAACAGCGCACACAGGAAATACCCAGCCAGAGTTATTGCTGCAATTGTGTAAAGCATATTCTTAAATATTTTAGCTAGTTTCCTACATTTGTCACAAAGTGATATTTATGTTTAGCACATAAGATTGTAAATGGTGGTATTTGTATGACTAAAACATATGAGGTGTACTTACTTTAACGGCAAAATAGAATCGCTTATACAATGTGAGAGTTTTGTGATAAGGATATTATTGTATGCATGACACGAGCTAGACAAACAGCTGGACACTGTTTTTCAACTTCTGTCTAAAAATAGAAATTACGAGTAGTTAATTAATCCCATTCCTAACCTTATCTTTTTCAGTAACCAGAAGACACACTTAAACACATACGATCAAACATTTATTCAAAACTATTACTGTTTATGTTGATTACAAGAAAAAAAAGGTAAAAGCTCGGCAAACTAAGCAAATCTCACAATAATTTGTAGTAAATCGGAAGCTCGCGAGATGGCGCTCCGGTCGGTAAACGAATAGGACGCACGCGAAATCGTAAATCGGTCGCGTACACGATGACATTTCTTGTTTCGCTTTTATTTACGACGTAATTATGTTCCGTTATCTGAAAATCTGTACTGTTTTGTAAGTCAGTCGCACCGTGTACATACAATGCGAAGCTTTTTAATGCTTTTATACCATGCATTACACGTCCTGTTTGCGGGTCTATTGCTATTTGGTGATTGCATATTAACACGCATCCCCCGCTCAGTATCAAAGGGGAATTTATATGTATCATAGCCTCTCCCAGAGGGCGCATAAGCGGCAAACGCGAGCCTTTTCCTGGATTACTCGGTTTTTGGTTGTAGGTTCAACAAAATTCCTTAGACTAAATGATTAAAATCCAAAATAAGAACTCAATGAGCAATTTATTATTTTCGAAAGATTAATCTAACATGAAGTTTCAAGTGTTTTGGTAGATCTACAACCCTGCTCAAACTGAAAAAAAAAATAACAAGACAATGTAACACAAACAAAAAGTTACAAATAGCAAAGTATTTTGAAATTATCAAAATAAAAATCATTAAAACAGATAAAAACAACTTATTAAAAAACGTTATATTGAAAACTAAACTGAACCTGAAAGAATCACACAATCAATATTTAATGTAGGCGTACAATAAACAATTTTTTGGCAGGTAAAAATAGAATTAAGAAAAGTAAAAGCTTCCAAGAGCAGAAAAATAATGGGAAACATTACAATTGAACGTGCTACGTAAAATTATAACTAAACAATAAACTGAAAATAGGAAACAAAACTACATGTAATAGCAACAAAATGACCATTCTGGATTCTGGATTCTGATAATAAACAGTTATTGCAAAACGAAATTACTTTATACCGATTGCTGAATAATATAGCATCATTATCTAAATACACATTTGTGACGTATGTATCGTTTATAGGAAAATCTAGTGTTTAGTATTGAAATAGAGTTGAGAATTTATTCTTTATACATTTTAGTTTCCTCTAATTACACTATGTAACACGTTTATTATCTTTGAGTAGTAAGCGTTGTTTCCAACTTATTTATGCTCCAAAACAATAGAAAAACACTTTTATTCCCCTCTAACTTTGTTTTTGTGATTAGGCCGACGAAAATTTAAAATATACCCATTTATGTATATCGTATGTCCGCTTAAGTGTGAGATTAATGGGGAAAAATTTTATGTTGAATTTACAAAAAGAATTAAATAAAAGTTGGTGATTCTTATATATTAATTTATGTTCAAAATGACTTAAAATGCGTGGTTTTGCTATAAATTAAGAAAAAAGAAATTGTCTTGAGAATAAAACACCCTTATTTTTAAAGATATCAAAAAGCTGCATTAAAAAAGTGCTTCAAATCCCTAAATGTACCAATGCAAATAAAAATGTACTAATTTTTAGAGTAGAAGTGAAAGAAATAGAATTTTACAAAATTACACAAGATGGCTGAAACATAAAGATTTTGTAAAAATCTATTTTTTCGATTCTTACGTAAAAATTGGTATTTTGGCATATTCAGGGATTTAAAGAACTTTTTTCTAATGGAGCTTTTTGACATCTTTAAAAATAAGGGCGGTTTATTCTCAAGACAATTTCTTTTTTGCTTAATTATAACAAAATCACGCATCTTAAAATAATTTTGGACATAAAATAATATGTTTCTTCACCTTTTATTTTATATAAACTTTTTTGTAGATTCAATTTTTTTTTCCCCATTTGTCTCATACTTAAATGGACATATGTTATCCTTGAATTTAGCAAGATGAGCATCCAGCATGTGAACTTTAGGGGATATCCTGTGACCCATTTTTTCCGTAGTTTCTCACTAGATTAGCAACCAGCACCACATAGTTTTTAGCCCCGTTATTGCCCAAGAAACTCCAAACAACTGCAACAAAGCTTTTCAAAACCGCTTTCTCCTTCCGGGTGAGCTTTTTAGGGAAGCCATCACAGTCAAGGATCTTCTTAATTTAAGGTCCGACGAAAACACCTGCTTTGACCTTTGCCTCAGAGAGCTTAGAAAATAAATTTTCAAGGTGCTTTAAGGCTGCTGACTCCGTACCTAGAGCTTTCAGAAATTGTTTTATAAGTCCCAACTTATGTGCAGTGGTAGCATCAACACCTACAGGAGGTCTACCAGTGGCTCCTATTTGCTGTTCCCTATAGAAAATTCTGTTTTCTGTGGCCAGTCGCGCTTGTTGTGTGAAAATTTGGTGAAACCATATCCATGAGGAATGACACCATTTTGAAGTCGCCGATAAGCTCCCACCCATACTTATCATACTTCAAAACTTTCAGGAAGGTCTTGATGTTAAAGTAATCTTCTTTGAGGTGCACTGAATAACCCAGGGAAAGAGGTGGATACTTATTACCATTATGCAGCAATACTAATTTGAGGCTCCTTGAAGAGCTGTCAATGAAGAGGCGACACTCATTCGGATTACAGGCGATTCCAATTGCCTCAAATAGACCAGTCACATCGTGACAAGCAGAGCCCATCTTGATAGGTGAAGAAGCTAGAAGTTTGGTGACGCTTTCTTTGATCTACGACTCGCACTTTCATCCAACAAGTTCCACTGCTTCAGCCTAGAGGTCAAAAGCTCGACATTGGATCTGGAAAGTCCAAGATTTCTAACCAAGTCGTTGATGTCTTTTTGGTTGGGGTAGTATGGACCTGTCTGGTCACCTCCACATATGAAATCGTCATCTGGTTCTACAATATTTTCTTTACACTCCGACTCGCTGTTGTAGCCAACAAAATATGCTTTGTAAGCCACGTACATCTTAACACATGTATTGACGGAGTACTTTTTCGCTCTTGTCTTGATAAATTGACCACAAACATCGTAAAACGCTCGCCACCCGTTTGCAACCTCTTGACGCCATCATCTGATTAGAAAATAGGTAGAGCGAACCCAAAATGAGAAGTACATATGCATATGACGTCATCTCTGTTTTGAGCGCCGAAATCGTAGCACGAGTTTATTATATTAATTTCAGGAGTGTACACGTTTTGATTGCAGGGACGTTGGAACATGAGGCCTGGCAAAATTCAAAATAGCACCTAAACAATACATCAACAAGCAGGCTGAGTGGTTGTGTCATCTTTGTTCTAATATTTCTATTCTATTTTCCAAAAAAAACACGAAATCTATAACCGAAGATGCAGGTTCTTCTCTTTAACGGAAGTATTTATTGTAATTTATATCGTAAATGAATTCACCCCCGTCACTGATGATTTTAGTTAACGTACTTTTCTTCTCATTTTGGGTTCGTTTGTAAATTTTAAAATATCACTGTCTTGACCACAAAAGCAAAGTTTGTGTGGAATAATCGACTCTTTTTATGGTTTTCTGACATAAGAAAATAAGACACGACAGTTACAACCCAAAGCCAAAAGCATTCTCTAACTAATAGATGCTAATACTTTAGACAATAGAAGTATTGTATGTACAAAGTAGGGCCGGAATAGGACTTTAATATTCATTCGTCAGAAATAAAGTACTACCGTTCTTAATATCACATGAAATTTCAAATAAAACTCTTTATATTTTAACATGCTTTTATTAAGACATTTAACTTTATTCGTGAATGTACTCCACGTCCTTAAAACCTTTAAACATTGCTTTAAGCATCCTGTATAACTTTTGGATATAATTTTCTCTGACTAATTTAAAGATTGCGTTAACATAGGCCCACATATCCCACATCCATCTTTACTTAAGCTATCGACGCGAAAATGCTTTTAGCTTTATCACTAAGTACGTCGAAATCAATTTAGAAAATGGCAATTTCATAAAAGAAACTTTAATTAGAAATCTTCCAATCAATTAAACAATCCACGAAATAGTAGCTAGCAAAACAATATCCCACTATACTCCATTGGCGGCGATATTTTCGTCTCCCGAAACGAAATAAATCTAATTATTCATCTAGGCAATTAATCTCAACTTTTGCAGATTCTGGCGACGGCTCCATTCGCTTTAATATAAAGCCGGTAGGCCGAAAAAGTTCGCGGCTTGTCGCAAAACTTTATTTCGACGCAATCAATCAAGCTTAGAGTCAGTAATCCGTGCCGAATAGATTTCGGGCCGTTCGGCCGGCCCGTCGGCATCCGAGATGGCCGGTCCTTTTCCGCCTTACAGCCTCGTCTGTGCGAAAGTGCGAAGATTCTTTCGCGTCTACCAATTTCATTTGGAAAAACAGGAATTCCGGGTGGACGCTCGCCTCTATTCATTTTTACGCCAGTTTTATGTACTGTGAAAAAGAAACAGAAAGATTTATGGATGAGGCGACATTTCTGACGAAGTGTGATGTCCTGTGCTTTAATTATCGATTTAGGAAGAATTTATGATAACCAATACGTGGAAGTAAAATTATCTGTTAGTCTTTAAAATGAAATGCATTCAACTGACACTATAGGCTTCAAAAACAGTTGACAAACTGAATTATTTTTAGAATTTTGTATTCTTCCGTTGTCTTATTACTAGTAATTTTATTTTTAAAACTATGAGATATCAAAATGAATAATAGCAGGTAAAGCTACAAAATTTGTATCACCTATTTTCAAAGTAACTTGTAAATTATTAGTTACAAATTAATTATTTTTTTTTTTGCATATAACACTTCAGTATGCGTTGAAACCAAGTAACACTCCATACGAGTTAATATTTGGAAAGATAGTAAATTTATTTTTCTAATTGAAGGAGAAAAGCAGAACTTTGAAAACATTGTACGCATACGCGTTTAAGTATAAATTCCAAGCAGAATGCTGCAAATAATTTAGTAAATTAAAAATTAGACTCGCAGAATAGGTACAAAATGGTAAAAAACAGTGAAAAATGTGAGCAACTTAGATAATAAATTAATATACATGTATTACCATGAACCGAAACAAAAAATCACATCCTATTATTTTTTTAGCCTTCGTTGAAGGTGTAGTGTACTGTTGCACTTGTAGAACTAATATTGAAAGTTAATAAAATAGGATGGTTTGTAAATAGTACTACTAATTAGCCTAAGAGCAATTAGCGAAATAAGACAATGAGAATTACTGAGTCACTTGTAACCACTATATATGTATAAGTAATCGCAGAGATTTGCAACAGATATTGGAACACAGTCTGCTGTTGTGTTAATATTGTTAAAAGTTGTAGTAGACCATTTGTTAAGATAGAAAGATGTAAAACTCAAGTAAAAGTATTGATTATCGCCTTTCCCTCACCTTTACAAGTACAACCCCATTACACACTCACGGTTTAGATTTTCTACAATATCTTTTTGTATCTTGCTGCTTTTTTATCGCCTATATATTTGTTTGTTTCCAATGTACATCAGATATTATCCCTTACCCAGTACTTCCAACTATTATTGACATGATGTCAATACCAACTGTTATTAACATTATATCATTGCAACCTTGAATGCCAATCTTCGCTAACAGACTCCAAATGGTACTTCTTAAGGAGTCTCTGATAGACTTGGTCTTTAGTTGGGGTTTTCATATGCCACACATTACGAGCCTTAATCAGTAACCAGCCACTGAAAAAGTTAAAATAAATATACGATAAGTATTTATTTAATTTATATTATCAATCATTAGATTAGATTAGGGTTAGGAGGGCCTATGGACCTGTCGTCATATCTATTGTGATCCACTTTTTGCAAGATGACACTCTGTAATTTTGCCCTCTTAATTAGGCCTATCACGCTTAAGAGCGGCTTCCTTGTGTATCTGCTAGCTGTGGAGTTCCTTACGCTCATTACTAGAAACTTTCTTCTGGGTCTATATTGTACATGTGCCTATTTGGTCCACCAGTCAACAGATCTTCTTCTTTTGCTTGTGTCTGCCTCGGTGACTTTTTTCACCACTCTCTAAACTGATTATGTATCCATTCATGGATGTATCTTTAATTTGCGATTTGGTAATACCAAAAGAAGGGCCAACTTCAACTAATGATCTTGATGAACCTCGCCTGATCAGATCGTCCGCTGCCTCAATTCTCCTCACGAGTGGCTAGGACCCCAGGCCAATGTTAATTCCCTTTGGCTGCTCACTTCATTTAGGGCGTTTACGCAGTTCCAAATCTGCTTAGAGTCCGCAGTTACGGAAATAATCGCTTTAAGAGTTTGACTGTCAGAGAAGATAGTGACGCTTTCATCTGGCTTGGTCCATCTTTATATTTCTCTGAAACAATGATGAATTGCAGCAACCTCAGCCTGGAACACCATTGTCTTTGTTGAAACTTACCAAAACGAGCCCTTCTTTGCGTAATTCCAGCGCCGGGTTAGAGGCGTCTGTAAAGTGGTTCGAGTTCGCTCTTACTGGATATATATCAGTCATATAGGAGTTTATCTCACATATATACGTAGCCACATATGCAGGCAAGGTAGCTGTTACGAAACGAATTACCAGACAGTATATATTGCTAGCCTTGTTGGATACTCTCTTTCATTGATTTGCTAGCAACAAATTATCACTGAGCCTCGAGTCATTGTTCAATTATCAAGCATTATTATAGAAATTTATATATACAGAGGTCTTAAGTGTTATTCGCGAAAACAATGTTGTCTAGGATGAACATTTTCAAGTTTTCCAAGCAAATCTTTCAGTGGTTTTCTTTTCAGCAGATCGCAGGTAACAATGGATAGATCTAGAATTGTGGAGAACTTTACGACCTCCTAGAGGAAATTGTTCATATAGGTCAATTAACAATTATAGCTCAAAAGCTGCAATAATTGCAGCTGTTGACCAATAATTGTTACTGATTTTTGCAAATAATTGTTGCAAATTTATTGTACTGCCTCTTAACTGTACTTACACAATAGAGAGAAAGTTTACAAAAATAACAGTGCTTTTAGATGCATAAATGCGCTAGAAATATTATAGTTATCTTACTAAAAGTAGAATAAATTATGTAAATTCATTTAAATTTAAGGAGTATGTGCAGTAAGATCATCTTCCATATCACAACTTTTACCATTTGTCTTTATATTTTACTCTTTGGAATAACATAATTACCTTACAAGAGGATAAAATAAATTACTACATTTGGCTTTAAAGAATATGGGCAGTAAGATCACTTACCTATAAAAAAAATTATAAATTATATTGTATCATAGCTTTTACTATTTTGTGTGAATATTGTACTCTAAGCACTTTCTGATCGTTATATCTTATTATAGCCTTCACATTGACACATTGCACTGCCACATCATCTTGATGCTAACAGAAGTTTACATTTTTAATTCACTGAATTTTTTTATATTTATAATTATTTCATTATGTATAATTAAAGTAATGTGGTTAGTTTAATTTGAAGTTAAATTTGGTAAAAATGAAATTATGTGTAATTTCCTTTCCTTCTTACTCTTTATTTTTAGCTTTGCTTACTTAACAATCTAATTGTTCATACTCGTGTGCTTATCCATTTAATTTTTTAATCACTTTTGCATTTACTGCATTTAAAATATAAATAGTTATATTCTTAATATAAATATTAACAAATTATTCTATTCTTTGTTTCCCTACCCGTTATTTTTGTAAATATTTGTTTGGCATTCTAATGCAAAAAGTTGGATACTTTCGTTGCCCAGAAAACAAACTTTTTGTTGTTTCAGATTTCTGCAATACATTGGCAGGCAACTGACCCGTTTTCTTTTTCCTTTCCTCCTACTAACCACTACACGCGTATAACATATCATTTAAATATTTATACTTTGCGTTAAACAAATTTTATCGTCATTTAATAGGCAGTACATATAAAATGTATACGGCATAAGTTTGTTCGTTCAAGCTAACTTTTTCCTCATCACGGATTTTCCATCGTTGGAAGGTGGACCTTATTTCATTTATAATCTAATTCTTCCTTTTAATACGTATTTTATCATAAGCAATCATGTAAAAAGAAGTATCAAATGTATGTTAAAAGTGTCTTCGCAACTAATGAATTGGGAGATGGTGAATTAGTAAAATTGACCGCTTTTCTGATATAATATTGATAGCGCACTATTCTTAACATTTATTGTTCCTTATAACAGAGTGTTGTACATCTTTTGAGTGTCATTTAGTAATATTTAGTGATCAAAGTGCAACCTTGAAGGCAAAAAAGGTTAAGGAGGTTCACTTATATGTACCTACCTTACAATTAGTTTTAGTATTTCTTATTAAATTTTGAAAGGATACCCATCTGTACTAAGGAACTCTTTTTAGCCATTTCGTGGATTTGAATATGATTTTACGTCTCCACATTCATTCTTTTAGATATATTTTCCTCAGTTGGTGGGGAATACACAATTTTCTTCTTCGATTCTTCCTTCCGCTTTTACAATTCCATAATGCAATGCTTTAAATTCAAAACATTCCACGACCCTAAAAATATAATATTTGATTTGTAACCTTAACAGTTTCCCATACGATTTGGGTGCCTATTGTTATCAATTTTTTACTACGCGACAGCAGATTACGTTGCTTATATGCACGTCCAGAACCCAGCTCTTTGATTTATCGCTACGGTGTCGAACAAAAACGTTTGCATCGTAAAGTCGCGGAGAAGCGACCTACCAAGTAGGAGACATATATCACCGCAATCGATATGTCAAGGAGAAAACCATCTGCCATAATACGTCTACCCCGCATAAATCACGAGTGAGTGAGATTTTCGCCTACTCCGAACGCGATCGAATAATAAGGAGGAAATTTAATTACGATAGGCAGCCGTAATGTAAATTGCTTTCGTAGTCGCTCGTAATTAACGGAAGAGATTGTCCGAGACTGCTCGGATGCGAATTTCCTTCATTTTGGTGGGAGTAAACGCTGCAATTTTGGAAAGGGGAAGTGGAAGGTAGCGGCTTGTTTTTGTTAATCCTGTTTTCCGGATTCAATTGACATTAACTTCATTAAGTGCGTTAGTTTTAAGAGATGTTGACGTAATTTGATAGAAATTTAGAGAAATCAGTGGCTGTGAATTTATCCTGTTGTAGCATGGCCGTATTTTCCACGAATAATAAAAAGAAAACATTTATAGCCAATATTCGAATTTCCAAATGGTCAACTACTACATTTGCATAATCAAAGAAATATTTAAAAGAGAATTATGTAGTTATTCTTAGAAATTAATTGAAACATTTAATATTTCTCTTTCCACATTTATACAAAAATGTTAAGAAAAGAATAGGCCTATTCTTTTGAACAATTGACCCTTGTGGTACTCCGCAGGCATTCGACTCGGCGTTAGATGTAAAATGCTTAGGTACGACTTATGTTTTAACCTAAAAGTAAGATACTAATTTATGTCCTGTACCCCTCACTTCTTCATTAATTAATTCTAAATTCTGGTCTTTCACGTGCTAATTAATAATAATAATAATAATAATAATAATAATAATAATAAATGGTCTTTATTGGAAAATTGACTTACAAACATGCAATCAAGGCGGAGTCCAGCCTAGCTGTTCTACTCAACCTTAGATACATGTATAAATGTTTAAATAAATAAATGGCGTTAATTAATTAATTAATTAAGTTATTTACCTAAAATCATAGTGGAACAATTTGACTTACAACGAAGATAATTTACGCAAGAATTTGGTTGTTAGTAAACCAGAAAATTAGAAAATATAAAAAATCGACTCACCTACTAGATGAGGTAACTCTAAAAGAGCACACAGAACTTCCACGGCACGAAGATAACTTACAAAAGCATTAGAAAATATGAAAATTACATGTTACAAAATAAAAGTAAGATACTTTAAAATTGAGAAATTAAAATTTAAAATATACCATGTTTCTGTGGCATGCACAAAAGGTACACTCAAAAGAAAAACGTCCCGTCCAATTTGAGTTAGAGAGAAGAGAGTGTGCTATAGCGCCTGCCACTGCCGTCTTCTCGCTTACTCAAACTAGGCGGATAGTTTTTTCTTTGGGTATACCAACTTGACTGAGGATCATGAATTCAAGGTCGGTAAAAAGGTAAGAAACCCAAACGAACTCCTCAACAACAACCAAAATGCTAAAACAAGAGAAAATGCCAAAAGAAAAGTAATTTAAAATCAAAATTAAATAAAATCAAATGACAGAAGAGAATTACGGTTCGTTGCCAATTTAAATTAAAAAAGAATAAATCTCACTTAGGCGCTCAATTTCACATGATTTGTGCAAGTAAAACGTTTCCAAAACAAAAACCTTTTCTTATGATACTGTTCAGAACACAAGATCCTCATATTAAAAAAATTAAAATTATGGCCATGGTTGCTGCATTGATCAACCAAGGATTTTTATTTATTATTAGTAGATAAGTGGGTCATTTTTTTTTTATGCCGCTTGATTCTATTGCGAGATATTATGGGGTTTGGTCGATGAAAACGTTCTCACACTTCGCGTATGGAATAGAATATATATTACATTCACCCCAAACGGAAGGGAATACACAACATATTACTAAAAGTATTATATTTTTAGTAAAATGTTGTGTATTCCTCTCCGTCTGGGGTAAATAATGGTCTTTTAGTGTCGGCTTTGGTCCGAGTTTCGAATTTAAATTGGTTGACTGATCATAGATAAACAGTCGAAGTCAGGTAACTGTTAGAAAGTATAAACTGTGGGACTATTGTTGTGGCCACCACAGCAGATGGTTTATTATATAGCCACCCTTTGGAATCAGAATCTTAGTAAGGAGTGTTTTAGTAAAATTCAAAGTATACAGACACAAACAGGTGTTAGACTCAAAAAAACTAACAGGATAATATTGTATTTGTATTCAAGGTAAAATAATAATTTAATACAATGTAAAGCGTGGTTGATAGTACCGGTATTCAATTATCGATCATGTTATCTTCTTTCTGAGTTAAATTGTTTCACTAATGGATCTAGTGTCGTCCTTATGCAGTGGGAATAAAAACTATGAACAATTAATAAAGCAGTAGTTTGAGTTCTCATTGATATTTTAATCGTTAATACCAAGTAGTAGTATCTAACTTTAAAATTTAATTTATCAATAAATTATAATTAATACTTAAATTTTAAAACTTAAATTATTGTATCGTTAAGTTATTACTATATTATACCGGGTGTCCAGCCTAAGATGCAACGGTCCATAGCAGATTTATTATTGTTTTTTTGGAAAAATATTTCAAATAAATGTTGCCTCAAATCGTATTCTACACATTTTAAAATTAAGTTTCAGTAATGGCGGACTTTCCGTTGTACCGGAGATAGATACTAACTTTTATTATTTTAAAACTGGAACACCTATATATTATTGTATTTTTTGGATTCCTTATTAAATTTAAATAACAATACGTTAGCATACATTGGGGCTAAGTGGTACCGTTTCCTGAATCTACAAGACGTTTTTCGAAAAAATGACATTTGCAATGTCTGCGGTGTTTGGAAATATCTCCGGAAATACGAAAGTTAGAAAGATGCGGGTTTTCAGTTTTCGCTTAAATCATGAAACAGCACAGTCTTTTATTTTAAAATTGTTGCGTTTAAATTAAAAAAATATTAAATAGGGCTCTGTCATTTTCGAACTCTAAAATCATGGATAACTTGATTTTTTTTAAATTGATATAGCAATTTTTACATAAATGGATGTAAATTTAATTTTCTTTCGATTTATACGAGTGTCATTGCGTCTATCTCAAAGGTTTTGGAGATATTCGCGATTTTTAGTTTTTCATGATAGATACGTATTGCGAAGCGCTGGCCACCTTCCCCTCGCATTTCATCAAGGTTGGGACTGGCTGCAGTAATAATAATAAAACTTGAAATTAAAAAGATGTAGAATTTGCTGAAGCGCGTTGGAAATGAATATAGCAAAGATAAAGGAAAACACAACGTTACTGGTACATTTATAAATCAGAACATTTTTCGAACTACATTGCTCTGTCTAATGAATGGCGTATTTCCGGAGATATTTCCAAACACCGCAGACATTGCAAATGTCATTTTTTTCGAAAAACGTCATGTAATTCGGAAACGGTACAACTTAGCCCCAATGTATACCTAACGCATTGTTATTTAAATTTAATAAGGAATCCAAAAGTACAATAATATACAGGATGTTCCATTTAAAAAAATAAAGTTAGTATCTACTTCCGGCACAACCGGAAGTCCGCCATTACTGAAACTAATTTTAAAATATGTGGAATATGATTCCAGGCAACATTTATTTGAAACATTTTTCCAAAAAAACAATAATAAATCTGCTATGGACCGTTGCATCTTAGGCTGGACACTCGGTATATAAGACTTTCCCGTATTTTAACGCAAACAATTCTATGAATCATTCTTGTTTGTTTTAATTTCAATATAATTATTGACTTACAGAAGGCATTTGTTGCACAAAGTTGATTGAGTATATTATATATAACTTTCTTGTGTTTAGAAGTTTTTGTTTTGATAAGAGGCCCTTGACATAGAGTCTGCAGAAACATTGCAGTCTCTTAGATGTTTGTATTTAATTACCCCATTGCTCGTTCCATTTAGACTGAAGCCTAGTTCTACCAATATATCGATATATCGATATATCCTTGTCCCATGAACCTAAACAATCAACCCCAAACTACCTTCTTTACCCTTTACTGGTTCCTATTGCCTTGTATAATGATTAACATCCTTGGCCTCTTCGAAAAGTCCTTGGAATCAACAGCAATCACATCCATGCCTTTTCAAAGATCCATCATGAATGATCCTACTTTAAGGTAAGTTTGTCCCCTTTTGATCAACTTGCTACCGAGTTAATATTAACTCTTCTCTCTTTCCAGTACTGCTAAAACAAAGGCATTAATCTTAAAAAAAAAAAAAAACATGCACCTCAATTCCTTCTTCCTACTTGGCACAAATGATTAAATAATTCCCTTAATCTCCCTTTAGTATAGATTTATAGCTAAAGGAATTATGATGGGAAAATTATCAATAATAACAGTTATTGACTGGAAATAATTATTTCAGTGAGAATAATTATCAAAATAATTGTTTGAATAGGAAATAAAATGAATATTACTATTTATTATTGAATAAGTAAATGAAAAGATCATCTTAGTAATAATTTATTTTTATTACGATTCTTAATAATTTGCTCCAACCCTACTATGCAAGGTAATAGTAATCAATATTCATGCTTGTCTGTTTTCCATGGTGGGGTTGCCAACCTAAAATGCATAAAGGAATGGAGGAAACAAAATAATAAGTAATATTTAATCTTAAATCAGACTAACTAACACTTTCATCACTTACGAAGCCACTTTCTACATTTTCTGTCTAATACATCGTTGTCTGACTATATTTAGAAGTGCATACTTACAGATGTATCCACGTACGCGCCCTAGGTGCATATCTGGAGCATACACATAAAAGGAAGTGAATCCGGTTGTCCGATATTTATTGATCGCATTGCCGTTCGTAAAGTACACATTCGAATTTATTCGTTTTTACCGCACGGACGATCGCATGCCGGCTACTTGTCCGACGCGATGTGGGCTTAATGATACAATAATCGAACTAAATACATTCACGTGAAATTATTATGGTAGTCGCGCCGTTGATTGTCTTAAATGGATCAGGGACCAGATATCGGCCGACAGTGCTAAATAAATAAATTCCAATCTATACCGGCGGAGGTGGCCAATTACTTAATAAATACTGGGGAATGTACCGATAACCGCTATCGAATTTATAGTGTGCTTGTTTTCTGTCGATCCGGCAACAAATGTTAGGAGAGCAATTGATGATGTTACTAGCACCTGACGATAAAGAGGTGAAAATATAGTTCCGCCCCTTGGTGCTTATCTATGCACCTGTACATAAAATATGAAGTTAAATACATATGTGGGAAACTTGCTGTGTTTTTGTAGATACAAGATTTATTAACGTGCATTCTATAATTTGCTGTGGGAATATTCACAAGTGATGTAGTGCAGTGGTGCCACTATAGGAAGCTGCTATTTCATTATATTTTATGCTGGGTAATAGGATTTAAAATGGTAAACCAAACTGCAAAATAAGCCCAGACAAAGTAGTGATAGTTTACATACACTAGATAGAAGTATTCTTTTTATTTAATTATATTAAACCAAAAGTTTTTGCGTTTTCTATAGGGCCCAATATGATTTGATGTTTTCTTGAAAAGAAATATAATTTTAAACTCACGCATTTCTTCGGAAATCATATATTTTTCGTTAAAGCAGTTCATTCTTTTAAGTGAAAGATATTGATAGTTGATTCAAGTGCTCTTTATTTTGAACTTGAAAACTCTGCACATTGGCAGAAACAGGTGTTGAAACACTTTGAATCAAGAGGTTTTTTCTTTTCTTATAACATTTATTCACTTTAGGCTAGACTTTTTTGCGGTTTTGCCGAAAAGCGTATATACAACAAAATGTCGTGATCATTTCTGATTTTTTTTTTTGTGTCCATGGGCGGGTGTAGACCCGAAGAAGGCAACTCTGCCAAAAGGACCTATTGTGTCCCCATCATTTTTGATTGAAATTATCTCCAAAAATGCCTGCACTCCATACTGAATCATTTATTGAGGACATGCGGCTAGGATGTTGTAACACCGCCAAGCCTTTGCCCCTGGTGTTGGGAGTTGATCGCAGCGGGCATCCCAGTAAAGTCCTATCAGATGTTGATCTGATAGATATACGAGGTTAGTATGTAGAAATCGTACATTCCATCCGATTTGTGCGAAATATGTTCTGTTACTGAAATGAAATAGGAGGTGTGCCATCTATGCGACAATTTCTGTACTACATGTAAGTATATTTGCTGTACTATATGGGGAGAAATCTGCTATACGAACATAATATATTGTTTCAAATAAATCTTCTACCCAAATTATTCGTTTGAATACAGGAATATTTTTAACAGTTTTAAACGTTCAAACACTATATGGTTATGTAAAGAGCGGTGGCTTATAAGTAATGCAAAATTAGCTGAAAAGATTCCAATTGTCCCTAAAATTCCTTTAATCTTGCACGAAAATATTTATCTTTGTTTACTATAATAGTTTGTTTTAATGAAATTTGTTCTTAGCCGATAGTGTAAAATTATGTTTTTTCTTTCTTGAGGTAGCGGCTTTTTTACAATTTAATGACTTGTAATTACCAATTTAGATTTTAAACCAACGTTTTATAAAAGATATGAAGACGATTGTTTGGCTTGTATTCCGGAAGACAAGATCACAAAATTTCATCAGTTCTTCAACGAATTTCATCCGAAATTACAATTTACACTCGAAATAGAAAAAAAATCACAGTTTAAACTACTTAGATCTTACTTTGATTCGAGAAAATAATAAAATTTTGACAAAATTATATCATAAACCATCATTTTCTGGTCGTTATTTAAATTTTCATTCTGCCCAACCTTTTGTTTACAAAAAAAATGTTATGCCTGCCTTAATCAATAGAGTCATTGTATTAACCAATCCAACATATAGAAAAGAGGTATTAAATACAGTAAAAATTAATTTACAAAAAAAATAACTATCCTTTACCGTTAATTCAAACAACTATTAAAAATAAAATACATCAACACTATAACACCAAGCAAGTCATTAAAATAACAAACACAAATCCAAATACCTTTAAATATGTTAGCATCCCGTATGTTCCACAATTATCCGAAAAACTAAAAACAAAATACTTAACCCGCATTATATACAACTTGCACATAAAAACCACAATAATTTGAAATTTGGTTTTTCAAAATTAAAAGGCAGTATTCCATTACAAAACCAAAGTCATGTAGTATACAAAATCCCCTGCAACAATTGCGATGGTGTATATATAGGACAAACGTCACAACAACTTCACAATAGAATAAAAGGTCACAAATATCAGAATAATCTTACTACATTATAAAAATACATATTAAACACAGGTCATACTTTCAATTTTAATAGTACAACAATTTTAAATAAAGAAAGCGATTATAAGGCGCGATGCATATTAGAAATTATTCAAATAAACAAACATAAAAACTCAATAAATGATAAAACAGAAATAGAAAGTTTATCTAAAATTTATGCACCCCTCATTTAAATACCACTTTTCGCCGTTAGTATAAATGTAAATTGACAAATAAACATTTTTTTAAAAAACAGTAAAAAAGCCCATCGCTGAGCTCACCTTGCGTGTTGTTTTGGATGTAAACTTCGGCACTTTGAATTCAGTATGCTACACACACAAGTTAGTAATGTACTTGACAAATAACTTTGTTATTAATTTAAAAAAAAAATGTCAATTTTAACGTTATATTTTTAAAATGTTTGTGTTGTGTCATTAAATGTGTGTAAGTGTAGACTCATCTATAAAATTTAAAATTTAAATTGTTATTAATTATATAAAAAAATTGAATTGTAGAATGTAAAAGACAATTTCTGAAGAAGACAATGAAAAAAATTGTAGAAACGTCAAAAAAAAATGGTTTAATTGGTAAATTTTTCATTAAAAAAAGCACTCAGCTTTAATGCATACATTTTCCGCTAAAAACCAAAAGTTTTAAATCAATGTCTTCATGCGTGTCCACACAAATGAACTAAAACGCCGGGCTTTTTTTATTTAAAGTAGTTAATATAATAATAGCAATATAATATGTGAATGTGTATTATTTTAACTTAAACAGAAGTTATGCAGATATTATAAAATATTAATCAATACTAAGGCGCATTCCATTTAATTAAATTACGGTTACTTTTCGTCCAAAGCATGTACTTAAGAAGAAAATAGTTTTCCAGAAAAACAGCAGACTAAGCACCAAACCGAATTGGGTCGTGGGGGCTTGGCCAGACCTATACACATCTCAAATGACTACCCAAAGTCCGACTTACTTTCAAATAATATAAACCCTTTTCTGTGAAAAGGTATCCTTTTCATTTAACATGATAAAAAGCAAATGTTATAAAACTTTTCATTTAATGCAATCTCTTTTCTCAGTGTAGGGTGCCTCCATTCTGCATTGTTAATAAAATATAGCTGAATAAATTGTGTGATTTAGAACAAATTTTGAGAAATGCTTATTTAATTTCCCTTCTTTGTCAAATAAAATCTAAATAAATAAATAAACGTTTATTCCCGAAAAAGTAAATACAAAAACACTTATAGGATAACGTCAAAACCAAAGGAATATGCAAAAATTAAAAACAAAGGCGCTCATAATGCAGTAATGATAAATCAAAATATAAGTTTTACAGAAAAAAAGAAGAAATAAATAAAAATAATGTAAATTCTATTCCCCAAAAAAAAAAATCAGTTGCTTTAAATTTAAATAAATTTAAAAAAGACAACTTTTACTCATATGAGAGCATAACTAAACTACTCTTCCAAACTGTAATAAGGCCGGGCAATCAAGTGTTCTTTTAAATTAATTTTAAATTGATAACGGGTTAAATTACGCATAGTGGAAGATAAGGCGTTATATATTTTAATTCCCATGTACATAATACTTTTGGATGTAAGAGTGAGTCTGTGTTGTGGTAGGTGTATATCTTCATAACGTATGTTATAGCTGTGTACAGGATTATTATCCTCAAAAAACTTTTGTTTGTTACTATGAACATATAACGATATTTCAAATATAGGTATACAGCGATACCACAGTTAAAATTTTTAATTTTTTAAATAAAGGTTTGCGTTGCGATACTCCTGTCATTGCTCTAATGGCAGATTTTTGGGTGATTAAAATTTTATTTACACCGGTGCTAGAGCCCCATATTAACAAGCCATATCGTAATTTCGACTCGATATCAGCGCTATAAACCTGTCTTAGAATTTTCAGATGTACCATGTTTCTTAAATGTCGTAGTTTAAACACCGAAGATGATATTCGTATGGTCAAATCATTTATGTGAATGTGCCATTTTAGGTCATATGAAAAATGTATACCTAAGATTTTAATAAAGGTTGTTTGATCTAGTGTTTTATTGCCAATAACAAGATCTAAAGGGGGCAAAGAAAAGAATATACTTTGTTTTAGATATGTTCAAAGATAATTTGTTGAAGCAAACCATATATTTAAATTATTTAAAGCTAAATTTGTTTCATCTTGTATGTTAACTAGATTGTCATTTACTAATACTGTAGTATCGTCTTCATATATTGCTAGTTTGTATTGTTGTAGGAAAACAGTGATATCATTAATAATATTAATAAAGATTGAAAACAGGATTGGAGATAGGACCGCCCCTTGCGGTACTCCTATCGTTATTGGAAGTATATCTGAGGTAAATGTATGTTTTACATTATTATTCACTACAGATATTTGAACTAATTGTGTTCTTTCTGATAAATATGAAAGGAACCATTGCAATGCTACCCCCTAACACCAACAAAATCTAACTTCTGCGTCAGGATATCGTGCTGCACACAGTCGAAAGCACGACTTAAGTCACAAAAAATACCCAGTGGAAGTTGCTCGCTTTCTATCTGCGAGATCACGTGTGTGTACAAACTTATCAAAGCCGTAAGTGTGGATTTGCCCTCCCTAAAACCATGTTGGCTATCGGAGAGAATACTGTGTTTTTCCAAAAAAGAGTGTAAACGTGTTAACATAGCATATTCGAGGATCTTACCAATAGAGGAAGTAACAGAAATTGGCCTATAGTTTTCCATCTGATCAAGTGCACCTTTTTTTGTGAATCGGGATGGCTAATGATTTTTTAAAGCAAGACGGGAAAGTACCTTCTTCGAAAGAGCTATTAATTAGGTTAGTAATAGGTGTCGTAAGCAAATATTTAGCATCCTTGCTGCGCTTTTTCCATTTAGTTTGTTAAACAAAGACAAGGTTTCTATTTCTGTGAATGGAAATAGAAACATGCTATGCGAGTTGTAATTAATATGATCTTGAATAAAAGGGGTATTTATTATATTTCTGTTGTGTGATTGGGGTAAATCCACCAAAAAGCTGTTTAGAGCATTTGCTATCTTATTTGGTGCGGTTATTGTTTCACCATGTTATTTTAGATATATTATTCTTTTTTAATTTCTTATTAGTTAAGTTCTTAACAATATTCCATGTAGTTCTAGTTTTGTTATCTGACTGCAGTATGAGTGTATTGTAATAAGTTTGCTTGGTAGTTGTGATTAAATTTTTATGAATTTTTTTGTTCTATTTATACGTTTGTTTAAGACAGGGGTATTTTTTTCTGTAGTATGTACATATCTCTTAGATTATTACTGGACCGCATAATTTCTGTAGTAACCCAAGATTGCCGACTCATTTAATTTAATGTACTTCCAAGGAAAAGACATATTATAGTAGTATTGCAAAGTGAATATAAAGAGTTTACATTTGTCCTCTATATCATTACAACGATAAACTTATAACCAAGATTCATTTTGCAAGTATTTATTTATTTATTTTAAATAAAATCTAAATTTTAGGGAACGTTTAATTCTTGAAGAACAAGTGTGCATGTCCTTTAAAACCGTATTTGAAAAATTCCTATCACATCCAGAACCTCTTAAAAACAATACTCAAACTATTCCAATAAATTATCTCACAAATTCAGGGTCGTCGAGATTTACCGCACCCTTCGAACGTGGCAGAAGCCCCGAAGACGCATCCTGTTCGTGACACGGTTCGAGAATATGGGGCTGTTGCCGACTTCGCTCCCGTTTTAAACTAAAATTATTACATGTCAGCTGATGTCGGCACTTTGACACGTGCGCCTCCATGTCAACGGGGCGACATGGGAACGGAGGGTGCCAAAATTACTCAGTCTTTTAGTTATCGAACTCGGAGACGCACTAAATATTTACTTTAAATTGCTTTTAAGTTGGGCGCGTGCGGGATTACACTGTAATAGAATTAGGAGGAGAACTCGGGACCGCAAACGGCCCACGCGATTTTACGAAATTAGTAAATCGAGGACGCTGGGAAAGTTAGGAGAACCCCATCAGGTGCTCGAATGTTATTATAAGAGAATGGATTTGGTTTAGCAGGAGGAAAGATTATTTACGGATTGCGTCCATATTTGGTGTTTCGGAACAAAACATGAATTAAACATTGGCAGTATTTAAATATTAATAGAAGGTTAAAACAGTATCTTAGTTCAATGAGAAATTCCTCTTAAAATAAATTAATAAAAAAAAAATGAATCTAAGTATTCTTGAGTTATGCATCTATTTAATAGCACAATTGTACATGTGTTGAGTAAAATATGTAAAAAAAATATCTTAAAAAATAAAAGCAGAGAAGCAAAGTTTATCACAAGTATACGTTTCCTACATCGACTATAACTATAATAAGAGCCTAACGCAATATCACTAAAGCTGCGTAACTAACAAGTAGGCTTGAGATATTTTCCTGCAGATCAGGGTCGGAACAAGACAAACAAAAGAGGAACCCAATGTTACGAGCGCTATTTATATCACTTATCTTTTATAAATAAACCACTTATTTTATTCAAACCAGTTGTAGCATACCGTAAAATGGATAAGGCTGACAAAAAGTCTGCAATATGACGTAAGTTTCTACATTCGTCTCTGAAAACAACGTTTGCCTTGATGGAAAAGCGGTTTTTATATTTAGAAAATAACCATTTTATGAATCAATTCGTTAGCAGTAAATTACAAATGAATTGTGTTCTTGGTGGCACATTATTCTTCTTATCTTGGTGTTACAGCATATATGTGCTGATACGATTTTTACTTACTACTTTATTTCAGCAAATCAACGCAAATTTTAGAGTATAGCTTAGCATCGCTCTAATATAAATCGGGAAGTTCATCAACAAAACTTGCGCATTGCATCAATGCGCGCACCTCCCTCATGCTTAATAATTATACGTCCGCTTGGTACTGACTTATAATTTTATGCTTCCTCTCTTTCAATACATTGATGGGTGCGCTGTGTATTCAATAGAAGCCAGGCCTGCGGGAAAACTTCACGGCTATACTTGTAAGCAGATAAGGAAAGTCCAAAACAATAAAGCATAGTGCTGACTGCTCACTGCTTCACAAAATTAAAAAATATATATATAACTTTCCAAACTTTTTTGTTTTAGTTTAGGGCAATTACTCTTTTAAGCAAAAAATAACTTAAATACTGGCCACTTATTACACGTATTTTCTTTAAATATTCAAAATTACTTCTCCTTTCTTTTCTTTATGAAAGCTATTTGATATGCAAGCCATCAAAAACACTATAACTTCTTGTTCCCCTTATTTAAATTAATTTAGTCCTTTATTTTTTTATCTACTCATCATACCATTCTGAAATGTTGATATTTAGAATTAAGCACACTATTGAGATATCGACAAGTGATAGATTCCGTTATTGGCATCGATTCCTCGATAGATTGGTTAAAAAAACTCTAAGGCATTGAATTGTGTATCAATTCTAATATATCTCATACAAAAAATTCTACTTAAAACTCTAATCCTAGAGTGGTAGTGCAGCAAAAGCATTGTTAGTGCGTATTCAAAATGAACGGGATCTTTGCCATATAATATAAAAAATATGAGGATGGCTTGTAAAAATGTATTTGTTCAAATAATACTACGTTTAAAGTAAATTATGGAGGGACTGTTACATCATCATCAGCCATAATTTTCGCATGGTCGTTTAATGTAAAGAACTTTATATACTAATTGCTTACGATACCTTAAACACCAGAACACTTCAATAGAATTCTTGTGTACTGCAAAATGTAGTGTGATAACGTTTTTGTATGTATAAGCACAATTTTTCTTTTGATAGCTTCATATGGCATTTCTTAGACTGATAGCACATTAATATTCTTATTTTTATATATGATGTGCTTTAAAATTGAGACCATAGATACTTTGGAATGGAATCACTATCAGATGTCTATACTTTCTTAAAGATGCTGCTGGATATGGACATCTTGGAATCGATTATGGGTTTCGATGGCTTCCGATACTTATACCAAGAATTCATACCAAACCTAGAATTGACGTAACGAATGAACAGAACAAAGAAGTGACAAACGTACACCGACTTTGACGATACTTACAGCAATTTACAGAGAGAATGCCAGTACGATCATTGTTCTGACATTGATTTTGATGGTCGTTAAAATAGTGTGAAAGCCAGTAATAAAAAAAGTGCACTAATTGATGTAAAATTAAAATAGGTAACACTCAATTGTACTTGGTTATGTTAGATAATAGTACCCTTATTAAGTAATAGTCGACTTGGAATAAGCCAAATCAGGGAGATCATTATATATCTCAATAAGTCGAATAGTATACATTTCTTAATACCTGCAGAGACATCTACCGACAAAATCATGAAGTATTGCCAAATTCACTTCATCAACATCAAAGTCACCTAGAGGAAATGATTATTGTCTTGTCTTTTCGCTGATTGATACAATAATGGAATTCTTTATGGACATGATCTTCTAAAAACATTTTTGGCTTCCCTAAAATTCTCTACCATTTCACATCCAATCTCGCATTCACTCTGGCTATAGAAGTATTTGTTTAAACAACCCACAATGAAGACCTCCAATAGGGATCCCAATTTTCTCTAGCTATCATTTCAATACACTTTTAATAATTACCAAAATAAATTTTGGATAAAGTTTAGTTGCTTCGAAACGTCTTTTTCTAAGCTATGACAACATTATGTTTGTGGCCTGTACAAGGTGCTGGTAGGCGCCAAGTGTTCTTATAGATTAGGTGATACAAGGATGTTTGTACTTTAAAAGAGCCAAAAACGAGATATGAGACAAGAGAAAATGTAGACGAAGACGGCAAAACCATAAATAAATAAATAAATAAAAACTTCAGTCCGCCACATGGCAGAATTTCACTTCGGCCGAGAAATATCGTAATAATAATTACAAAAGCGCTTGTTTCAAAGCCGCAACTACGAAAAGGTAAAAAATACTAAATCAGTGCAAAGAACAATATTCCCTCCAAGTAATCCTAAATCCTTAACAGTTCACGTAAGAGAGACCAAATACTTCGTAATCGAATTTTTTAACAGTGAACAACCAATCAGAATGTAGCAAAAAAAGGTTGTCTAGCACTGAGCTACAGTGGTGAAACCTTGCAATAGGCGATATTTATGTAAACCTAAATAATTATATTTCATCCTAAATTCCGTGGTTCATCTAAAGGTACCACACGAAGCTATTTATTCTATTCTATAGTACTATATGGATTCCATAACAATTGAATTGTTTCTACTCCAATTAAGTAATTCGATCTTTAATAATAGCAACGAAACTATAATAAATTTGCAGCCTTCATCGAAAAGTAAGGAAAACTGTCGAAAACTTACTCTGGGAAACAGCCACAATTTACTGATAGCCAACAAATTATTGTTATTGTCGTGTTGGGTTTGGAAGAAGTAGCCTTCACGTTATTTTAGCTCCAATAGCTATGTCGTAGACAATGAAAGCGGCTTCTTATTTAGCTTAGAAAAAGCTTATAACATTGTCTTGAAATATGCTATTTTTGCATTGTGTACCTTGCTGATGATAAAAGAGACAAGAATAGGCCCCCTTATTATCAGCACCGGAAGTGAGGTGGATGTAGGAAGTATTGTTGTTATAAATATTCACGATTTATGACTAATTGTAATCCTTATTCAAGTAAAAATAATGATATAATCTTCTAATATTTTATGATTATACGAGCTATTTTACACAAAATTCCCAAATAAAACATAAATTTCTTCCGATTTCTACGTCCCAATTTAAAACAAACAAACTTAGTCGTCCGCAGACGATGAGGCGTAAATCAAAACTTGCGCGTCACGAAATTTATTTGGCATTAGGATCAACCGGCGACCGTTGCGACAGATATCCAGGCTTATCCGGAGAGCGCTGTTTGTTACAGGAAATCTTCCCCGGAGCCTACCTGCCGCTCCGTTTGTCTTTGTGATTTTTGTCGCGCGCTTTTGACGTTACTCCCTGAAATATTTAGAGCGTTCAATAATGACATCGTAAATTCGCCCCCCGCGATGATGAATAAGGCCGGTGTCGAACGCCGGAAATGGGATCGTGATCCGCTATTCCAAAATAAATATGATATTTCCGGAACGCAGGTGCTTCTCGCTATCTTGCAAAATTGATTGTATATTGCCTTTGTGCTCGTTGGAGAAATATTGGAGAAATCTGTACGAGCGTGTGCGATGTATTGTGTAAAGCAGGATTTGATTAGTTTAAAATCTGTTTTATACTATGGCACTATGGTATGATAAACGTTTGTATACGGTTATTACACTACTTAGTATCAACTAAGAATACTTTTTTTTTACTTAATTCTACTTTAAAATGTTAGCGATTTTGTGTGGCAATCATATTTATTAAAATCCATGGTTATCTCCAAATTGAGTTATTGATTGATGATAAAGAACAACAAGTTTGAAACTCAATCAGTGGTACAAATATATTGGCTTAACACTTGACTCTGACCTGATATGGCTCTGAAGATGGCGTTGTAGTCGAAACATGTAAATCAATATATCTGCACTATTGATTGAGTTTCAAACTTGTTGTTTTATTAACATTCATTAAAGTTTGGCAAATTGTCATCTGGAGATATATATTTTAACAACGGATGAAAATTATAAAACACCATCGTTACAATTCGTTCGTTGGCAACAAATATTTCGTGTGGTAACACTTATTTCTATTTACCAATATTTATATCATTAACTGTCATGGATAAAGAGATAGCGTATATTGAAGCATAAGTTATTGACCGAAATAGAATGCACTATCTAAGACAAAAGCCTTGCATCAGATTTAGAGAAGAATATAAATGCAGAGAGAACGGTATAGACAATCTCTGAACTATGCCAGCGTAGTATAACAAGCAGATGATGTTAAGAAAATAGCAAATAAAATGAAAAATAATGCGGCAGAATAGACCGTTCTCAAAAATATATATTCACCTTATTTAAGTGTTTTTTTTCCTTCTGAGAATGTATTCTGAAATAATTTTAATATTATTATTTACATCCTAATAATATATTTTATGAGTTCGTATTTCACTAAATATATAAATTAAATAGATAGATTTTTGATATCTTTAGTAAAAGGTACCAACAGTACAACGCTTGTAATACAAAAAATAGTATCGTGCCTAATTTATTCATTTTCGATCCTAACAAATACTTAATTTTGTGCTACAATTTATTTTATAATTAATATTGTCTCGTAAACACTAGAGATGAGCTTAGGGAGACACAATTATCTATTAAACATTATCCTTAGTTACTATTAGAAAAATGTATAAAGCAACATAATCTAATCTTTGGAAGCAAAGTTGGCGATATTAATTTTTTATAATTTTTATTGAAAAATATGATATGTGATTAAAAGAAATACTTGATACTTTAATTTTGTAGCCATGATTGTGTAATTATTTAATAGTTTACTGAAATTTCAGCTTGGCATAATTAAAACTAATTTATATCGCCAAACGTTTTCACTTGATGATGTCAGTGTGAGTAACGAAATTCTAATATTATAATAACAATTTTATTATAAGCAATTGGAGGAAGACTGTATTAAAGTTGAAACGCCTTGCTTAATTGTAATTATTTTTATAGTTTTAGTTATTTCAAAACAAGATTCTACTAAATTGTATTGACGGAACCTCTTGTTGCCAGCTCTTGCGGCGATGCGAACGCATATTTCTTCATTTGCGTATGCGGCTTTAGGAAGTTGAAAGAAATATTAACGTAATTCTTATCAAATATTGAGTTTGTTGTTTTTTTTTTTTTGATAAGAATCTTTGTTTTTATTTTCATCTTTAAACTAATCCATTGTTCATATCTTAGTAGTTTACTGTATTGCTGTGCATTCGATGATACCAAAGGGCAAGCAAAATTGCTGTACAAAACATCACCTAAAGTAAATAGTTGAGAATGTATTGAAAGCAACAACAAATTTTAAATACTGAAATTGAAATTTTGTCGGGCATACTCATACATTATACCGTACTCGCTACTCCAAATGCGAACACCCGAGTATTCCCGAAGCGCGCCGCTCTTATGCTGGCTGAAGCGACGATACGAAATGTGCCAAAGTAGACTGATTTGGGAAACGCAACGCATTGATTGAGGATGAGCGTATTTACAAAATTTACGTAGTGTCTACCCATCTAGTTAGAAATAAAAAAAAATAAGGGCATAACCAACATTCGTAATAGTCACTAATAAATTATTTGTCTTTTGTTTTTTCAAGTAACATTTGAATACCTACTTCTGCTAGTAATTACCCCTGATATTTTCAGTAAACGTCAGCACAATAATTGGTGTTTGTGTGAAATTGTTTTTTTTTTTTAAAAGCAAAAGGGTTTCGAAAATGGAAATTAAAATAAGTTTCAAGTAATGAAAATATCTCCGGCTAAATTGTGAATAGAACTAGATTAGTGATTAGAGGAAACAATGTTAGTCCCAGCCAAACAAGTGCTTAAATGAAAATGTACAATCAATACACGACCTAACTAATTATAACAGAAATACACCAATAAGTACGCGTAATAAATAATGGCATGAATACGTCCGCCTAATAACGGTAAGCCATACTGCCTCCCTGTGCAGCTCCTATTTGACTACTGCTTATTCACCTACTTGAGCGATAGATATTACGTCTCCACTTCCGATTTTTGCGATGCCGGTAATTCACGATATATCTAGTGTTTGGGGTTGATTCGGTTTTAGCTGTATACCTTTCTCTCTTTATTTATATCCCGCTCTAAATCTGATGCAAGACTTTTGTGTCATATAGTACTCACAAATGCATATGCGAAGTAATTAATTTAAGTTATATACATATTGTTGACAAATTAATTTTCTTCCATCTATGAAAAATACTGCTTGCTAGTGATAAACGTACTATAGAATGGTACTTTTATAGTTTGTGACTGAGTTATTACACGGAATAAAACATATCGCTCGCAAGTGATAAGAATACGACTGTAAATTATATCTCTCGGCATCTTCATCATCACTCAAATTACGTAATGTCATTAGCAATTTTTCAGGAAGGTACCCTACTATAACGGTTGTAAGTTTTATAATAAATTACCAATTAATATTGGAGATTCTAGCAATTATTATATATTTAAGCGTCAAGTCAGAGATAATCTTTTAAGAAATGGCACCCGGGTTTCCGGAAATTCAAATTTGTTTTTTTATTCATTCCTATTCATTTTATCAATGCAATGATAGAGTTTCCACAGTTTTAATATTTTATTTCAAAAAGATTTTGTTAATTGAATTGTTTGTTAAGTTTAATGTAATTGTTCAGTTGTGTATATTAATTCATTCATTTGTACATATTGCCTTCGCAGTATTGGTATACATGTAATATTCAGAGATTTTCTTTGCCATTTCATGCGCCGCTTGGCACCGCAATTGTAAATTGTTGATATGTATGCTATGTAGGGCCTTTAAGGTAGTTCTTGAAAGATACCGTAGTACATGTTGTTAATTTTCTTTGGTGCCATTTTTGGTAATTTCATTTTTATTTAAATGTAGTTCGTTTTATTTGAAATTTATCAGCTTCAAGGAACTCTTATAATTAATTATTGCTGTTGTGTTTAATTGTGCACATGTTGGTATAAGATAGTTTATTGTAATTTGTTTCAGAAGAAATTGTTTTTTTAGTTTAAGAGTTTAATTTTTTCCGTTTCTTAGTTTTCAATTTAGTTTTGAGTAATTAATCACCTCGGAGTAGGTAAAAAGAAGCATTGTGCTTTTGATTAAATTTCAATTGTATTTATACATTTGCTTGTCCACGTTTAAAGTAATTTTGTGTGTTTGAATTTTGTGACCACGTGGATTTTTTGTGCGAAACTCAAACAAACTGGTTCTGTGACGTGGTACACACAAATTTTGTGAATTGCCGGTAGTCATCGCATTAGACACATCGCCGTTACGGACAAACATCTGTTCATTTTTTTTAATAAAATAATAGCACTTCTTGAAGGAACAACGAAATAACGCAATATATACATTTCCTGAAGTAAGGTCTGCATGAGGTTATGTGGGTAAGCCCAAACATACATCTAATTATTTTTTTTTTGTAATAGGAACAGTGAATTTGCGCTTGTAGACGAACCCCAAAACAGTAAACCATACCGCAACCGCGACTCTATGCTCGCAAAGTAGAACATTCTAATAGAATTGATGCTAACTGCTTTCCTCAACTGACGAATCCCGAGCAAAGCCGAATGCAGCTCCCGCTCCAACCGGCAGCTGCCCCTCCCCCCCCCATCGCAAGCGTGAATCGACGGTCACCCCCAGAAACCTTGTGAACGAGCATTCCTCAATCGACTTACCCCCGAACGGCACATACAGACTGCGGGGTGCACCTGCAGTGGATCCAAATTGCAATAAGTGGGTCTTTCGAGAGTTCAATGTAAGACCCCATTCATCACACCAGCGCCTCATCTTCAACACTACATCCGACAATCCGCGTGATACCTCCTCCACATTTGAACCACGAACAATAACACTGGTGTCATCAGCAAATTGCGAAAGCATGTGGGGTTTAATTGAATGGTTTAAATCATTAACATAAAGCAGGAACAGAGTCGGAGCAAGAACGGAGCCCTGCGGAACGCCACACTCCAAACGCGAACATGGCGAGAAAAAGGATCTGCGAATGCCATCTGCTTCCCATTCACACAAACATAATTCCGGCGGTCAGTCAAGAAGAATGAAATAAATTTTGGCAACACCTCGTATGCCGTACGCCTCCAGCTTATCAAGCAGTCTTGTGAGGAACAACGTCGAACGCTCGCTCAAATCAAAGAAAACCCCCTCCCACTGAACCCCTTCATCAGTTGCGTTATAAATATAATCAATACTGAATACAAAGCATTTTGACATTTTGCCGGCCAAAGCCGAACTGTGTAGGGGATATTAGATTATTACTCTGCAGGTATCCCATTAGTCGATTGTTTAGCACTCTCTCAAAAACCTTCGCAAATACGGTAGTGATCGTCACAGGTCTGTAGTTCTCCACATTAGATCGATCACCATTCTTATAAATCGGAATTGTTTTAGATACCTTTAGACTTTCCGGAAACACACCGTTCGCTATACATTCATTAATTAAGTCCGTCAGCGGTACAGCTATATCATTTGCAACGTACTTCAAAAGAAAACAAGGAACATCATCGACACCTGAGGACGACTTTACAGCAACACTCCGAATGGTATCAAGTATCTCGTATACACATGTTGGAGACATAAAAAAATTAGAAGCGGCTGCCATTGGGCACACTGCATGTGACCGAGGAAGGCTCCTGTTCACAGATGAAAAATGGCTTTGAAAAATGTTTGCTATCACCTACAAGTCATCAGTTACTTCTCCGAAGTTCCCACTTATGACATTTTATTATCTCTGCTTGACGCTTTAGTGGTACTATTAATAATTTGCCAGGATGTCCTATTTATATTACTTGAGTTGGAGATCAAAGTATTATGGTATTGTTTCTTAGTATTTTCAACACTTATTTTGTATTCACGCTTTTCTTCTAGAACAAATCTGTCGTTTGTTTGTTTAGAGGATTTTGAATTGTCCTCTCGTAATTGTAGATTCATGCAGTTTTTGTTTTCGTCCAGGACTTTCAGTTCAAGGTTAAATTTTCTGCAAATTGTAATTAAATTTTTTTTTCTTTTGTTTTTTTTATAATAAATTTAATGATTATTAATGTCATTCAAGAGTTCAGTTCTTTTATTTTTGATTACTTACGCCCACATTTTATTTTTCATGAATAGTTCAATTCTGAAAATAACCTTGAGGTTATTAAGTCTTTTGCGCCCTTTTAAAATTTTATCCGCTGAGCTAGTAAATTTAAATTTTTATTTTTTAGTCATTTTCATTTTCACTTTATATTTATGCTTGTACCATCAATACACAGCAATAGGTATTTTTTCTTCTGAGTATGACTTGTTTCAAGCATGCACTTTTCTTCTTTTTTATGTACCTAAGTATATTGCGTCTGAAATAACTGGATATTATTATTATTATTATTACTAAAACCTCGAAATAAACCTTTAGTGGACAGATAGTAGCCATCAAGAGAAGATACACTAACTCACCCTCAACTTACAGCAACCGAATCAATATAAATACTTATTTTCAGGAATCCGAGGAATTTTTTTGCTTTTCAATAAAAGTTCTTTTAAGGGATCCCCGATAAGATATTAGCAGATACTGTTCATGTTATTGCTTCCTAAGCAGAAATTCAATTTCGTCATCATACGCTCGGTAAGCTGCAATTCAACAAAATAAGAAAGAGATCCGACGTGACACAATTATCAAACGTATCGTCTTCGTCCCGTCCGATTCCTTTCTCTTATCCAGATTAGAACCAAGTCGAGTGTATTATTTCGGTAAAGGAGGGGGAGTCCGCCGTTCGGATAGTAATATCGCAACGTCTGATCCGCGTCTTAAGGTGGCCCTCCCGCCGTCTGGGGAGCCCTACGATCTCCTTCCTCCGGCCCACGAGAATATATAAATCTTGAGGGCTACGTATATACCAGGGGGTGGTCGTTTCTAAGGAAACGGAATTATTAGAGCTTTCTGAGGTGATCTGTGCAGAACAACTCCTACCCATTCCACGCGCTGACTGGCACATGGCAGCCGTTCGGAGACGATTCGATGCGACGTTTAAAGTTTAACACGACCGGGGTTCCAGCGATGATTGCGCGGTTGCCTAATCGACGCAGACGGACCGCTCTTGCATTGTTAATTTCTCGTTAAAGCGTCGTGTCGTTAATGAATATTTTGGTTGTTAATGCAGTCGAGGTAGCATTTTATTGATGACAACATCAACATTTCTTTAACTCACGCATTTAGTAATTCAGGAAAAGCTGTTTTACTAATTGAATTCAAAAATGCGTAAATTGGTAGAATATTCACTGTAAGTGACGCTGGCAGACACCTATTAAGAGTTAATTGTTTGTTAAAATATAGAAAATTGGAATGACAATTATGTCTTTATAACTTAAATATGTTCTTTGTTTTGGAAAAGGAATCTTTGTATCCCTTTTATTAATTTAAAAAATTTAAGGAAAGTGTCTCACCTTTATTTAAAGAAATTTGGAGATAGTCCTTGAAAAATAAGGTTCAAAAAGCGCAATACAGTGGGGTTGTATCGAAAGTTTTAACTAACTAAGGTATATCCCAGTGAACGGTCTTTAGTTGTAAGCAGTAATTGCCAAATCATGTATATTTTATGATGATATTCTAGTTCATGTTAGCCGAACAATTTAATAACAACACTAGTAATAGTATTTATTTGCCATAGATCCAAAAGGGTAGAGGTTCATCAAGTGTAATACATATAAAGTACAGGGTGTCCTATCCAAGACTGGGTCTTTGATTACAGCTCTATTTTTGATTTTAGGAAGACGTCTGTCATACAAAAGTCTTACGGAATTCAATGCTGCATAACCTAAAAATGTTTGACTATACAGAGTGCTGCAAAAGTGGGAAAACGCATACTTACTCCGTTATATAGGGGAGGGTGGGGCAAGAGGGGGTCACGAGGCTTGATGGGGACATCGTCTTATCTGCAAAATGGCAGTAAGCATCTATCAAATAATAGCAGACCTAATATTGACAAGTGCTGTTTTATGTTTGTTGTAATGTAGGAAACTTTACTAGTCGTAATGACAAAGTTATTGCTGTTTGTGCGTGAACTTTGCAATTTCCAGAATTTCGTTATTATTTTGATGGTGAGTTCAACGGCCAGTATCGGAAATATAAGTAAATTATTGACAACTATACTTTTGTGTGCTTATTAATTGACATGTATTGCATATATTTTCTATAGTGCGTTATTTGTTTATTTCAAATATTTAATATGTTATTATAACATAACCAGAAAATGTCCTAAAGAGGCAAGATGGGGCTATTGGTATGGGCCAACATGGGGACATCACTATCTTACTCTTCAGTCTGGTCCGTTATGCCTGGATATAGTTGGATTTTTAAATATAGAATTAAATCGTTTTATTACTTGCAACAGGGTTGTCGTGGGTACAGAAGAGAAGAGAATGAGTATGAGGTACCACAAACAATTCTAGAAAGAAAAGCGGAAGAAGCGCGTCAGCTTCCTGGACCTCTCCAACCTAGAAAATCATTAGGCTAAAAACACTTTTTTCTCTAGAAGACGAGACACAGCTAGTTGCATATTTTAAAAGCTGGAATTGGGTCTTTCAGGATTAACAATTCATTCAATTTCAGAAACCTTACTTATCAATGGTCTGAAAAATTGGGGAAAGTTCGTTGTCGAACAAATGCAAAAATTGCAGGAAAAGATTGACTGATAGCATTTGTGAGATGTGATCCGGATTTATCAATTAGAAAACCCGAAAGGACAAGAGCTCCAAGAGAAATGGGCTTTAACAGAATAGCGGCAGAACAAGTTTTTGATTTGCTTGGCAAGGCTTTGGATAAGCATAAATTTACCGCAGACAAAATTTGGAGTTGTGAGAGACCGGTGTATCAATTGCACCGCAAAAAAGCGCCTTAACTTCGGCAGAACAGGGAGCTACTGTTACTATTGAAGTCTGTTTTAGTGCAGCAGAAGCTTATTTACCCTCCAATGCGTGTATTTCCACGAGCTAGAATGATTCTATAGCTTATGAATAATCCGAGAGCAGGGGCTGAAGTTCATTGAAGCGCTTGGATGCAAACAAACATCTATTCCTGATTTGAGAAATTCGCAGATCTAGTAGGAGCCTCTAGAGAACTGCTGCTGGACGGACATCATACGTATACTAGAAATATAAAACTAATCTATTATACTAAAGGGCACGGGGTTGTGTTTCCAGGTTCTTGATGATAGCTTCAGTTCAGTTATTGATGGAGTCTCTATTATGCTTTCTCGAAGACATAATGCCTATTTCTCATGTTAGGAATAAAGTACAGGTTCAATCAAAGCGTAAAAAGGGAAAGACAACAATCCTTACAAGCACTACGTCTAAAAATCTGCTACAAGAAAATAGAAGTCTGAAGAATCTTTAAGGCAAGCGCTGAGGGAGAGTTAAAGGGAAAAAAATGACAAAGAAGAAAACAGAAGAGACCAAGAAGTCGAATTTTGTGAGGAAAGCAAAGAGATTTTTAGAAATCGTCAAGGCAATAATCAAGTTCTTCTGTTGAGGACGATGACGCTCTATGTTAGTATTGTAAGGGGAAGTATTGATACAATGCCAGGGATGGCGAGGTTGGGTACATGGAGGGTGGGCGAATAACGTGAATGAGTTCGTCTTCTATTGTCTCAATTGTGAAGATTAAGTTTAATATTCATATCGTTATTGTATTTTTTTTATTTTAAGTAGTTTCGCTTTAAAGAGTTTCAACTTTGTTCCTGCATTTTTTTTATGAATAAAATCTATTTTTTTTACCTATTGCCTAGGTTTATCTTGCAACCCATTCTCAACTCACCTGGAACATCCCCATCAACCTGTATTTACACATTTCTTTTTAAAATTTTCTCACAACATCAGGAGTACCCATCGAAAAATTGTAAATGCATCCTTCAGCAGGTAAATGTTTAAAGATTGGCGGCAATATCAGTAGTTGTTGAAAAACTGGCTTACAATGACTTTTACAGCAAACCGCTGCCATCTGCCTAATTATTCTTTTTGACTACCAAATACTTTACTAAAGCTGGCTGCGGAGCACCATTATATTAAACCGTACCCTAAGCGGGAGAACATATTTGCATGATAATATGATGTTAAAGTTGCTATATCAACATATTGTTTCAATTTAACTACAGCGTGGCAACAGGAATTCAAAATACTCACAAATCTTTGAGTGTGTGAGATGTACCCAGCGCAGTCTTTCATCAATTGTTGTTCCAAGGAATTTAAAATTGTCAACACTTGATTTACCGTGTAAGTTTAGTATTAAAATGCATTAACCTTGTTTTCGAATTGTTCAATTTTAAATCGTTATATTCGCACTACTTAGATATTTCTTTGTTGGTTTTTGTGATAAGGCGTTCTGAAGCAGTTTGCATCCCTTGAGAAAACAATCATTATCGAAGTCTGTTAGAGAATTTCAATTCAAAAGCATTCACAAGCCAACTTCCGTGAGGGACGAATGTGTCTCGATTACTTTTGCAAAATTTAACAACTATTTTGATAAAATCAAATTTATACCAAATTTCAATCTAAAAATGATAGTTAATTGTTAAACGAAGTTTATCATATTAATTTTATCCACAATTTACAATTTAAATAATTGTTAGGTAATTTTCTCCAACGACGATATTCCAGAGATATGTTCCTGTCCTGAGCCATTCTCCATGATGAGAAGTACGAGAGCCCCGAATCGATGCCTGACCTGACTATCCCACAATGATGCCCGCTGACTTGATTCCTCCAAAGGTATTCCCCCTCCAAATTAACCTGAAAATAAACGCATTATTTTAATCCTAATTAAAAATTTTAATATACTTATAAGAAATTTTGTATAACCGCTAAACAGTTTGCGACAACTGGTAGAAAATCTTTTATAAGGTGGTAGTACTAATGTTACTAGTCAATATGTATTCACGGCACGAACCGAATATCCAGCAATTTTCACCTTCAATTGTTGGATATTCTGATTTACCCGTCGTTTAAGCATAGAATTACTAAGATGAACGTCCCGAAAACGCGGGAAATTTGAAAGTTAATTTTACCGTATTATTTTTTCTATGATTGAATTTTATGTTTTGGCAAAAAGTGAAATTAATAACAAAAACCGTCATGGTTATTCTTTAGCGCAACTGTTTTCGTACGTGAGATTTTTCTTTCTTATTACGTTGTTTTCTCACTGTTCTACATTTAGAATCTTTTATGTAAATAAACTGCACTTAAATTTTGTTTATCGTACGAAGTCAATCATAATTAATGTACCAGTGTCTCATGCACTTAAAGCACTGGAAATTGGAGAAGAGGACATTCAAGCAACACTCTCCTCCAACATTTACTGCCGTACTGAAGAATAATAAGGGTTAACTAACCATTCGTAATTCTTTTAATGTCAGAGCGTCCTCTATCCTGCAACAGGAAGAAATTCTTACCAGCATGCCATCTGGCATTTGAGAGGACAAACTTATGATTAAAAAATAATGAATGTAGATGATGTTAGGATGTTTAAAATTTGATTTTACGAATTTAATTAAAGTATTATACACAGTAAGAAATAGCACCAGTGTTAATGTTCTTAGTGTTAGGGTTGATCAAATATAGTTAAAATTGTAGTGTATTTATACTTTGATTTAACACTTAAAAAAAAGTTGTACATAATTACACTAAAAAAATTTCAGTGTGAAATAATTACACTAACAGACTACTTAGTGTAATTCAACACTGGCAGAGTAAAGTATATACTCTATCAGTGTAACAATAGTCAATTCTTTGGAATGCATATTGTATTTCGCGCGCTGTAATAACACATGATCAGTTACGATGCGTTCTGATTGGCCAGAATAGTTGTAACGGTTTAGTGTTCAGTACTTCAGTGGATAAGACCTACATATGTAGGTACATCAGCCGCCAATACGCTATTCTAGTTAGGTTATATATTACATACGTGCTGCAGTGAAATAAAAGGTAAGTGATTGCCTATATATTATAAACAATACATTTATTTAGAATTGTATTATAGGAGGACACCATCAGAAAGGGAGAAAGTAAATAGGTCGAGATTTTTATCAATTTTCTGATTAATAAAGTGCCGCAGTGTTGAGTTACTGCATCGTCAGTAGAAGAACACCTGATAGCAAGGATGATAAGATGTTCAACATGTTCAAAAAACTACTTTCGTGTTCTGTCAATTCGCTTAATTTCAATATTTGAGTTTATTTTTATACTATATAAGTACTGTATATGTATAGAATTATTCTCGGAGTAATTACGTTTTATCTCAACGAACACAGTCCTTGCTTTATTTATTAGTAAATAAGGAACTTAATTTACTTTCTTTCCGTTACAGTAGTATTGATAAAACATTTAATAGAGAAATTACCTCTTTTGGAGTTAACAATCACTATTGATGTTGTTTAATGCACACTAGTAGTGGCCGTACGATCTACACTAAAAAAATAGATAAACACTAAGAAGCAGTAACATTCGCACTAGTAGAGATATACTATATTTACACTAAGGTATATTAAATATCCTCTAACTACTAACACTACTCTTAGTGTTAAAAAAATTACACTATTTAAAGGGACCTCCATGAACTCGGCGTAGTGTAGTTCTAGTGTTACAATTTCTCTATGTATTTAATTTCTATACCGGCGGGGTCACTTTTGTAGCATTACAATATATAGAAGTGGAAGCATCAAAACATGGAAATAGTAATATCCGAAAATAGTTACTATTATGTTGTTGTTCCAGTATTTACTAAAAAAAAAGATCATAGCTACTTAAATAAAAAAATCCTACTTTAAATACTTAAAGGTTGATTAGATCTGACATGCAATAAAAACTTGCTGTAATTGTTAAATAAACTCCACATTCACTATACATTTAAACACAGAAAGACGTTTCAAATACCTTAAAAAATCATTTACACAGAGCTTCTTCAACCAAGCGAGGCAACAGGTTACTTCATATGAAGGCAAGGCAAGAAAATATTCACCGAACTTTTTAATTTTATTCGATCGATTTCCGTCGGCAAAACTCCTTTCGATACCGACATTCCGGTGGTAAATGCGCACCCATTCCTCCTCGATCGTAGTGTAGTCGGTGCCGTGGCCTTTCACGAAAACGATCAATCCCGGCAGTTTCCGTTCCGCCGTGAATTACTGATTTATTCTTTGATATGTGTGTAAAGAATCGGGCGCTTTTACGGGCCGGAATTTATAAATCGTGTTTTTACTTTTCGCTTTCTAGCTGAACATAAAGGGACTCTTGAGCGGCGGGCGTTCGAAAGTGTATATACTTCTCCGCATATTTCATATTGACACCCTGAGTAATACGCCTGGAAAATGTCGAATTATTTATGATCGGTTGTATCGCGATCACTTCATTTGAAGCAATTTTCAATTCAGATTAGGGCAGTATTTCGAGGTGAAAAAGATGTGAACAAATTCGAATAATGAAGACGGAATGTGAAAAAGAAATTAGAACAGAAGGTTGAATTGTTTTTAACTGAAGGATGCTGAGAAGTTATAAAAATTATGGAACAAGATAAATAACACTATGTAACACGTTTTTTGTCCTTGAGTAGTAAGTGTTATTTTTAACTTTATTTATGCTTCAAAATAATAGAAAAATACTCCTACTTCCCCTAACTTTATCGTATGTCTACTTAAGTATGAGACAATTGGAAAAAAAAAATTGTTGAATTACAAAAAAAAGATATTTAAATAAAAGTTGGTGCTTTCTTTAGAAACATATTCTTATAGTTTAAAATTACTTAAAATACGTGGTTTGCTATAAAATTTAAGAAAAAAGAAATTGTCTTGAGAATAATAACCCATATTTTTAAAGGACGTCAAAAATTCCATTAGTAAGAATGTGCTTCAAATCTTAAATGTGCCAAAATAGAAATCAAAGAATAGAATTTTACAAAATTACAATACGAGAGAGTGACACATAAAATTTTGCAAAAAAAAAGCATATTTCGATTTCTACCTGAAAATTGGTATTTTTAAGGTGTTTCAGGCTGCTGACTCTGGGCCTAGAACTTCCATAAATTGTTTCATAAGCCCAACTTTTATGTGCAGTGGTGGTATTTAGCACCTTCAGGGGATCTTACCAGTGGCTCCCATTTGATACTTGCTTTTCCCTATAGAGCCCCTGTCCTCTGTGGTCAGTCGCGCTTGTTGTATATGCCCTGCTGCTCCAAAGACAAAATAGCATGGAAGTTTGGCGGAATCACATTGCAAATCCAGGAGAAATGACACCATTTTAAAGTCGCCGATAACCTCCATCCCCACATTTATCATACTCAAAACTTTCAGCAAGGTTTTGAAGTTTAAGTATCTCTTTGAGTGCACTGGGTCTTCGACCCGGGAAAGAAATGGAAACTTATTACCATTATGCAGCAGTACTGCTTTCAGGCTCGTTGAAGAGCTATCAATGAAGAAGGCCACTCATTCGGATCTACTAGCGATTCCAATTACGCAAATAGATCAGTCAGCAGGCCCACCTTGCTAGTGGAAGAACTAGAGAAAGTTTGGTTTGACGTTTCTCTGACCTACAACTCGGGCACTTCATCCACCAAATTTCACTGCTTCAGCCTAGAGGTCATAAGCTCGGTATTGGACTTGGAGAGTCCAAGATCTCAACTAAGTCGTGTTATCTCTGTGGTTGGGAGTAGTATGAGCCTCTCTTATCATCTCCACATTATGAAATCGTCATCTAGTTCTACATACTTCTTCACACTCGCGACTCGCTGTTGATGATTGAAGACGCCGTATCTATCTTAGGAGGAGAGGTATTGGAAACTGACGGCTATGTTATACTGGGTTCTGGATGAAGGAGATCTGGATCGAGTTGCATTTTTGCCAGTACACATGTTTGAAGCGTCCAGATACACAATTTTCCAAAAAACCACGAAATCTAAAACCGAAGATGCCGATTCTGACACATTGTCAAAGTATTTATTGTAATTTCTGTCGTAAATGAATTCACCCATCACTGAGCACTTAAGTTCCCGTACTCTACCTCGACATTACAATAAGATATAATATATTCTCATTTTGGTTTGCTTGTAAATTTTAAAATATCACTGTCTGGCCATAAAAGCAAAAATCGTGAGGTATAATCGGCTTTTATATACTTTTCGGGCATAAGAAAATAGGAAATGACACTTCAACCCAACGACAAAAAAAATAATAGGAATGGTTACATAGTGTAATTAACGTGTTCAAGAACATTGAATTTAGAAATTTGATAAAAAAATACTAAATATAGTTGCGACCGCTATTTAGAAAATAAAAATCAGTAAAACACCTAAGCGAAAGATTGTCCTTGCTGAAATATTTCTTATACTTAACAACAACAACAAAAAAAAAATGGTTCGTACATTCGCTTTTTTTGATTTTCTTAATTTCTTTCCTCTTGTTATCCTTTTTTCGCCCCACCTTTACATTAGTTATCAATTTCTGGCGATTTCCAAATAAATAAACTGATTTTATAGCTCTCCGTTTTATAAAGAATCTTTTTCGGTTATTTCATTTTATTTAAGTTGGAAATTATTTACCATAATATTTGTGTTTATTGAATGAATATGCAGTGTTTTTAAAATCATATATTATCGCATTTTCACAACTTTCCAACTCATTCTCACATCACCTCTAATGTCACTATTGTAAAGTGTAATTTATTATATTCTCAGTTAAAATATCGATGATTAATTAATGACAAAGTAGAAAACATATAGAGACTATAAATAAACATACTAGCACAAAAGAAATAACAGATGTCAAATAAACCATGGTTCCAATTTATTGCTTGTGTGATTAAATAATGACGGTGAATAACTAATATTATTCGCGTTGTAGAGACCTTGACGCATGGACGCGAAGCGCAAATTTTGTCGAGGAAGAAGTTTGTAGCATACCGAATAGAAAACGAAAGTTTATTGAGGTCAGCCGAAGGCCGACGCTACAGGCGTAACGACACGGAAAACGAAAGTTACCTAAGATTAGCCATGGGCCGGACTCATAATGCAACGAATGGAAACGGAAGTTACGCGAGTTTCAATCATCGCCGCCACGCTACAGCGTAAGGACAGAAATCATTGGAACGGATATCTTTAAATCTCTCTTACTTCGCATTACATGAAAGTTCTTATAAGCTTTGAATTATGCGATATGCAGTCGCAAGTAGGAATCAAAAACGTACTGCTGTGGTTAGACAACCCATTTCGCTGAGTGTATTTAAGTTGCATATTTGCTTATTATAGTTTGTTTCCTTTGCTTAATCTGCTGATTTCAATTTACCGAGAATTTTCACAAATTTTATGTTGGTTTGTATAAGTTTAGTTAAAGAGGTTATTGTTTCATTTTAAATTATGTAGTGTTAAGATTTTTAATTAATCGGACATTCAATGTCTATTGTTTGCTTGTGATGATTTAATTGCGTTTTCTATTCAATATTGTCGTTGAATTGTTATACGTCTGCGTTGTACGATTTTGAGAGAGGGATTATTGTAAGAAAAACAATTGTAGAGTTTTGTTAAGGACTTCCTTATGCGACTATTGACGTGAGTAGACGTATTTTTGTATATCTGTTGCATTTTGTATTTTCATTTGATTTTGTAAATTTAAGTGTCCTTTTATTTGGTCACCAAGGAACTTTTATTACAATAATTGTTAATGTATTGACGTTACACTAGTAGATATAAGATCATTATTATTTTGTTTAGGAACATATATTTTTAGTTTTTTTTTCATATTATATTTTAAAGGTTAATTTTCCGTTATTCAATTTTGCTGTTTCATTTTTATTTTTCAATCACCTTGTTTGGGTGAATAGAAGTTTTTTTCTATCATTTAACTTTTTCATTTTATGTAAATTTTTTGCATTTGTCTACGCTTTGATTTTAATTTGTGAAACCACGTGGTTAGAAATTCAGAGGTTGTGTATTTTGGATAATCTTCCTGAAAACAAAATTTTTGCTTTGCATAGGAAATAGCATTGTCCTATTTTAATTTAGAGTCAAGTGCAGTTTTATTTTAGGCCAGAACCTTCAGTTCAAGATTTTCTCTGCACAATTTGTAATTTAACTCGTTGTTGAAATAAATTGATTGTTATTAGCGTCATTGGATTAAAAATTCTGTTCTTTTATTTATATTTAAACCTTTTTAATTTTTCGGGTAATTAAGAAAGTCTGATTTCATTCACTCACAATTTACTTTTCGTGGTTAGATTCAAGTTTTAATTCGCGAGATTAATAGTTTTTTTTTGCGTTCTTTAAATATTATCCGTTGAGCTAGCTAATTTTTTTTTTCTTTTTCATTTTAAAATCAGTTTTGCATTTTTCATTTAATTCAATCAGTAACACAGCAGTACGCATAACGATTTTGCAGCGCGTGGAGATAATGTTTATGCGGATAAACACGCGAGAAAGAATTTGTACAATTAACATGAAAATCAATTGAACAATGGAAATTAATAATTTACTTTAAGTAAATTTAACGTAAAATAAATAAAAATTTATTTTTAATTGAAATGCTACGTGACACTATCGCAATGAATATTTGTAAGTTAACATTGATAATATTTATTTATGATATATTTCTATCTTTGCGAAATGATACTGGTGAACAGATATTGAAAGATTAACAAATTAAAAATGATAAACTACCGGAAACATTAAGGAAAGTATACGAAATATTGCGTCAAATCACCCCATCTAGGCGCGATGCCTATTTAATAAAGGGGTTGTAAATTATGTTTAAGCAAGATATGTACAATGACAGAATAATACTGATGAGTTCGTTTCCATTTCGGTTTCAAATTTCAATTAAGTAATTAATTAATTATTCTAGAAACTTAAAACCCTTCCCAACTTTACTAAATTAGTAGAAGGAGAGGGTAGAGGAGCTGCATACTCGCATAAAATGCGGCACGATTTTGTTCCGAGCTTTAATCTCTACTTTTACGGGTATAAATACATTTTATTTCCCCTGTGGGCGAAACTTAATGCTACCCGCTCGCTGTCTGCCGGGCATACCCCATACTACAGAAATTATAAAACCATTTTAATCTTTCGCTCTTACGTCGCACCGGGAAAATTGTAACAAAAAAAAGGCAAAAGCGTACGCCTGGGTTTTTGCAGCGGAATTTGACCGACGCAACGTCAAGCAGATGGACTCGCGAATACATGTACTCTTTTTTTTCGGGTAACGCGCACGGAGTTCGTTTGATGTGTATTAAGCTCTAATATATGAAAGAGCTTTGCAAATGTGCGTGGTATTTGAATGACGTTCAGTGTCACTATAAAAATTATTTGGTTGTAGAGGAAAAAAGCAGTAAACAGGAAAAGATTATGTAGAAACTCTGCCAAACTCCAAATTATGTAGAAACGGTATCATATTTTGTGAAAATAGACAAGCGTATTTAAACACTGAATAGTTTACTGGACATATCCATTAGAGTGTAATAAAAATAGTAGAAATTTTAGATGAACATATCAGTTTTACTAGCACGTTTTATATTTAACGTTTTTTTTTAAGTCCTCAGTACAGCAGTCAACATTGAGCTGATTTATGTATACTTCAATCTGATTGGTTTCAATCAATTTCATCACCGTTTTGCGCTTTCCGACGACAAAATTATCCAAGAAACGATGTCTTTCTCTTCCAACCGTTAAAATGGTTATAGCACTCGCTAGTGCCATGCATATGTTACAGCCGTATGATGTTGGACAATCTGGACAGTTCATATTGTGAAACAGCAAAATATTTCATTAAATGGCTAAAAATACTAGACATTTTATAAGATACAAAATCAGTTTAGATATTTTATGAAATGCAACGTTATTTGTTGTTGCATAAAAATTACCCACTTAAAATCTAAAAAAAAAACCCTCAAATACGTCTCATATACTAACAAACTTTTATTAAGTGCAGCAAAATTATTGTACAGTTAGATAAGCAGTTTATCAATATTTTCCGGATCGTAATCCTCATTATATTGTGTGGGGCATTATTAAAAGGAACGCATTCCTATTCCCATTCTGCAGTGTCTCTTGTGATATCCTGAATTGTTTGCACAGTAAGGTATAAGTAAGTAATAAAGGAATATTACTGAAGAGAGCATATTTTAGGATCACATCCAAGCAAAGTTTTGTATGGCGAACATCCAATTATTGTGTGAAAGGAATGTCTTTTTGCCACTGTACAACTTAGTGCTACCGACTAAGGATTGTATACCGTTTACCGGTTCACCGTAAATTGACCAAAAAAACGTTCGTAAACTTACCGGTAAATTACAAAAATTTACCGGTAATTCGGTAAATGAAAATCCATACCAGAAATTTTATGTACGAAATATTGTGTTTAGGTAGATATTTAAAGGTCTAAAGGTTCATTAAAATAAAAAAACAAACAGGTAAGTGTAAGTAACAATATACCCAATTATTAATTTATGGGAGCTGTTTCTTGTTTATTTTAATTTAAGCTTTCTTGAGATTGGGAGCCGCTGTAATGCCCTAGAATAGAGAATATAGAAAAGAAATTGAAAAAATTTTTTGATTAGAAACTATAACTTCCATTCCAGTGAGTTAGACAGAGAGAACAGGAATCAAAAATAAAAAAGGAAAAAGTTGGAAAAAAAGTCGTGTAGAAATTAAAGGAAAATAAGTTCTAAAACGAGATGGATAACGAAAAGCAAGGTAAAGAAAGGCGAGATTATAGTGTTATTTGTTGTTTTTTGTGTGGATTTTATTTATCTCTCGAAAAAATTGAGTTAGCATATGCGATTTGTGCTCTGAGATTTTTAAAGTTTAAAATTTTCTTAAAGAGTAAGTAACGTCCATTTTTAATATTTAAAAATAAATAATAAATATATCAGACACATTTCAAGTATCTAAATTAATAGCAATTTTGAATACACCACATTCATGAGAGGACATTAATGCAACATTATCGTAAAAATAACATTAAAATTTGAACCTTAAATATTTTTTTTACTTCTAATAGCTGTATAAAATAATTAAATACAGATATTTCTTACAAAATTCTAATACATATTATGCCTTAAGATTGTGGAAACTATGTATTACTCTAGTCTAACAGCTAACCCTATTTTCTTGGGGAATCCCCATTAATGTCACACATGAAAAAAAAATTACCGGTATTTTCATTCTCATTTACCGAATTACCGGTAATTGAAAAAAATCCGTAAATTTACAATCACTACTACCGAGCATTTCTTTAAGCTATTGTCACCTATCCACGCACATAACGTATTTTCTACATCTTGACTTAACCTTTCTATGCTTCCTTTACTTTGAGGGTGTCTAGGTCTTTCCGACCACATTTGTTGTTGCTCTGTGATAATATGATTATTAGACATTTAATGTAATACTTTATTAATATACATATATATAATACATAATGTGTTCATCAGCGCTTCATGATATGTCTAGACTCTTCATAAAATGACCAATATATATGTCTGCGACATACTTAAATATGGTCTCAACACCTGAAATTTTCTATTTAAGGGATTTGGAAGATTTATTCTAAAAAAACTCTGTTGCCGTATCAACCTCAAATGTCCATCTACAGATATAATTGCTTATCTGTAAATGGATAAAGGATCATTAATGAATTCATCTATTTCTGCTAATTATTGTAATAGTTTTTCCAAGAAAATGTTTCTCCTTACGCAAGATTAGAACACTCCCGTTTACCGGATGAACGCTCTACTATTTGACACATATATCTTTGAATTATAAAGGTGGCCAGTAAATACTATACTCTGTTGGGCTTCCAAGCTGCAGCCGCGTCCTGGATCTTCTTCAGGTCGATGTTTTGTGCACACTGGCAAAGGACACCTTCAGGACTGCTGTTGACCTGAAACTCAGTTTTAAATATTGGAACTTAATCTTCGAGTTAACAGCAATAGCTACGGCTCCTGAAGATGTCGCTTGCAGAACGCATTTCAAGCCCCGAATCTCAGCACAGTATAGTATTACTAGCCACTCTTTACAACTACTTATTTGTAGAAGCATTTCCTTGAGTTAAGGCCATTAGGACTTCTAATAATTTTTTTTTATTACATCTAAGGATTTCAAATGCAAACGGTTTCCAAAATCGCTGCAATCGCTCCATGTATGCATAGATATTCAGTGCAGGCAAGATACACTCTTATTTATCAATACGACAGCATATAAACAGCAGTAATTGCGGATGGAATCAGTCGAAAGTAATAGAAGCGTGGTGAACTATAAATAAATGAATGTAATATGTGTATAGAAGATGTTTTAACTTCAAAATGTTTTTTTTTATAAAACTATCAAACGCTGCAAGCTGTGACCTTGTGACAGAGAGATTCCGATGGCATCAACACATCTTCTTAAATAAGCTAGCTTCAAGATTCAAGTCGGTCTCATATATTCTCGTTATAACACAAAGCAATGATAAAAATTCTTTTAAAACGCGTTGAAAGATTGATTTTTAATTGGGAACATACATTTATTATAATCTGCTATTTCTACTTCTGATATTTTTAAGAAGAAATAGTTCACCAGTAGATACATATTAATGCAAATGCACTTTATTTTAATATAATTTACTAGAAGTTATAAAAATACCTGCACTATCCGCTGTATGGGCGTTCCACAAGGGCTGATTTAGGATCATTTTCCCTTTTAAATATTTTAACTGTATATCGAAATCGGTTACTAGTAACTCTTCTATTTCTTATATTGTTCATTTCACATAGAGAAAAACAGCGGAAGTATTACGTACTCAATTTAATTTTATATGCCATAATTATTATCGACGAAGTAAATTATATTTCCTTCATTTCCAATCAACTAAAAAGGTATAAAGTGCAGAAGAGAATGTGTATTGCAGTTAATGTAGTATCTGCATTACTACAAACGTTCGATACCAATTAAACGCAAACCAAAACCTATAATTACAAGAGCAGAGTATTAAGCAGACATTAAAGTAATCTACTTTATTAAACGTTTGTTTTGTATTATTAGACGATTAGCTGATGCATTATCGATCGGTTACGCTTGCTTCGACCGGTGGCGTATTCAACTCATATTGTTTTTGGTTATTTTGAATTGAGGATATACTCTTAACGGTCTAGGTTATTTTTTTCTTCTGACTAGTTATCTTCTTTACGATGCTATATTTTATCTCTTATCGTTATTTCTTCTATAATCACTTGTAATTAAAATTAATGCTGCTTCGATTTTAATTACTCCAATAATTTAAGTCGTACCTTATATCATATCCTCGTTTTGCTTGGAAACCAGTGAATCGCTAGCATGTGTTGCAGTGCGCGCTCTATTGTTCGCGAGTAGGTACTAAATACAGACGTTCATTCAATAACGCATATCCCGGCAATTTGATACTCCGCTCCGCCGAAAACTCTCTTTGTATTGTGGAAATGGGAAGTCTAATAATATGAATATTCGACGTGTACACATGTGTACGATCATATATGCACGTTGTGAAACCCATCTGATGCGTACGTAGCGTATTCGTTAAGGGCGTCCCATAACCGTCCAACCATTGATGTAAAATATCGTATTGCATCGCTTTTGTAGGCCAAACTCGATATCTCAAATTATAACTGCGCTTTGACGTAATGGAAATGAACCCTCTGAGTCCATGTTGTAGGTACGCTATTAAGCAGCGTTTCAATCATATTTCTATGGAACGTTGCCAGTGTGTGATGCATTGATGGTATGATACACAAAGGTAGGTGGTTATTATCGTTGACATTTACGTGCCGAATATTCTTCTAAGTATATCGTGCTGATACAGTAAAAGAAATACAATCAATCACTCACATAGAGTAATAAATAAAATGTGTTTTGTGGCTTGTACGGAAACAAACAAAGCTAGTAATAATAAAAATGTCTAGACAGCCGCAATAAAATATTTTCCAATAATAAAAATTGCTCGTATTGCTATTGGAAACAACTTAAGATTATAATTAAAAACTGGTTCAAGATCAAAATATTTGAATTTACATTTTTACCCAATTACTTGCTTCAAAAAAAGGAAAAAATTCTGCAAGTGTTAATTTATTTATTAAGAAATTATAAATGAGCCGAGGTAGTTTATCATCAAACAACAGAGATTGGTAAACCCGTAAATTTGGTGTAGCTGACAATTGCTACTGCGATTTTAAATAGCTAAAAATATCAGCACAAAAAACTTAAAGAAAATGCGATGGTTTAAGCTCATCTCCTAACACCAAGCCTAAGTAATTCTTGAACGAAAAAAAAATAAACCAAGCTGACCAAAAATAATCCATACAGTACCACTTAGCCGCCAAGATCTGTTGAGACCTACAACAGTTCTAGATAACATCAGCACGAATCAATCAACAGACATAGTTTATCAGCTTTATCATAATTGATTGATCATCGATGAAGATTATAAGTTCAAGCGTAGATTCCTTGCGGTACTCCATTGTGGATCTAGTTTTCTGTGCATGTCACACTATTTATTTCGGATCCCTCGCCTGAGCTGTCGTGTCGTGGCTAAGGGCTTGCACAGGGTTCTACAACGATGCCAGTTGTTGCTTTCGGCTACCGAAAGCCCAACTGTTAAACCAGGTCCCGAAAGGAATGGGGGGTTTTGGCTTAACTGCACGGACCGAGAGGAGACAACCTCAATAAAAACCTAAATCCTAAGGTGGCGGACTAGGCTGATGGGATGCGTGGCTGGATAGAAGACCTGTCTACTAGTCCAACCTTGGAACACCTGGCGCACCCCATTGTATTTAGCCTTACCTCTGCATGCGGGGCTCTGTGGAGGTGGACCTTTTCTTCCCTAGCTACTCGTGGGATCAACCATGGAACAGGAATTGGAGCAGTGCCTCCATAAGAAGCCTTCCACTTCCAAAGTGAGAATACCTCCCAAGGAAGGAACAAAGGAGGAGCAAAAACAACTGGAGGCAGATTTGGGGAACAGATTGGCATCCATCCCCTCTCAATTGCGTAGCACTATGCAACTCAAAGGGCGTTGCACCTGGGAGTACGTGAAATCGAAGAGGGAGACCTTAGCTAACCTAGGCCTTCTAATATATCCTACACCTTCTGAAAGGAATAGGATTGGAAAGCCAGCTGTAAAACAGCAAGAACAGGGGACACAATAGATCTTTTAGGTCGCAGTGTAATATCTCCCTTCCAATATACACATACACATTTGTTTCGGATAAATAGAGAAGAAACCGTTGTAATAGTGTTTGCCTAATTCTTAAAGATTTCAGTATTTTTAGACAAAAATTCATTGGTAAGCAATATCGAATTCTGATGTAGAAAATAGCCTTGTAAATGTTGTTTACATAGGTATAGATACTAAACGATCAAACAGTCATCACCCGCGCATCACTGAGAATTGAGAAAAGATGTACATTCAAGCAATACTCTCAATCTTTCATAACATTGCCAAATGTTCGCTAAACTATGTTATGCTACCCAGATGAAACCTACATAATTTGGCGAAAATTTGGCAATGCAGTAAAAGATTGAGAGTATTACCTGGGTGTACATCCTTTCCAAGTTCTCAGTTTCTGTTGGAGTCAATATTGATGATTATTTTAAGTTTTATAGTTACTTTTAAAAGTCCAGGAAGTATTCCGAAAATAAGCGAAGTATTAAGTATCTTCAGTAGAGGCTTTGGTATTGTATGCATGCATTGTTTCAAAATTGAGGTAGTGACTTCATTGTTACCAGGACAACTAGATTCTTAAAACCACTAACAATATTATTCAGTTCCTTTTCGTTAGTTAAATTTAAACTTAAAGCTTCGTTAATATTAGCTGAACCGAACTGGTGAAATGTTTTTCCCTGTTGTAACTGAAAGTAAAGCTACATTAAATATTTATACTTATTAAGGTATCAACAATGTTACCAATTCTAAGATTTGATCAATGCAAAATATTACAGATTATATTAGTGATTAAGCTAACGGTAGTCATACGAACTGCACCATCCCGACCTTACCAGATCTATCGTGATCCCCTTTGTTCTAGAAACCTTTCTTTGATTTGACCTATTAATTGCATCTGTCATTATCATCATGGATCTCTTCGTCGTTTCTAATACCGGACTAATGTCCCTGGGGCATTTCATCAGAAGTAATAAATATATAAATATTGGTAATTATGGTTCTGACGGTTAAAAGGGACCTACTGGTTTCCTAAAGTAATAGGTCTCATCTGAACACCGCACAACTCCTATGCCTCTCCGCACCCCCACCGGTTGTATCTATGAGATCTAACTGTTGGGCGAGGCGAGGGACGATCCTGAGGCTCTACCAAGCGGGCCACTAATGGGTTAGCTAAGATCCTCGCCCTTTGCCATGTCCGGGACGCCAGATCTAGCGTGAAGTCACGAAGAGGTGGAATTTCTAGGTCGTTCCGGATCTGTTGATTACGCACCATCCATGGTGCTCCTACTATCTGTCGTAGTGTGACATTTTGCAGAACTTTCAGCTTGTCATAGTTGGTTGTGGCCATTGTTGACAGGGTGAGCACCTGTCTATATCGGTCTGAGACAGGTCTTATATAACAAAAGCTTAGATCGAATATCTAGCTGGCTCTGCTTAAAGAGTAACGGCAGTAAACGTAGCTTTGCCAGGCGGAATCGAGTATTTATGTTACTCAAGTGTACACCCAAAGGTAAGCCCACGATCTCGGGTGAGCCCCAGGTATTTAGTCTCGATGAGCTCGAAAGATCAGCTCTCCGCTAATGAGGATGCGGGAGTCCAAGACAGTCCCTCGTCTAGTAAATCTCATGGCCACTGTCTTTCTCGGGTTTATGTGGCGTTTTCACCGTTCCGCCCAGACCTCAATTTCATCGATGGCGGCTTTGACCGGACGCATAAGCACGTTCTCATTTCTACATGTTGAAAAAACAGCCATGTCGTCCGCATAAGGTTGACAGCCGGGTGCCTCGGCAGATCCTACATATAAATTATAAAGAGCTCCGGACCAAAGAGAGGGCCCTGCGGAACACCCGTTCTACCTGCTCTACGGACGGAGTAAGCCTCCCCCGAGCGACCAAAGAGGTATGACATAATAGTCCTGATCAAGCCGGAGTCAACACCAACTTTTACCATCTTGATGAGGATGTCCTTCTAGATGTCGAGAAAGACAGCCACAGTTGTCTCCTTCCTCTCATATCCATCCCGAATCGCCTCCGTAAGACGCAACAGCTGGAAGTCCGTACACAGGTCTGCACGAAAACCGAACTGTTCATCGAGAAAAAAGGGATTAATTTTTGACATGTCTTCCAGAAGTCGGGACAAAATTACAGCCTGCGCGATTTTGCAGATGGGGAAGAGTAAACTTATGAGTCGTCGGTGATTTTGGGGGAGGAGAGAAACCTTCCCCGGCTTAGGGATGGCTATGACCGTGGCATGATTCCCATGAGGCTGGAAAGTGGTTCAGACGTAAAATGGAGTTGACTATCCTGACCAGGACGTTAATGACGCTCAGGGGGAGGAATTGCCAATCATAAGATCTTTTATAATTGCACCGATCTCAATAGAATCAAACGGCCTGGCGAACTTGATGTTGCTTCAAGAACTGAGTCATCCTCCTCAGAGGAGTCCGACACGGGGGCAGTACTACAGACTATTTCTAAATATTCAGCGTGTGCTTCGGCCTTACCCACGTCGTCAGTGACTAAGCCCTGAGCCCCGTGTAACTCAGGACAGAGCTTTTTGAGGAACCCCGAGAGATTACCTTATAGAGGCCCCAAAGCGAACCATCGTCGACAGACAACCACCTGAGACGCTCGCGCCATCGCTCATTATGGAACTTAAACAGTTCGTCTTTAACGCGCTTAATGTATAGATAGGCGATAGCCTTGTAAACCGGCCATAAGGTGGTTCTTGCTCTCTTTACAACTTTTCGTTTTTCTTGAATGAGGACCTTGATTTCCTTGGGTAGCCAGCGATCCGAAGGTCTGGAGTGAAAAATTATTGCACCCTCCATTGAGGACTTCACATAATTTGTGAACCCTTCAGCGGCGCCATTGCATTAGCACAGCACGTGAACGCGTGCTTCTTCCTGCTCTTGGTAGAATCTGCAAATAGCGCCATCTTCCTATTTCTCTTATACAATGATATATTGCAGCAACCTCAGCCTGGACACCGTCGTGTTTTTGCTGAATCTTACCGAAAGAGTCTTTTTAGGTTTCTTTCTATATTATATTATATCAGTAAATAGTTTGGACCCTCTCTTATTGGAGTACCTTTCACTCATTCCACCTCCTTCTATCTAGGCTGAATTTCTGAACCATAAGTATTATAGAAGGATGAAAGTAACTTTATCATCATAAAAAGCAATCCCTCCATTAGTATGCAAAGCTTTTACTCTCTTCTTCTCAATAATTGAAGCACTATTAGAGGATTTATATCACTTTATATTTTTTTGGCATTTCTTCAATAAATAACGTTAAATATTTATCAATTTTCAAAGTTGCCATATAAGTTTTGAATAAATATTCATCTCACACTCGCTGCGGGCTTGGTAGCTTTCCGTATCATAAACTTCCAATACGGCCGGCGAAGAATTTATATTCCACCCGGCGCTAAAAAATATATACGTTATATGTGTACGTATATCTCCACATTATAAGTGGAAATTATTAAATTCGGCTCGATATATGGGGGCCGTTTAGTTTTCCGGTTTAGTGAGAATTCCTCGCAGAGGAACGGTAAATTTAATCTCCCGTAATTTCTGTCCGTGCGCCATATTTCTACCTTCTACCCTCTTCCCACTATATTGCCCTCCTGGCAGGACCCGCTTGTAATTTTACAAGATATTTCGCAGACTATGCACGCGAAGATCTGCTTATCGTTCTCCGCTAATAATTCGACTGTGCCTAATTATTATCCCGGAGTAATTTCCCTTTTGCTTGAATTATTCATGCGTGCAGACATTAATGTAAGTGTGTGGTAGTGCCGTGGATATACGTACATAACTTTATATACAGCACTGGAACTCCAACTGACAATTAATCTTATTTAATTACATTACCGCTATGTAGTTGGCTACATCCTCATTTGTGCGAATGATTGGAACTACGAAGCGGTATTACTAGTTAGTTTCTAAGACGTTTCAAAGTGAAAAGTGAGCAAGTCTTTCTAAATGTGCGCACATATAGAAAACGTTTGAAAAGTATTTTAAGAAGCACGTTATGCAAATCATCATTCGTATAGATTAGGCATAGTTTGTCATGAGTTTCCAGTATGTAGATTGGAATTGGGTGACTATGCGGGAATATTTCCACCATGATCCTTTCAAATATACTAGGTATTATTTCCAGTATCTAGAAAACGCTTTATAATCTTTTCTGCTTAATTAGACGTATTATTCTTGGAAGCTGATCATTTACGTAATCATCCGCTTTGGGCTTCTCCAATCCCTGTAGTAGAAACCTTATTCTTGCCAATCCACTGTATATTACTAAAAAAATTAGAGTATTGTGGCGTGCGTGTTGTGGCTGAAAATCTGATAAAAACCTACCTTCTGAATAGAGATCAGCGGGTTGTTTGGTATGGAAGCACGTCCGGGGCTCATGTACTAAATGTAACCGTCTCCCTGGGTTCTATATTAGGCCCCCTTTTGTTTGCTCTCTATGTGGACAATCTTCTGGCCAATATAACTTGCATAAAGACTTTAATGTATGCGGATGATACCTCTTATCTTGTAAACCCTGTGAATAATACAAAGGGAAATCCTGTAGAACAAGTAATGGGGGAGGGCCAAGAATAGTTCACAGCAAATAAATTAAAAATCAATGTTGGAAAAACCCAGACACTATTACGTACCATTAAAGCTCCAAAGAGAGAGGCGGTAAAGTTTCTAGCAATTTATCTGGATAGCTCTCTATCGTAAAGTCAACCCGTTGAGATGATTCGTTCAAGACTAGCTAAGGGTATACATGCCATCCGAAGGATTAGAAAGGTAGCCCGTATTGCATATTATGGAGACTTTCACAGCAGTGCGAATAATGGAATGCTTTTGTGGGGTGGACAACAGCAGTCTATAGGCTATTTCTGCAATAAAAACGAGCGATCAAGGCCATACAAAAACTAGTTGTAGAGAACAATTCAAACAACTTCACACCCTTCCGTCCTGCTACATACTTGCCTGTCTGCTTCATGTTCATAGATCCACAAATTTATGAACACACGAGGATATCCATTCCCATAATATACAATACTAGAAACAAGTCAGATTTGATTGTTCCGTTTCACCGTATCAATGGGAAACAAAGGAACACGAAAAACGTAGCAATCTTCATTCAGAGTAGACATGCACGAATTCTTGATTTCATCACACGTTTTATTTGTATATTAACAGATTTTATTCACAATCTTTTTTTATTGTTAATATTATTTCACTTAATCCTTTTGACATTACACTGAGATATCGAAAATTCCAAACAGTTGCGTTATAACAGTGCAACATATTAGCTCCTAGAAGTTATAAGTATAATATATAAGAAGTAAATAAACGAAAAAAATAAAATATAATAAAAATAAATTTATATTTAAAATAAATAATGTGTCGCTATTAATCCTTATTAATATTTAATAATATTACACGTATATATTATATTATTTTAATAATACTTATTTATGTTCTTATATAGAATAAAGGTATAAATTAAAAAGAACATCAATATGAATACATATTGATCGATTTTTAATACTATTTTGGGGTGAATTATTAGGTTTTTTTTTTTATATTTAATTCTTATACATAATGAGGAGAATATCCCATAAGCAGACAGAATTTTAAATAAATTATTTTTAAAACTTAAAAAAAATGGATAAAATGAGTTTAAAAAAATCGTATTTTAATTTCAATAATTAATAGTCATTAATGACTTATAATAATAAAAAAGAGCTGGTACTATGATTTTATAACACCCCATATAAAAAGAGAAAAAAAATTAATGTTAGATCCAATATTAGTTCAATATTAAATTTATAAAAATCAACCTTCCACCCAATAAATTTATTATTTCCCGAAATGTTATAAGTATAGGTGAAGAGTTTTTTAACCAAGTCGCTGATGTAGTATAGCCGCTGCTTTATACATTGTTTGTTCTTGTCCTAATGTTTTGTTTTTATTTATATACTCTTTTAGTCATACTTATTTATATTTACATATACGTTCTTTTATCTATACAGGCTTTTATTTATACAGGATATACACCTTGTCTTTTTCATATGCTTATGTGAGGTTTTTTATTAGTATGACTAAAAAGCAGATGCACCTACTTGTAACTACAAGTAATTTTTTTGTAAATAAATTGAATTGAATTTGCGATAGGACCAGTTCTCTATCCTCGTTTATGATCATGCAAATATACGTGTTTAGATATTGGGCGCCACGGTATTCCACCAATTCCCAGCGAAATCCGTGACAAACGTTGTAAAATACCGAAATAAATAAAATACAATGATTATAAATCCCTGGCTAGCAAGCAAAAAACTCGACACAATAAGAAAGCTTCTACTTTATATGCTTCCACATGGCGTACGAATACTCGAGGTTAATATATATTTTCACAAATAATTATCAACAAAATGAATGACACACAAATAATTCACTTAAAACAAGAGAAGTAAATATACAAGAAATTTTATTATTTTAAATTAAGTAATTCTACACATTTACATAAATATGAACAAAGATCATAAACTTATACACTCATTAACCTGGTAACTTAACAACGAAAGCGATAAATTAAGTTATCCAGGCTAATTTGCTACGATGTGATGGCCATTAAAACTGTTATATTATCGATTATTTAATGATTTATATTCGTTATTTGTCAAGGAGTAACTAATTTATCTTTTATGATCTTTGAGCTCATTTATTTTTATATACAATTGGTTTTAAATACCTATTTTTTCCAGGGCTAAGGCTTTTCTTCCAGTACTTATTATCTGGGAGTGTGCAATTTGTTTTCACAATTATTACAATTTTACTTTTTCTAATTTCACTGTACAGATATTTGTTAAATGTTAGGCGACCTTCCTTATTCGTAACTTAGCGGGAAGTGAATGTTTTTTCATATACTTGGTTAACTTCAAACCTAGGATCATATAATGTTTTCTTTCTCACATATAAAAACTCCGGCATGCCGTCGACATACAAAAACAGCATATTCATACATAAAAAGCTAACTATTTTATTACGTACTGATCCGCACAATCAACTCACGATCCAAATAAGGGCCCCACAGAGTTCAGTTAAAGAAATTACGTTAGGTTTGAAAGTGTCGAGCTATTTTAAATTTACTATTACAAAAATCTATTTGTTTAATTCTTTTTTTTACTTTTCATCCGTTTAATGTATCCTGTTAACCTATTCCTCATTGTAATTTAGGAATATTTCCTAAAATAATTACAATTAGAAAACCATTCCATGTTTGAAGCGGAAGAACACGTTCATATTACAAAACTACCGACATCATTGTGTACCAGTCCGAGAACAGAAGATAATTCAAAACCAGAGGGAATAACAGCCAGTAAAATGCATATAGATCCTCACTCCATCGGTACCGTTTGTACGCTACAATAACGACCGGCGTAAACGGCAACAGAAGATTAACGAATACGGTTCGTAACTATACGTTTTGCATAATGGCTATTTAATTTGAGCTTCTTTATTGTTAGTTCCCGGTGTATTTTCGCCGGGAGGTAACCGACGATTACCTGAGTATTATTAAGAGCGTAGATAAAACTGCTCCAAGGGATAGATTTCCAGCGGCTAATGGTAATATAAATTCAGGAAAATAATTATCTTTGTAGCGCCCGGATTACAGGATGAACGCCCTCGGCGACACCCACTCACACTAATACGCATTCACGGATGCTCAATTTTATAAATCACATTCACGAAAACAAAAAAAAAGAAAACCGAGTAAATGTCTTGAAGGTCTATTGCGTAATATAAATATCACATATGTATGTATACATAACCTTCAAACGTCGGCATTAAGAACGGTGTATTCTTTCACCCAATAAATTCCAAGATGTCTGTGTGTCTTCCGTGTAATTACGTACCCCATAACGCAATTTATGGCGCAAAGAAGATAATAGGATCCACTTATTAGTTTCTTGTTGCTCTTGGCGTGCAAGTGTGAGCAACTTCCGTGTCGACATAATGAGTTTTCTACGAGCACCGTTGAAACCTAAGGGTGGAAAGTAAATCTTGAGGAACTATTATCATCTCGTCTCTGGTGCTATTGTTTGTAAATTGCATTTGGCGAATTTCAAAGCGGGCACATGAAAAAATAGGCATTGTTGAAAATCCTGAAGCTTCATAGAACTTTCACATTAATATGTTGAACGGTAAGGATGCTGAATAGTGTATCTTCGGTTGCCTACGCAAATCCAATTATCGAAATTACATAAAAAATTAACAAAAACTCTTTCTTGTTTTAATGGAGCCCTTCGAAATAAATTATAGTTTATCGGTAAAGAAACCTTTTCGAAGTTTATTTCATTTTTCGTTTGTTTTTCTTTGGAAAACAGTATTTTTGCAGTAAAGCGAAAAGATGGCTCTAGTAAAATTGGCAGTATTTTTTTAGAACATTTATGTAAAAATAGAATTTCAAGTAGAATATAAATAAACCTCTACTGTTGAAAACCCAAAATAAAAAAAGTTCGTCCTGAAATGGTGCCTCTAGTCGTAATATTCAAAATTCCTTAGAAATTCCGAAAGGCAACTCAAATGGCGGCAATGGAAGCCCTCCTGTGTGTCCCTTCCCTGGATCTGTTCGTGGAGGAGACTGCTTTTAGAGCGGCTATAAGGTTACGGTCCCGGGTCTTCTGATCGGGGAATGGGGGGTCGCGGCCACGTGCGCATCATCCATGAGGGCGTTGCTAAAGCGCCTCTTCTTGGTGCCGCGAAGGACTGTGTGCCTCCTGTGTTTGCTTTCGGCAGACACTACCGCGTTCATGTCGACCCCTGCGTCGAATCACTGCCTTCGATTGCTGTCTATACAGACGGATCAAAGACAAAAACAGGGACAGGTGCGGGAGTTTTCTCTCCAGACCTCAAGCTCAACTTAGAGTTGGACTAGGTAGGGTCGCTACGGTTTTCAAGCGGAAATTTGGCGATCCTGCATGGGGCGAAGAATTTTAGCAAGGGCATTAGGGGACAACGCATTGTCCTTTACAGTGATAGTCAAGCTGCCCTTAAAGCCCTTAGTAGTTATAAGATCGCTTCGGGCCTAGTACTTCAGTGTCATAGTGCCTTGGAAGCGATCGCCATTGATAATGACTTGGTACTCAGATGGGTTAAAGGTCATAAAGGTAATCTGGGAAACGAGGCTGCGATAGGTTGGCTAGACGGGGTTCGTGTTCTCTCTTACGTTGGACGGAGCCTGTTCTTCCCATTTCTTCGGCTACACTCAATACCCTAATAAACCAGTGGACCACTACTCTACACGAAGAGAGATGGGCATCCATAACCACCTGCTGTCAGGCGCGCAAAGCCATACCCAGGCTGTCGCCTAGGACAGCGAGATACTGTCTGCAGCTTTCTCGCAGTAAACTACGTCAAGTTGTAGGGCTATTGACTGGCCACTGCAAACTTAATAAACACATGCACCGCATGGGACTGACTAGCAGGCCACTCTGCCGTGCATGTTACCTAGAGGACGAGACACCGGAGCACATTTTATGTGACTGTCCGGCGCTTGCCCAACTTAGAGGTTCCATCCTGGGGGAGTTCTGGCTCAGTATGGCCAGCTTTGGTGGCGCCTCGCATGCTGCGCTGCTCGAGTTCATCCTTCGTTTGGGTTGGCTCGAGTAGGCTGCGGGTGAGTGACGCCGCCTAGGGAAGGTAGCACAATGGGCCCGGTTAGAGTGGCCTAAGTGCGCGTGGCTAGCCACCCTTCCCAACCAACAATCCAGAATCCAGAATCCAGAAGGCAACTCAATTAGCAACGTTGTAAAAGCAATTCCACATTTTAGAGCAATAGAGCGCAGAGCAACGTAAACAAAACTTAACCACCTGACATTATACCTAACCTAAATACGAGAATAAATATCGGCAATAAACGGCAGGTATAAACGTATTAGGTATGGTATTAGGCTGTTTTTACGTATTATTAGTGAAATGATTCAAGACAAAAATTTAAAACAAGCGCAAAATGGACGCATTTTGTTGACATGTTTGAGCTATTTTCAAGATATATAATAAATGGATGTGCACATATGGGTCATTCCCTATCAACCAATTTAAAAAAAAAATGATGTTTTGGATTCTTTTTATCTTTTAAATTTGCCTTTGCCCAAAATTAGAAGACCCGTATTTTTTTCTAAAGCTCTACAGTATCTATTTATAAAGATATTCGCGAACAATTTTTGCAAAATCAATAAAATAATCGAAGAAGTCATGTTACTTGCTTATGCATAAATTAAAAGAATAAAACAAAATGCATATGGTGTAAATATACATGGTGTATTCTAAAGGTCAAATTATACATTTTCATTTAATAATGCCTAAATTAGATTGTAATTTATTATGACCCCCTTTTTCTTATGTTAAATAAAATAATGTCTTTTTACTTTATGTTTACCGCGAAATTAAATTTTTGAAAAAATATTATAATATCTTATTTTTTTTAGATTCACATAATGTACAGTTTTTTACAGTTTCCAACATCACAAAAATTAAAAAAAAAACAGGTATATTACAATTAGTTTATGGATAGTCAAGTACAGTTTAAATTTCATATAGATATCTTTAAAAGGTACTGAAAAAAAAATTACATTAAAGACTATCACCCCCATTGTTTCCTTACTATAGGGGTTAGGGATATGAGATTAATTGTATGACTATTTTAGATGAAGAACAATAAAAACAAGGTAAGAACCCTCCATCAGATGCGAGTGCAGTTTTCTTCTTTGAGAAAAGGACCCTATTTTTTAAATATAAATACATATTTTATATTCTTTTTTGAGACAATGCCTCTTTTTTGTGTTTATTGAAATTAACGACAAAAGTAATACGTGCGTAAATTTTATATACAAGTGCAGACGTAAAATATCATAAATAATGTTATGAGTGCTGGCAGGTAAATCATTGCAATACTGAAATTAAACTTATTATCTTTAGTATATAGACCACCAGTTGGAAGTAGAAGTTGAGATTGAGAGTAATGAAAACAATTTACCAGGATATCGAATTGTAGATCTACAGTATGTATTGAAACAAGTAATAGATTTGCAGTGCAATCATTTACCACATTGGTGTACATTTAGAAACCTGAAAATAAAAAAAAAACGAAAAAATACACGGACTTGTTACTGAAGTAACAATGACATCTACATCTATAACGTCAAGGACTGTCTATTGCAGAAGAATCTGATCTTATTGGAATTATGCTCGAATACTATATAGTCACCAAATAGTTCAACAATATCAAATCTTACAATGAATTTTAATATAATAACCTCAAACTTGCTTACAAAATGTCATATTGACATCTCCTTTTCTGTTGCAATGTGACCAACTTAAAATAAATCTGCTTAAATGTTCCATTTCTATTACGCAACTAGTGCTGTAATAGACCCTATTACGGCACTAGTGGAATAAATGGTATGGTTACGGCAATAATTGCAAAAATTATTTTTAAGTGATAGTTAGCGATCTGTTGATCAACGTCTACTAAAGAGCCCATTTATAAATTTAAAACCTGATTTTTTCTTTACAATTCATTTATGGTACAAAAAGAAAAAAACATCTATTATGATCGGATTAAAGTAAAATAATCTTACCTAATGCGAGGAGACATCAACGAGGTTGTATTTAAAAAAAAAAAGAAACGATTTAATAATACTTGCTAATTTATTCGTGGATAACAGTTTTATTACTTTTAATACGGCTTTTAATAGAAACAATAATTCGCGGATTATTTCCATTCGCGTTGTAAATATCCGTAACTATTACTGTTATTACTTTACGATAAGCATTGAATACTACCTCGTAATAAATTACCAGCTATTATTACGTCGCGAGCATAAAAGCGAGGATTTTATTTTTCCTCCATTCCGCATTAGCTAATTGGATGAAAAAAAAACTCAAGTCAAAACGTCGGATAGTAGTGCCCAAAGATTCCTTCTTTTACCATAAAAAAATCTTAACTTCAACCGTGCATATCATTATATTGGCGTTGGAGCTCATTGATGGATTGCCCTTTTAGGATTTTAAATTAAACCTGTGTCCTACCGATAAATTAATCCGAAGCGACACAATCGAACCCGAACCATAAATCTGCTTTTTTCAATTTTTATCGCTCGAACAGTTTAGCAATGCAAATACTTTCTATAGGGATTTCGGTGTTTTCCTGGTGTTTATTTTACACCGGGGGAACATCGCTGCGCCGGTAAAATTCGCCCATAAATTGGACCATTGTTAGTTTGGAGATGAGAAATACTTCGGACAACAATTGTGTTTCATTTAAACAATTCAGCTGCGACCACTGCTGAACAGGTATTAAATTAAATGCCAAAGCTAAGCTAAATGCGTGCCTGAGTTTACATTGGACACCTTTGTGTTTAAAACCAAATACGTTTGTTTTGTTGTTGTATTACAATAAGTAACAAAATTACATATGGTTTCTATTGAAAATTCTATTCTTCTATTTTTATTATAGCAGTGAATATATATAAATTACGAAAATAATAAGAAAAAGTTGCTATGCAGAGTAATATAAGAAACTTACCATAGAAATATTTAACTGAAGAACCATAGCAGTAGAGGCATTTTTTGTTGTATTCCTTTATGTTAAATACAGTCAAGTCTTATAATCAGAGAGGGGACAACTTATTTCGCAATTCAGTAAATCAGTTCTCATTGACGTACACAGTGTGAAGAAAACTGATTTACTCTCCTCTCCCATACTGCCACTGCTCCGCTCCCTTGACAATCCGCAAACGTTGACAGAGGGTCTCCTTGTCTTAGTCCTCTTTAACTCTCCAACTCTCCGATATATGTCCATTCACCTGCACCTTATAATCTGTCTCCCTTAGCGTCATTTTCACTAGCCTTTAACCAACTTTTCCTGAATGCCTAGCTCCTTCAGTGCTTCATATACTTTTGTTCTTTTTATTTTGTCATGTGCTTGCTGAAAGTAATATGAAGAGCAGGTGCAGTGGTCATTTCTGATCTATACTATTGTCATGATTTGTTTCAATATAAAAATTTGGTCCGTAACGATCTACCTTTCCGAGAACCCACATTAGTATTCTCACCAACTTTGCTTCTATTTGAGTCGTTAAGCCTTGTTTTTTACTAGTCGCTGCCAGTGTCTTATACAGCAATATCTAATAGTGCTATTCCCCGATAATTCTCACATTCTAGTGGATCTCCTTTTTTAAATATTGGGCAGATTAATGCTTCATTCCATCTTTTTGGCATAATCTCTTTTGTCCATACCTATTATACCTACTATATTTTAATAAACTTTCTCTTCTAGATTATCTTCTCCTTTCTGCAACATCTCCGCCGTTAACCCATTTTCTCCCGGTGTTTTTCCCAGAAATTATGTAACTATATATTAATTTTAGTTACAAATGCAGAGCATCAATATAGATTATAATTAAACACCATGCCGAAGTTTCTAAAAGAAAACAATTAAAATTAATTTAAAACAAAATTAAGTATATTTGTCTAACTATAATTCCTTTTTTTGAGTTAAAGTTTTTCCAGATATACAATGGCCACTTCAATGGAACTTCTAGGATAGAAAACTATTTTTTTGTAAATTTATATCCAAAGAAAAAACGAGCTTATCATAGCAATTACTAACAGATGCAAACATTTTAAATATATGTAAATATTTAGCCTAATAGCACTGCAAAATTGTAATGATGCAATATAATTATAATATCACAGTTTATTTACCTTTACAATTATTAATTTGCTGTTGATGTAGTGGTAAGTAACAAAACTGTCTGGATTGAATCTCAATGTACAATCCAGACTGGTTTGGGAATGTAGAATGAGAAATGACAACTGAGTGCCCTGACAGACAGCAATAAAGTCACTTTGCTGTGGATGCACAAACATTCAGCAATCGAAGGAAACGAAAAAGCCGATGATGTTAGCAAAAAAAAGGAACCATCTGTTTGATATATAAGCCCAAAACCTGTTCTAGGAGTATCTAAAAAAAGAGATTACTTCGATCAGCCATCAGCCAGAGATCCTTACAGCTTAATGCAGGGTACTAGAATCCTGGAATAGTTTGTACAATTTAATGGGTAAAAGAAATGGGAGACTGAATACAAAAAGCCAGGAGGCTGCAGTGTTTTCGGAGATTCCATGGCAGGCGATTCCCACAAAGAAAAAAAAAAGTAGTAGAATCAAAAGTTATTCGTACTTTTTTTTGTGTTGCCAGTGTAAAGATACTTGCCGTACTATTATACAAACAGTCGTCAAGCATCGAAAACAATATTACCTTATTGCAAGTTGAGATGCGTAAATGTAGATTTATTCCAATATTCAATATGTAACTATCTGGTTTGGAAAAATATTCCTTTGCACTAAATATTTAGCCGAATAGGAAATAGCTATATTAAGTATATAGATATTATATAGATGTCTAAACAAATGAGACTTTTTTTAGTTTGTTTCAATCGGGACAATACGCAAAATAAATAATATTACCGTGATTTCATCAGGTTGATGCACTTCTTAGCATTAGTGGAAATTCTTATATTAGCCAACATTATTCTCCATTTTTAGGGGTTTTATCTATTGATTGCAGTAACAACAATTCGTAAATCTTGAAGGATGTCAAAGATCTGAACGAGTTAATAATTATTGCCTCCAAACCGACGTACTTCCTATTCACACTGTGACTTTAATTGAAAGTCTCATAAAAAAAGAAATGTCTGGATGGTAGAGCCCAATTATCGATGTCCAACAATTTGTTATTTAATATTAATACAAAATTATACAATAATTTGCACTTATGGGCTTAAGAAACAATTTTCCTTTATTTATTAATTGATTGTTTATATTGTTCTAATACAAATTGTAGACGCAATAGAAGCAACTGCACGTAATATATCTACGTACAGTCCAATTCAAAACTCATGTCTCTCTAAAATATTTATATCTTTCTATTTTATGAAATATAATGTTACTCTGTGCTTGCTTAAAATGTGGCCCTCGTAGGGCGCTGCCTCAGATATGTTGTGTAACTACAATTATAACTAAAGCTACTCTAGTTAATAAATAGTACTTAGTTATGGAGTGCCAAATACCAGATTTGTAAAGTAATTGTAGCTGTATCTACTTCTCAACTTCTGTAGTTGTATTTTTTTTATTTGTAGTTCAGTTATATTTTGCCCAATAGTGATATAGGTTACCAGGATACTGGAAACAGCTGGTTATAATTTTGTAGGAAAATCGAAATGGGGGATTAAATACATAAGAGAACGGAGGAGCTGTTGCGTGAGCAGAGACTTCAGGTCGGAATGTGGGTGTTATGCTTTCATGAATCTATTACGGGAATAATTATAGTGTACACATCTTTTATATGCAAATAAAATATGAGACTATTAATAAATAAGGACTACAACTATCTATGTAAAAACTAATAACCTAATAATAATTTAAATGAGTAAATTAATTTTTAATTTTTTGGTAATTTATTAATTTCAAATATTTTGTAGTTGTAATTTCAGTGGTTATATAATAAAAAAAACACATTTTCACACGCTACTGAATCAATCGTCCGCAACATAAATAAATATATAGACATTGAGTGAAATATACACTGTGTCAAAAATTGTAGAAACAGGTTATCTATTTAACTATTTAGAAAACTGCTGCAGCGAAGTAGCTGCATTTTCAAATTGCTCACCAAAAGTAGCAGAAACAGGTTGTAGCTGCTAACGTAAGGAAGCAGTTTTATACATCACTAGATAATGGTGGAACATACATTAATTCACGTTATGTAAATCGGTGGAATGAAAGCTTAACTCTCTGGAGGTCGCTTTGCATGTAAATCTCCTATGCTACTATCGAAGCACATCCGCTACAATGGAAACTAAGAAATTACTAGAATTTGATTGCAAAATAGCGAAATAGATTTTCTCTGGCACCACAAAAGTGTATCTGAAAAACGTATTCTTTGACAAGATGAAAAGCGACTGTATTTTGTAGACGAGAAACAGTAGAGCCTAGCAATTGTCAGCTTCACAACAATTAGATGCATGACCTTGACAGGACTCATATTAAACGAACTAAACATTATGGTAATTTCAGGGGTTCAATATTTCAAGTTACTCTTTACGTTAGTTTAGAATGAAGATCAGCTATTTTTTTCTATTATACGCGCGGGATTTAAGATCTAAGACAGTCATCGCCCCACAGAGTGAAACAAAAAGTAACGTAGATGTAATAAGTAATCGCAAATTAACAAAGAATAGAGAAAATTAAAAGTGTGAAAGCAGCCATTCAAATAATTTTACATCTCGTGCTGTAACAATAAATTTTGTCACCTTATTCCACTCACTAACCCCTCAGGTACACCACAGATAAGTAAGTAGTAATTCTTACATGCCGACCAGAAGCGTTTAGAGTTATTCCTTCTTTCACGCCTTCGTAAATCCGAGAGGATTGCAGCTCGAGATTGACAAAAACCACGAAAATAAAAGTAAAACAGAGCAGGCAGATCGATAATCGTGTATCTACGGTTACGGGGAGTTGCAGCAACAAACTGTATACTCCGTACAATTATAATTTGAATTTTAAGAGTAAATAGGCTGTCGAGTAGGACTCATTATGGAGTACTTAGGCCCCGGAGCCATGTTATAATTACTCGGCAGCTGCCCTGGGACAATACCTACCAAGTGCTCTCCTCGTCTACTGCCTGATTTGTTATTGGTCTAGCCTTAGCGATGCATTCATAAACGTACTAAACGATCTTATCGGCATTTATTATTATTCGTTTCCGTTTGCTGTTGTTATATTTTTATTATTATCGAGCCAGTGTATGTTGTTTCGTTTTGAGACCGCCGTCGTTATTAATAAGTTGTCGCTGAATAAAATCAGTTCGAGTAGCAGCACTTCTGGCGGGATTATATGCGAACAATGGAGTTCCTGCTTTAGATAGAGTTCGTTCCGTACAACAATTAATTCTGTCAATGTGAAAATAAAAGCGTTCAAGGGAGTTGTTTTGTTTATGCGGTGCAAAGGTTTAATGATACTAATCTGAGAGATGTTTGAAAATAATACCCGCTACAAATAAATCCCACAGCTCTTTTCACACACGAGTGCGCAAAAGATAACGATGTTTTAATAATGCGGATGATTGCTGTTTGAGTAGAATGATAAAAGAAAAAAAAAAACAAACCTTGTATAAGCTAATTTAATGACTACAATGAATATTTTGGAAAGGTGGTGCTCTCGGTCAAAGCATGTATGTTTTCTTTACTATTATAATAACATCGCAAGGACACCGATTTATATACGATTTAAAAGCCTTATATTATTTTTGATTGAAAAAAAAAAGGGTGAAAAAAACACGTGGCGTGTCTCCGGATGCAGGAAATAGCTGCAAGATGAGCATGGCAAATATCACGTCCAAAAAAATTCTGATACAGAGCAATCTTCAAGGTCCTAGCGAGAAAGTTGTTGTAGTGAATCCGAAGAAATGTTTGCATACTGCAAGTTTTAATAAATGCTCAAAGTTTTCATTCACTGAACGTTCAACTATATTTTTCGCGATGCTTCAAAGAAGCAAGCTTACTATTGCATGTGAGACGACCGTGTGGCCAGAAGAGATTTGGAACCCGAAATAAGAATACCATCGAATTTTGGCATAAAACCTATGATTTGATATTTAAAAAGTCGTCATACTCTAGATATGAAAGGACTTATTGCAGACGACTTTAATGAATTCTTTGCGACAATAGGAGCCCAAACTACTACATGTCTGCAAATAAATCCTGTTGGGAGATGCTAACGCATGAATTATTATTATTATAAATTATATATTTTTTTGATGGAATTGTTCTTAGCCGATAATGTAAAATTATGTTTCTTCTTTTTTCTTGAGGTAGCGGCTTTGTTTGTTTAAAAAGTGAATTAATTTTTTTTCATTTTTAACATTTTACCAGTGTAGTATGCTTCACAACCAGTTAATAATTGTATGTGACAAATAACCATGTTAGTATTGTTTTAAAAATGTAAATTTTAAAGTAATTTTAAAATGTTTTGTGTCGTCTTTAAATGTTATAAAAAAATAAATTGTATTTAAAAAATTTCTGAAGAAGACAATAATAAAAAAACTTGTCGAAACGTCAAAGAATGCTTTTTTAAACAAAAAAGCCGCTACCTCAAGAAAAAAGAAGAAACATAATAAATTATATAGGTATTACTACAACAACTCTCCTACATAATTATAATCATAGCTATAACAAGACTTGCTTTCTGTTTGACACAACGGTTACAGAAATAATGGAAATAATTGTATGACCTACTCAATGCGCATTTTAACGGTGAATCAAAAGCCGACAACCGGAGTTCGATATCTCTAACCGTTTCCGAGATATTCGCGGTTAAAGTTACGAAAAGTAATAATCAACGCTAGAGCGTCTACTGCGGCCTATTCGATGCGCATTTTAATAGGGAATGCCGACATTTGGCAATGTACATTGTATAATTTCAAGATAATGTAATTGGTATTATAGTGGCGCATAATAGTTTTGTGAAAAGTTTGTAGGTACTGTACAAATGTAAATATGAATATGATATTCCTATATTGTGTGGAATAAACTTGAGCACCAATTTAAGACATCATTTATAATAATCTCTATTGCATTGCGAATACGATACAAACGATAGAAAGTTAGAAATATATAAAGATATTCAGGGAATAAAAATTCAAAATTCAATGTCAAATTTCCTCGAAGCAAGGAGTTGGTTAGGAGGAAGTGTTACATTCCATTTTTTTTTTTTTTAGTAAGCGGGTCAGGTCTTTTTTTTAAATGATCATCTATTTTACCAACACTGGCAAGGGGGCATTCGAATTCCTTTTTTTTTTTGAATATTTGAATAATTCTTTTGAACTACAGTTGAGGAAGAGATTTCGATTTATTTTTTTTTTGTTTTTGAAAGTTAAATTAATTTCTAAATGATTAATCGAATTCAAGTTATTTTTTTTATAATGATCAAAAAATTTTTTTGCATCATTGTAAAGGGGGAGATGTTTGTTTGTACTGATTAAATTATTTTTCTTTCAATGCTGAAGAGAGGGGGAATAAAAATCTTAAGCACGGACTACGAAATCTTCGCATGCATCGGATTAATTTATTAATTAAGTCAGCCGTATGAAATTAATCAATTAAACTAATTGTTGTTATAAAATGGGTTTTCAGGCTCTTAAGAAAACTTTTATCCAGTTGTATACAAGTTAACTATCCTCGACACTAATCTTTGAGTTATTTTGAATAAGCTGATAATAAACAAAATTTAAATAAAGTTTCAATATACTTGAATTAATTTGATGAGTTTAAGAAAAGGTTTTATTTCGTTGGTTTACTTTGCGAGCTGGAACCAATCTTCAAAAAGAGAACATTTGATATAAAGGCAACATACGCGAAAATGACAAGTCTGGTAGATTACATACCTGACATTTGAGTTAACAATTATTTATTACCTATATATACTGAGTGAGTTTTTTATCTTGAGACAACGGAATATCTCTAAAACACTGCATCAAATCAAAAAAAGATCTTAATAAGATTTGTTATAATGTAGTGGACTCACTGAATGGTGTCGAACTCGTATTTGCTCATTTCGTATTGCAGATTCGGATTCTACATCATCAAATATGTAGTTTTTGATTGAAACTTTTTTTTCAACTCGTAACAGATTGCACTGTAATCGCAAAAAACGTGATTGCGAACGTCTAGAAAAAATACTCAAAAAAGAGAAGCAAGCAAACATAATTTCGTGTTTCTTTTATTTTAACATAAACTAACATTTCAAAAAGCCATGTATTCGAAACTGTGCCCCTTCACTTCGATACATTTATTTATTCGCAATTGGAATGCAATTCAACGATACAAAACCGTACTTTATTCAGTACTTGGTAAGTTGTGGATACTTACACATTGTCCGATCCCTATTTAGATTATTAATTATTAATCCAATACAAATTAGTTATTGTTGAATATTTGAGCAGTAATGGAGGCTATAATAGTACAAGAGAGAATTGAAATGATTTACATCTATGGAGAAAGTGGTAGGAATATCGATGATGCTGTTAATCTTTATTCTTCTTACCGAGTCGTTCAACAGTTCTCTAGCGAAGGAACTCTACAGCCAAGAAAACGTAATCGCCAAAAAACAATCGCTGGAGAAAATAATGAAATCGTGGTATTAGCTGCAGTAGCTAAAAATCTGCACATTAGTACTCGAGAAATAGCTCGCGGCTCAGGAATTTCTCAGTGCACTATCTGCCAAATTTTGGAGCGTAGGAAATATCATCCATTTAGAGTTTCCATGCATCAAGAACTTCGTTGTTGAATGGCTTTTTGAAATGTTATTTAATGTTAAGATAAAAAAAAAACACAAAATCATGTTTGCTTGCGTCTCTTTTTTGTGTATTTTTTCTAGACGTTCACAATCATTCTTTTTTGCGATTGCAGCGCAATCTGTTACGAATCGAAAAAAAAATTTCAAATAAAAACTACATACTTGATGGCTTAGAATCCGAATCTGCAATACAAAATGGGGATTCTCATTTAAGATTTCAAAGTTGCCCCCTCTTCCACTCTTGGGGGGTGTGGTGGGGGATCGAGTTCGGCACCGTTCAGTGAGCCCCCTACATTATAATACATCTTATTAAGATCTTTTTTGATTCGATGCAATGTTGTAGAGATATTCCGTTGTCTCGAAATAAAAGACTCACCCTGTATATGACTTTGTGCGAAAGAAAGCATTTTCAAATTTAATTTATGCAAAGATTTTTCATGTTCTTTATCCAATGATCTAAGTTAAACAGAAAAATAAAAAAATAAAGTAATTAGCCTTTTTCAAAACTCAATCCTTAAATTTAGAGAGATTTCACTTCACTTACCCCTGCTTTTCAGCTTTATCCTTAAATCCAATTGGCAAATCAACTAACTGAAACGTAAGTTTTGCTTAGTTTGGAATTTTAAAACAAATACCAAGCGACCGTATTTTTGGAACTTGCATCTATTCACTATGAAATCCAAATACATACAATAATTATTTCCGCAAATTGCAACTTTCCCATCCTTCTCTGACGCATAGAACTAATGATTCCAATTATTTGGCTGTCTGCGTATCGAATAAACAAAGCAAGCGGCATATAATCCACATTTATACAGTAGCCCTTTAATAGAGTTTCGTTTACATTTTTATTAAACTGGCTGCGAAATTCGGGCAATAATTGGACACCCGAATTTACCCATTTAATTATTCACCGGTCTCTTTTTTTCGCGTAACTTTGCGTTATTCCATCGCTCAATCATTAAATAAAATGCGACAACGAAACGGCCCTATTTAACAAAGTTATCAATTAAAATTGAATCCGGGGGGCGACCGCCCGTATCCGTACTGTAGTTAGTTTAAATCCGGCATAGGCTGGTGCTACTGCAAAACGCTAGCGTACTAATTCAAACATTATACGACCACACGAGCAGTTGGTGGTGAGTTTTTTTTTTGTTTGCTTGTAAGTCCCCGTACCCCGTTTAGTTGGCTGTTCTCTACCGGCACGTTCTAATTAATTAAATTAATCCGGTGTTTGTTATCTGGATTTGGACGCCGAATGAGAAAATTGAACCGTTTTAAAGCGGAAAGAGGGGAATATTAACTGCTACAGCTGCATGCGGTATAGCAATCGGCGTAGTCTAGGAGGTTAATTAAAAGGTTAATCAAGCTAAAACAACCCGGATTTATATTGCTCCATATTAAAATGCATGTTTGCATTCTAGACAAAACCTTTAAACTGTTGGGTCGGTGACATTTCGGCGTACAATCGCTATGCAAATTTATAGTGTTGCGTTGTGTCTTTCTTGAGGTTTTACACGTTCTTTTGAAAAGATGAATTAACGCTTTAATAATAAAAAAGATAAATAACGTCAAAGGAAAACGTCTATAATGCATAAAAGACCGAAGATAAAGTCACCGACTAAACAGGTAATGAAAGGCGATAACAACAGGTAACACTAGCGATAATCTCAAGTCGTTACAGTCATGTTTTCGTTTGTTACAAACGCAACATCACGAGCCATCTAGCGAAGGCCACAATCAACAATTTGTCCGAGCTAGATTAGTAACTGCATTAACGACTTAGGCCGCCCACTGCTTACTGAACAATAGTTTGACGCATGGCCCCTAGGGGGCGCACAACTAAACTCTCGATCTTTTAGTGAATAATCGAGGATAAAGTTTGACATACGATAGCGACCAAAGTGAGTTTGTAGTCAGAGGAATAGTGATTACGTTTGGTAAACCGAAACGCAACTTCGTCCCTAGCTGCTGGTATAGTAATTCCCACAATAGATCATAAACACTGCCATCATTTACCATTTTTTCGGTCAACGCTGCTATGCATTAATATAAATAAAAATTCTATTAACAGGAATCCGACAAATTCAGATTCATGTTTTAAATTGTTTTACAACAGAACTAATCTAAACCATGGTACAAATATATAAGGTATGCTGGGGCGCATCTTTTAATCATGTGATGATGACGCACGTGGTTCCACCAATTCTGGCACGCTTGACTACAAAATTATTTTAACCGCTCTAAACATGGTGTTGGTGATTTGCATGTAAGCAGGCGTTAAATTCACTTTGGTACTACGCAAATTAAATAAACAAGGAAAAACATTCTACGACCTCCGATTTAATTTTACACATACACATACTTTTTATGAAAATATTGTTTTTTACAATACGTATCCTAGGTTAAACAAATATAAACGTATTTTAAAATGTGAATAAAATAGAAAGTAAGATACGTAAAAGAAAGTAAAGAAAGAGAGAAACAATATGTTTTGAATCTAAAAATAATAAAAGTTATTATATATTTCATAACAATAATAAGAACAAGTGTACATTACAGATTGCCTAAAGCATTCGCTTGGACTTTTTTGTAGTACTAGATAGGTAACACAATGTCACTATATGCACAGAAACACTAAAATCGCCCTTAAAGACGAACCGATTTTTTAAAAACATTAATATTTGATAGTTAATGAAAGTTTTGATTGGTGGTGGAATTGGTAATAATAATTATATGTTCTATCCATTCAATTATTTATTTTAAATTTCGCTGTGTCTACCGGTTTCGGCCTTTCGCCATCATCTGGACAACAGTACGTCTAAGAGGAATTAAAAGCTACGTCATTTGAATTTGTGGTGTTAAACATTAATAATTAAAATTTTAAATAAAATAAAGACAATGCACAAGAAAACTAGAAACACGTTAAAATTATTTAAAAATTATATAATGAGCGTGATTTATTCGAAAATGGATTTCAATCCATTATATAGAAACATATAATTATTATTACCAATTAATATTTGATCATCAAAATTCAAATATAACACATCACCTTATACGCAGATCGACATACAGCCAACACAACGTCAAGGCAAATGTTTACTGATGATGCGCTTGGTTCCTGCGCGATCTGGTGTCATTTTCGTTTCTAAATCCAGCATACCATATATTTGTACCATGATCTAAACCCGAGAATAGAGCCACCTTTCTGTTTTCATCATTAAATCTTCTATTCAGTCTCTTATTTTTAGAAAAAAATAAAACTTATGTAAAAGAATACGTACCATCAACTTCACGCATAATGTTTGGTTGGTCCTAATATGTGCAGGACCGTCACAGTCTAAGGTTTAAATTTAATCACGTAGAAGCGGCCTACATCCTACTGTTGCTATTAATAAATTTAATTTTAGGTTATCTTGGTGTTGTTGGAAATAGAATAAAAATTATCTAAATAATTTTGAATTTTATTATCTTTGACATTTCACAAGATGTATACATCTTGCTTTTTGAAAAGAAATTAATCTTGCAATTTACAAGAGAATGAGTCAGAAAAAATAAAATTTACTTATTTTTTGAAAATTTATATATAGTCTTCCCATTTTACAAACTTAAAATCAAATTGTCCAAACGTTGAAATTATTTGAATTAATTAGAATTACATTTTAATTTATTTGAAATTATTTATTTAATCTTTTCTTTCAATTTATGTTTCATCGTGAAATGATTTTATATGAAATTAAATAATTTCAAATAAATTAAAATGTAATTCTAATTAATTTAAGTAATTTCAACATTTAGACATTTGTAAAATGGGAAAATAATATATGAATTATAAAAGTAAGTAAATTTTAAATTTTTTGACTCATTCTCTTCCAAATTTTAAGATTAATTTTCATTGTTTAATTTCTTTTGAAAAAGCAAGATGTATGCAATTGCAAAACGTCAGAGATAATACAGTTCAAAATTATTTAGATCATTTTTATTCCGTAAAGATATACTATGACCGGCTCACGGATGTACGACAACCTACTCGACATTATGCGTGACGGTGATGGTACATAATATAGTTCTAATTTACGTATAAGTTAAACGTCCGTTTACTGCAATTTATTGAAAGCGTTATGCACCACCTCTAAATTATACCTGCATGACGTGGAGCAGCATTAACATGAAAATAAATCAAAGCCGGATAATTACCACCAACCAACCACCGAGACCGTGATTCTTCCACTAATAGTAAAAAGTACTATCAGAGGAAGTCGTATACAATAATTTTAAATTATGTGACACTACTTAATTATCCATTGCACTCGGGACGTCTAATGAAACGCTATGAGAAGATTAAACTGGGCGATTACTCTAGTTACAGCTGCGATTCTCACAGTTAGTTCTATGTATCGTTTACCAATATGCATATAGTTACGTAATGTTTAATTGCATTGATAAATTACCCTGAAGTAGAAGCCATAAAGAGAAGAGAATGCTGTGAAATAAATTGGTTTAATAATGCTTAATTTTAGAATGAGAAAGGCATATTGTAGTTTTTATTCCATTTATTCTCGGATCGTAGGTGAGAAAAGTTTCTAATTTCTGCGCTGAAATTTTTTTGCTGCTGTCACCGAAAGCTTCCTCTTAAAAGAAGCTACCCTACAAGATTTATTGCGTAAGATTAATGAAAATCTTAGAACTAATGATATAGGGCTGCAAATGTCAACCACCAGGACTTTCCCGATAACGCACAAAACTTAAGTTTACTATGATTAACGGCATTTTTATTTACTAGTAACGTAAAACAAGTCAAAAGTATGCACATGGAAAATATGATAAAATACATAATAAAAGACATTAAAGGAGAATCTAAAAGCCAAGTAATATTAAAAATTACAAAGTTCTAATAACTATAAAAGCTATGACGGTCACATCAGAAGTTTCCTAATCCTTCTTACATCTTTTCCACTACTTAGGCCCATTCTTAAAATAGTTCTTCCTTTAAAAAATAAATTATTTACTATTCTTTCGTTTATATGGTGAAATTAAGCAGCTTTATGCAACGTCATAAACAGAGCGAATTTGCTAATTGCTAAAAGCAAGGATCCGCCCGAAGAAAAGTCGAACTTTCTGGAAAATCCGCTTAATTTTTAAGCAGCGCTGAAAGGCTTTGGTAAAATGCGGTACGCTTAAGACCGGTAATTAAAAAAAGGAGGTTAGGAAGTCTCGTAATTTTACACGATGCTGGAAGACGCCTTACAAGTTTCGAACAAGAAACTTGATAAATTCGTAATTACCTGGTTGGGCTCTTTTATTGTAGAAGTTAAATTATGCAGCGTATTTACGTACGTCTGTTAGATAATTCGCCACTGAAAACAACAGTAAAAGTGTTTCAAATTGAATTTTATAAGTGGGATTATGTTGCTAATGAATAACGAAGCTTCCCTCATAAAAAATTTTGGATCAATTAAGGAGTAATATTATTTAACACATAATGTGTATAAAATGGTATGGAATCAAAGGTATGGAATCTAATTTAGAGTCATTTAGAACAGGTTTCAAAACCAAATGAACAAGTAATTGAAAAGTCAGGCGTGTGTTCAGTTGCCTACTTTACAGACGAATTTTGAATTTGTTAAGAATAATTATTTAAAATGGACAATTTTAGCATTAGGTGCTAAATATTGCCTTAATTATAATGTAAATTTTATTTTCTATGTTAATTCAAGCTTACCTAGTATATTTTATATGTTCTTGTTATATTTTACTCGGAGAGATTTTTCATTCTTCGGGATGTCTATTTGGTAACTTTTGTTGTATTCCCCTCAAACTAGAGAAAATAACGGTATCTTAACGGTACCCAGAAAATTGCCAGTTCGTCGTGTAGTGTCAAGTTAGTATTCCATCAAGTAAATCCCACCTAAAAACAGAAAATAATTAATTAGTCTCATTTCAATATTTAACCAGAAATAAGATATTTATAATTTCTGTTCACTATACGTTAATTAGGGGTTAGATTTATATCAACCGCCTTTTAGTTAGTTATTTTAGGAATTTTAATATTTAAGGGTTGTATATAAAAATCACTGAGTGGTCTGTGATAAAATAGTTATTCTTAACAAATATCGATAACACAGATGATCGCTTTCTATTAAATTTAGTTGTTGCTATTTACCGGTAGATGGCGCTGTTTTTTAAATTAATTAAATTTTAATCTGACATTTCCCTAAACTTACAGCATGGGTATGAAAAGGTAATACGCGTTATTGGAAACAAACGAACATAGCCACGAGGCGGCCGCCCACTTCTGTCACAAAGAAATTCAACTTCAGTTCGTTAAAAGAATGTTGGCATTATCGCTTCATAAACCTAAACTAGTATCCCTAGTATCAGCTCAATACAAATAATGGATATATTATCTCTGATACAATATCTAAATAACCTTAAGCACTTGGTAATTGTAATTTGTAAATATGATGCAGGTAGGAATTTTAGGAAAATTTTCGATTGTTTTTAATAGATTTATTATAATTTCCCACGTTTGCCCCATTATGATGACGATTTCGCCACTTTGCCCGCTAATATTCCACAGTTGTAATTACCCACCAATAGTGTTAAAACGTCGTCCTCTGTGCTATTCAAAACGTAAGTAATAAATTAATTTACTAGTTTTAATGCAAAATTTTCGTTGTGTAATTTGGCATATCTATAGCCTAATATTCACAGAAATTGTAAATTCCTGGGTATCAAAGTATTGATGGAGTTAAAGAATGAATTCGTTGTGGTAGGTTCCTAATATATAAACCAACGCTGAAAACTTGGAAGGATGTTATATGATACCGCAGAGGTAGAAAACTTTCGAATATGCTCAAGGCATTTTGATAGTTCAGGTTACAATAATCATTACTTAAGAATGTATTTTAAGTACGATGCTATTTTCCTGACAACCCCTTTAATATTTTTAATAATGAGTTGTCTCCATTATCACCTACTTTTGGAAACTAATCAGATAATTTGGTTCTTTTAAAACAAGATAGTAACAATTTAATTTCAAATTCATGTCAATTAACTAATTTATCACGATCGGGTACAGTTTATCTCTAAACAATGACTTCCCCATCCGTTTCCTGTCACTCGCACACAAGTAAAGAGGTGTTTCGTTAATCTGTTCCAAGTTTGCACGAACATTCTTCTTACATTAGTTTTATTAAGAAATGTCTTCGGCTATGTATCTATAAATACATACAACAAAAGGCTGTTTCCTTAAACAAATTGCAATCCAAGGGTTATTTCAACAAAATTTCCTTTTTTTCTAATGTTTAATTAAAAGTCTTGCTTATAAATAGTATTCAAAATTAAATAAACCAAATTTAATATGGGCACAGAGGACATTCCTTTGAGATTTTATTGATTACGTGTTATTAGAGTTTATTTTTGTTTTAGAATTTTCAGAGTTTAAGTTTCCCTACTTTCAGAGAGATCTTCATTTGTTATCTAAATTTTCATTATGTTTTTATAACAGAAGCAACATGTTTAAAAGAGAATTTAAATGTTTATTAGTGATTGTGTTTCTAACCTAACTTCTATTATTTGTTTAAATTAGATGTGTCTGTGATTTCTGCAAACATATTGGTTCATTCACGCCTAATATTTAATTTAACAATGTTGTAACTAAGTTTCTTAAGTTCTAAGTTCTTAAAATGTGATTGTTCATATCAGATGAATGATAAGAAACACGTTACGATTATTAGCGAAAAAATTACAATCTCAAAAATTGTTAAAAAATAAATTAAAACTATAATCACGACATTGTTAAATTAAATGTAAGCTGTAAATACGAACCATTATTAGCAGACGTATCACACTGATGAGATTAAGGAAAATCGAAACATATCTAATTTTTAAAATCTGGCGCCATATGCGTAAGCATGGCTGGCCCGTGACGTCATGGCCGCCCCGCCATGACGTCACGTGTTTCCAACGAATTGTACAGGACTTGCGTTTCTCTTTATTGCTGTTCTGTGACTTACAGTCATTTAAAATGCCAGGAAAGTTCGAATACGTATTTTTGTATTAGATCCTTTGCTTTGTATAGTATTTACTGATTCCAACATACGTACATACCTTCTGATCTGAGAGCCTCAATGATGATGAAACCAAGCACTTGGTAATTAAATAAAGATTTAAGCTTGTTTCGGTTTAAAACATTTTTTTATTTTTACGTTTAGTGTTCTTCCAACGAGATTCCATAATTATTTTTTTCAAATTTTAATAATCTGAGAAGGGTTTTGGGAGTGCGCCCTTTAGGTAAGAAAACTGCCTATTTGTTAGTAAGCGGCGGGAGTACGATTTTGACTGGCGATCTGGTGCTCCTCGAAGCATCCCGTGCCACCTAGACGGTAGGAAATCACTTTTCACAGTATTCCTTCACTTATCAGAGAGATCGCTGGGTGGATTAAAACCACTATACTATTTTATTTAATTTTATTGAAAAAAGAAAAATTTTAAAAGCAAAATAATAAATAAATTAAAAGCATAAATTTAAAAATAATAATAATTAATTGTATTGAACTAAAGAAAAGAAAATTTTAAAATCCCCCAGAGCAATACGGATATTTTAGATATTTGATATTTGTGATATAGATCCTTCTGCAGTTACTTCCTCAACTTGAACTTTCATATATTCCCTTTTCTTTTAATATTCTTCTTTTAACTGATCTAAAAAAAAGTAGCTGACAAGTACGTATTTTACTACATAAAAAGAGGCGTAAGAGTTAATCACGAAGCTGACTTCTAGTATACATCACTTAGGTGTCCACACGCACAAATACTTAGGCGTAACTTAAAGAAAAAGAACAAGGAAAAAACGGTGCCGAAACAAGAGCAGTGTGGAACGACAAGAGGAGACTTAAATGCATTTGGACCTGTTACAACTAGATTTACATACAATTTTGAAACATCAAGTGGATGGTGAATGATGGAGTGGATAAGCTACACTCAAACGTATTATTTTAGTGAGTTAGTTTGTGCGCTATCGAGAATTGGTGGTCATCGGAGAAGGTTCGCCTGCGATGTTTGAGTTTACAAGGTAAAAAGCTCATAATTTGATTAAATTTATTTTATTTATCAAATATTCTTCAAACGGCATGATCCTTGAGAGATGGATAAGTAATTCTCACGTTTTACAACTGACTTAAAATTATTTAAAATATCACATGTTCTACTATCTTAAAATTTAAGAAAGAAAAATACGTAGTATTTTTCTTATGTTGTAGTAAAACATGCCTGATGAGGATTTGCTGAAACCGAAACCGGTTGCAGAAAACTTATATAATAAAAAATAATTATAAGTGCTATATACTTGTATGCCTAATTCTAAAAAAATATTCCAAATCAGGCGAGATATACAGCGCAATGTTTTTGTCGTTCGCCTGCTTTTTATATTGCAAACCAGAGTGATAATTTAAATCTTTGCTTGTGCTTTTTTAATGTAACTGAATACATTAAAAAAGCACTGAGGCTTTCTGTTAAAAAAAAGACTTGAAATAACGCAATAATTTACATCTGACAAAGAATGGAGAGCTCCAATCTCTACTGCGAAAAGTCCCAAAAGTTTAGGTCCCTTGACTCAGTGACTTCCGTACTAAAAAATCAAATTAAGGCGAAAATAATTCAGGATGGAACAGTAAGCAATAATAACCAACGTATTCTCCCAAAGAAGCAATCATTTTCATCAATTTGCGTTTCTTCAGGTGATAATGCCACTGTCACAGTGAAGAGATATAATGTGTCCACGGATGGAGTTGATTTGAGTGACTGAATTGGAATTTAATATTTGGGAAATAAGTCCTGCTTGGTTTGAAACATCTTTATCGTTTGCTTTCGATTTTTTTAATTCCAGTAGGCCTTTGCAGCCGTGTCGCAACTGTTTTCGTTTCAAATAAAGTGTTGGCAGTACGCGAAAATGTTGAAAAGTTATGACAGTATGCAAATTGTTAGAATCATCAACCTACTTTGATACAATCTATTGTTTGTCAATTTCGGTACAGGTAATGCCCTATTTGTGTTCACAGTGCGCCAATATGTTCCTACGAAACAATGGTTAGAGCAAAAAGTTATTGAGTTGTGCAAAGTTTTAGACTGATCGATCTACTTCCATAATAATTTGTATAACTTAATTAATCTGGCTTTTCAGCCATTTCAATTTCATTATACGGCTATTTTTAGCACCATTTACGTTAGAGTTTAATTTTAGGTAGTTACTTAATTAGGTTAGGTATATTAAATACATAATATTTTCCTCAACGTATGGTGCTAGAATTATTTTTTTAAACTTTTTACTCTATAATGATTTTTGATATTGTTAAATCCTTCTTCTGTTGATAGTTTGTGGTTATCTACAATCAACAAAAAAGGGTTAAAGTATCAAAACATAAGATGCATTACCAACCTCTGTGAATCTCGCATAAAAAAAAATCACCAGTGTCACAAAATGGAAGTGCACTACCAACGTTCCATAAAATGTCACCACAAACAATGTGACAAAGTGAAACCGTTTTTTTGGGCAAAACAGTTACACAACGTACTGCTGTGGCAGGCATACCGTTTTTCGCAAATGTATTTGCTAGCATAGTTGTTGTCATAATTTTTCCGTTTTGCTGAATCATTGTACCGAAAAATTTTCATAATAATGGTTAGTTTGTATTAATTTAGTTAAAGAGTTAATTGTATAATTTATTTAATTAAGTGTTAAGTTCTTTAAAATTAATTCCTTTCTTTAAGATGTCTAAGATTTGCTAGTTCTATTTAATGTTTGTTCTACTAGATTTTGTCGGTAAATTGTGCGTTTGCGTGATTGTTGTAAGAAAAACGATTGTAGTAGTTTGTTCTAGAGTTTCTTGGTCGACTGTTACCGTGAGTACACGTATTTTTGTGAGTCATTCTTGATGCCATGTAAATTGTAAAAAAAAAGCCTTGTAATTCATTTTAATATTCTAACTTTTCGCTTAAATTATCTTGTAAAATATAGCCAATCAAGGAATTTATTTTATAATAATTGTTATTATATTGATGTGTGCACATTATACATATAAGATTATTTATTATTTCTGTGCAGCAAGATATCTTTTCAGTTTAATTTTCTCATTATATTTTAAAGTGTTAATTTTTCCGATTTTCTATTTTGCTGTTTCGTTTTTAATTATCAATCACCTCGGTTGGGTGAATAGAAGCATTGTTCTTGCTTTTAGTTGTTATTTTTGTAAATTTCGTGTGTTTGTCCACGAATTTATTTTATTTTGTTGAAACCACGTGGAATGTATTGGTAGATATTAGATTATCTTCCTGAACAACCAAATCTTTTGCTTTGTATAGGAAATAGCATTGTCCTATTGTAATTTAGAATCAAGTGCAGTTTTTATTTTTGGCCAGAACTTCAGTTCACGGTTTTTTTTTCTGCATTATTGTAATTTTAACCCTTTTAAATATAATTAATTATCTTGTTGGGTTAAAAATTCTGTTCTTTTATTTTTTAATTAAACCTTTTCAATTTTTGTGGTATTTAAAAAAGTCAGACTTCTGTCACTAACAATTTACTTTTCGTGGTTAGATTCAAGTTTTAATTCGCGAGGGTAACTCTGAGGTTAATTGTTATTTTGCGCCCTTTTAAAGATTTTATCCGCTGAGCTAGCTAATTTAATTTTTTTTTTTCATTTTCAATTCATTCAGTACACAGCAGTACGTCCTCCTACATTTCTTTATGTTACACACTCTCCTTGGCACCTAAAGCCGTTGCAATAGCGCTACTATTACAATACAAATTGATCCTCAATGAACTCGTATTAAAGTCTGCTATCTTATAAATCAAATCTTCAGTCATCAATTTCCCCTACCGCTAAACGCAGTAATAAACCAGGTAGCAGGTCTCCACCAGCAACCAGCGAGCAGAAAATAGGCTTCTACTGTATGTTCTAACCTTTAGGGATCATTATCTAAACGGACGCACCTTAATTTCTTATTTGGGATATTGCTATTCAAAATCTTTATACAAATGATAACTGTTTATAAATTTAAGAATGAAGAGCACAACTTTACAGAAAAAAAACAGAAAAAGAAATAAGTATTTTGAGACTGTTACGAGTTATTTACAGATATAAGGACTAAATAACTTAAAAGAACTGAGGTGTGTACAACGTAAATGTATTGAAACTAAAACTCTCCTTCGTTCAACAATACATATAAAATAATCAAATGCAGAAGATTTACAACATTACCCACATCCCAAAAATTGCATTTCCACATCTACCGTTTCTTAATGCACGTATTATATTCGAGACTAATTGTAACTCCTTACAAGCGCCCGGAGAATAACTCTGCTCTATTCAGTCCGGAACAAAGCTCACCTGTATCTGTTTCTGGTGCGCGACGCTAAGTAAGTTAGTAAATTTACGGCTATTGTACTCTGTCGTCTACGCCGTCGCAACGGCTGCGAACACTTAAAATTTACTTGTTTAATATAGCAACAACAATGGGCTCGAGTCGGCAGCTGTTTCAACCTGACTTTACAATATATTACGGCGAGCGTCCTTCCTGTGTTTCCTTCGTCCTTCCGGCCTGGTCGCTCCCTCCTTTACGAAGAATGGTTCTTATCACGACTTAATTTACGATTATTTTCTGTATGGGTTTTCACAAACACGATAACCTACGCGTTTTGTACCTTTATGACCTTCGCTCATTGTTTTAAACGTGATGAGAACAAGAAAAAGATCAGAAAAAATACCTTAATTGATTTACATTTAAACGTTGGATGACTCTGACTAAAGAGCAAATTAAACATAATATGTAAATGCATTAATAACTATTTTATTACTGGCAAACACAGAGCACACGTGCTAAGGGTAGTTACATTAACAAAGGCAATATATTATTCTTATCAGTCAGCATATGATGTGTGTTACGGTAGATGGTTGCGCATGAATAAATATGATTAAGGAGCCACTTTCATATAAAAGTTATTTATTACCCACTTGATAACAATATTCCCTTTAATTTACTGTAATTTTATTTTTAACACTTGTTCCGACGATAGTAATATTGTTCTATGCGCATAGTACACCGTAAGATCATACCTGACAAATTAATCATTAAGTTCTAAAGGTCCCCATACATTTCGATTTGTTTCATCGGGTTAACCCGTTGTGTTTAATCGAAGTTTGAAACCTATAACCGATGCTGTTGTTGAAAGTACGACGGGTAAACACGTTGAGCCCATATACGGGCAGCTACCCATTGGCCGCTTACCATATAGGTTTTTGTTGGGTTGTTTCTTGGTCATATACGATGTTGGAAGTGCAAAGTATTTAGATGCTAAGGGTAAAAATATGCTGAAGTAATCTTGCTCGCCACGCACCTCGCCCTGCGGCAATATGAACTAGTTCAACATGTTTTTACCCCAAGAGTATGGGAAGCCGGGTATCCGCTTCTAGAATCGACTGCTACTGTAAATCAAGTATAACCCGAAATAGAGTTTCACCCGATATGAAACAAAATCGTAGCCGACATTTTCGGGTACACGGACACCTAAGTACCCGAAACTCGCTACCTGATGTCGAGTACTTTTTTGCTAAATAGGAACTACGGACCACATTCTTCTTTATGATTTGATTGATTTGAGTTGATTTATTTGTAATATAACTGATATTACATCGTCAAAAGGAAAATTAAATAAGTATTAATACAATATACATATATATAATAATTAATAATTAATATGACGCGACATAATCTAAAGCAATAAAACACAAAAAACTAAAACACAAAAGTTCATTTAAAAATTCATCTATAGAATAAAATGAATTTCTTAATAAAATTTTCCGTAGTTGTTTGGAAAAGGCTATTTCGTGTAGTTTTGTTAGGTGTGCTGGTAGTCGATTTGGACATTTTTTGACCCCAGTAATTTGCCCCAGTCCTACTTCTCATTACACGGTGGTGTTGAAGTTTTAGGTTGATGTTGTGCCTTGTGGGGTAGCTATGCACATCCGAATGGGTGGTGCGCAAGTGCTGGGTCCGATGGACATGTACTAAGGTGGCAAGTATAAAAGCGGCCGGAATAGTGAGCACTTGATGCTGCTTGAATATTTCCTTGCAACTAGTTCTGTAATTAAATTGAGTCATTGCTCTTACCGCTTCCTTTTGCTGCAGGAAAATTGTCTGAGCTTCGCTAGATGACCCCCACACTGGCCTCGAATGGAAGTGGGCAAAGTATGACGTTCGCGCGGCTTGATAAGTGGATGCTCGTCTCATCCTTCGAATGACGTTATTGCCCTGGAGAGTTTAGTTTGGAGAAGTTTTATATGGGAGCTCCATTTCAGTTGGCAATTCAGATCAACACAAAGAAAGGGTGCAGATTCAATTTTAGTCACTGGTTTAGTCGTTATAAGTAAATGTTTCGTCTTGCTTTCATTCAGGTTTAAAGAATTACTAGCAAACCATTCTTTTGTCTCTTGTACTGCACGAGATTTTTTGATGTAGTTCGGCCCTGTCTCTCGATGATATAATGAGAGATGTATCATCAGCAAAAAGAATACAGTCGACGTTGATGTTTTGCGGTAGAGCATTGATGCAAATTAAAAAAAGTAGTGGGCCTAGGATCGAACCTTGGGGCGCTCCCGAACACACCACCATAATATCCGATTGCGTCCCATCGCACTCTACTACTTGACGCCGACCATCCAGATACGACCTCAACAATTGTAATGGTTGTCCCCTTACCTCGTAGTGACATAACTTCTTTACCAGTATATCGTGCGTAACGGTGTCGATAGCCTTACTAAGATCACATAACGATATCTGCACCTCTGCACCCTCATCCAAGTGCCCAGCTATTTTGTCAACTATTTCCACCAAAGCGGTAGTAGTCGACTTTCCGTGCCGATAACCATGCTGTGCCCCATTGAGGAAGTTGTTTGTTTCAAAATAGCACATCAATCGTGTTTTTATGGCTACTTCATAAGCTTTAGATACGGTTGGCAATATTGATATTGGCCTATAGCTGTTTGGATCTTTCTTGTAACCTTTTTTGTATATCGGCACAACTCTTGCGAATTTCAGTTCTTCTGGAAAATGTCCGCTTTCAAAACTAAGATTTATTAGATAGGTCAGTTGTGGGGCTATTGTATTTATAATTTGTTTTAGTGACCTCGTCGAGAATCCATACACATCCAGTGTGTCTTTACAGTTTAGCGAATTTACTATTGATATAACTTCTTCCTATGAGCGATAGCTCCTTTTTATTTAAAGTAATAGCAATCAACGCTAATTCTTCATTTGAAAAATTCACCATGTTTGTTTAATAGCAATTTATAAACTTATCCTCGCGCGCATGATATATCCAACAGATATATTTAAAAGCACGTCCCGTCTTCGTCTCGTCTTCGCCACATTTGCTCCGCCACGTCCACGGCCCGTACTCGGCCCATACCCGTCCCGTATCCGGCCCGTGCCAGTCCCGACCTCGTCCCGTACCCGTCCCCGTCCCCGTTCATAATACGCTACGCATGCAGCGATCTTTAACTGGCGTTTCTGTCATTGTTGTATTACTATTGTTCGGAAAAGAGAGGCACAATATTCTTGTAAATACCTAATTAGCATTTCTAGGATTTAAGGTAGTCATTTTGTATTACATTTGATAGCCCTCGTCCGGTTTAACCACTTTCTCCGGGTTCTCCGAATTACCGAGGGACTGACGTTCACAGCGTAATTTCCCGTGACATATGTTTACAGCCCTTAGTTTGTTTGTTACGCCCATTTTCGGGAGAGTTTCTAGCCGTTGAAAAGGCAGAAACTGCCCGAAGGAAGGTCAGTTGCAGATATGTAGTCACAAGTCACAGTCAAAATAGTTACATCCACGCATCTCAATTCAACTATCACAACGAGCATCAGCTTCCGCGTAAAACCAATGTACTTTACTTGTTTTCATTTGTTTAATTTAATCAAATATAGTAGTAAGTAAGAACAACGACGTGTTTTTATTTACATCGAAAATGTGCAAAACGCCAGCGCACATAATCACAAAACAACTATTACTAAATCTTGATAGCTCAATTCTTGTCTAACACGCAGCGGCGTCGCCCCATATAACATGTGTAAATTTGGTTAGGAAAAGTATTACGCCAAAGGATCTGAAAGCGCAGGTAATTAAAAGGGATATGATAGCCGACCGAATGGGCAACGGTGGTCGCACTGGACTGCGGGTATTTTGGTTTATCGATAAAAGTACGAAAAGAGGAGAGAGTTCGCCCAAAATTTAGGTCATAGTAGGCGCTGCGAAACGAACGTCACTGCGATCCCAGAAACGTCAGATTCGCGGATATCGGTTGTCACAATTGGGGTATTTTCTGCGATCGCTGCTAAACTGAGGTGCTACTCTGGGAATGGGGTTTATATCAGAAAGGCTTCTTACATGTTTCCTCTTACAGTTCGAACCCTAAAATAGGGTAGGAACGCCTTATTTTTTTCAAAAAGAGTCGATTTACAGAGCGATGTTTTGCCGGGAACGCGCCCTTTGGTTTGACGGAATTCGTGCGATGGTGTCGTATTTATCGCAACGCAAAACCTTCCGAATTTCGTGGGACGATTTCGAACGTAAATAGGCGTTTAACCCACGTGTAAAAAGTCAAAACGTGGTTCGAAAAATGTTATGCAGCTATACAGTAACAAAGGCAGATGGAAAATCGCAGAATAGTTCGCAAAATATTGTCATTTGTGATGGATTTAAGTTTATAACCTAACATGTTATTTAAATAACAATAACAGCGATTTGAAGTAATTTAATTATATTGCTTATGGATCAATACGTTGGTTAAAAGGTAAAATAAGATTCGTAATACACGCTCAGGTATGTTTGTGATTATAATTATACAATTTTTAGAGAAATCGTTGAGCAAGTTTCAAGAGAGATGTCATTTCTATTCTATTTTCTATTTTCACCTTGGCTAAAGTGAATTCGAAACAAACGGAGGACAAACAAAAAACTGAAGTGACCGAACGCGTAAAACAAATACATACAATATTATGGATGAGTGTGACGTTAGAATGGATAATGGCGGTAAAAGTCATTATTTCACGGGCGCGGCACACTTCTATCTGACTGCACACATTCCTGATTTCTGTAAGATACTCTTTGAGAATTTTTCACATTCATGCAGATTGTATTTGTAAGCCTAATAGTTACCGAAAAAATGAAAAGAAATCGGCGGTAGAATTAACAAGAAAAGATAAATTTAGGAGGAGAAGAGAGAAGGTGATTTTTGTACGAGAAGTATTGTAAAGATAGAATCTTGTCTACGATGCTATTTGAGTTCCTCTGGATTTTATTGCAACTTCATTTTCGCCTTAGGATTTCGAGTAAATACGTGGGAAATTAGATGCTAAACACCCTGAATATTTGTTTCTTAATTAAAAGAAAATTCTAAGTATACTACATTAAATACAAAAAGGCAAGAGACTGCGATGTTTCCGGAGCAAAAAGGAAAGGAAAAACAAAAAAAATATATGACATTAGCAAACATGACGTCAAAATATTTTCAGAAAAAATTAACAGTGGGCCAGCGGGGTTTTGAATATCCCTCAATTTTTTTGTTGCTGTTTATTAAGATAATTTGAGGTATAATATTCTATTGCCAACACGACACAAACTGATTTCGAAAGAACAACAATTGATAGGGTTGGACTAAACTGGTTATTCCGTATAAAACAATGTCGCTAAATACTGCTGAAAAATAATAATTATGCTTAGCGTATCGTTGATTGATCTATGTGGATAATACTCATTTTCAATAAGTAACATATATTCATAAAACTTGAAACATGGTATATTTCAAACCAAGGGAGGAAAGTGCTCTATTGCAGGTCACGGGCAAATATTATTGTAATTGCCCAAGGCCTGCAATAGCACTTTTATAATACTATTTTTTTCTCAGCCAGTCCAGTTTTAACTAAATAGCCAAAAATAATAAAGGTTAGATAAGAGTAAAAAACTCGTTCATTTAATGTTTAATATATGATTACTAGTTTCGGCTTTTAAAAGCCATTCTTCAGATCAACGTCAAAACGTCAAATTGTCTATCATCTAGTTAAAAAACACCAAACATGAATAATAAATTAAGTGGACACTTACATTTATAAATATAAATTAAATATACTAAACTTTTCACAAAATGACAATACAAATGATTCAACATATGCAAAACGTGTCTAATGTATTTATTGTAAACTGAAACTGAAAACTGAAACTTTTTTTTTACTCTTATCTAACCTTACCCTACATATACAGCGTTCATTGGATACTTAGAATATAAAAATAATAAAGACATACCTTTGAGCGACATGATAGATAGTAGGCTTCATCTGTCAAATATTTTTTGAGAACTGTCAAATTAGCGTCGTTTTAAAAATGTTTAATGATAGTTTAATTGAAATTTAATATCTAAAAATTTAGCATTTATCTCATAAATGGGCTCAGATTGGGTCGAATGTAGTAATGTCGTCTATCAATAATGCCACATATTATAAGATGTACAGTTTCATCATGTCAATGTCACTTACTTTCCGCCCTAGGGAGGAAAAGCACAACTTTACTCCCTAGGGAGAAAAAGTACAAGTTTCCTCCCTCAAATGAGGAAGGAAAGCGGACACTTTCCTCCCTGCTAGGAAAAAAATAATTTAATATTATCTGCTTGGTACGGATTCGTGGCAAATCAATGCGTTTGGGTACATCTGCTTCCTAGAGTAAGCACCAATTTTATTTTACTTTCACTACCAATATTACTTACGTACTCGATTGCCTTTATGTTATTGTATCTACTTCTATACCATGATTCTTTTTCGGTCCTACAATTTATCGAAATGTTGAAAATATGACATTCCAAGGCAAATCCACTAAAAATATGCTGTACATATAGTTGCCCTGTTGGTCATATGTTGTCAGAGACATCAATTCTGAAAATTGTAGTTGCATAAGAAAATCTAAAGCAAACACAAAATTCCAAACACTAATCTACCACCAATTAAAAATTATCTGTTGACGCAAACACCTGCGAGCTATAGAAGTTGTCTACGCCTAAACATTGGGCAAAAACGCGTAAGCAATCGGGAGTTTCCTCTAGCTATCCCACCTCTCCTAGCCGCATAATAACGTCCACCCAATCTCCCGTATATGTAGTCCGCATTTAATCAAATCGTATGCATTCCGCGCTCGTTAGTAAAAGAGGAAAGGTTATGAATTCTTTTAAACTCTATAATTCATAAATTAAAACCCGCGAAACGCAGATTTAGCCGGCAGCAGTTCCTCCATTAACCCTCGTCACTGCCCGGCGTGTAATTTATAACAGAACCGCCGGCGGCAATGATTATAAGAAATTATGACGAATTGCAAATTACATTACCACTGGAACCGATCTAAAATGTAAAACGCGAGATAATTATGAAAAGAGACGAAATCGAAGGTATTTCTGAGCGCACAGAGGCGAACATAATAGCGAGAGGAATATTAATATCGGAAATGGAATACGATTTAATATGAGATGTGTGTGCACTGATAAAAAGTTCAAGCTCAGGATTTTACCCGACGCGCTTTGGTAGTAAGTAGAACTCTTATTGCGACGATGTGTTAGAAATTGCTACTTTTTGCGGCGACACTTTTTGTTATTGGATTGTAGACATCGCAAATTAAATACCAAAGTGTCATCATGTATGTAACTCTCGTAAGAGATAATTTTATAATTAGCAAGTGCCATGGACTAGTTGTTTGGCAAGGAAGCTGGTGAAACGAGTTGTACTACTAATCTATTAATACAGCATTTCGCTACTAGTAGCGTATTCTATTACTGAAGAAAGGTATACTGGTTGTTTTCTATGTGCCGGCGACTTTATTCTTACTGTTTGACTATAGACTTGGTATGAAATTGAAGAAGATAAAAAAGAAGGCAGTTAAGGTGTAAACAAAGGAGAGAAATATTTATAATAGAGATGAAAGATTATTCAAAAACACATAAAAAGTTTATTAGTAATTGTAAAACAAGAACAGTTAGCAAAAGTTAAATTATAAGAATCAATTACAGTGTATCAATAAAGATAGAAGTATCAACACTTGGCAATGGCAGGGCTTATGAAAATAAACGATCTGAGGGCATAGTATCCCAAATAAAATCAGACTGGTTTGGAATACATTCGATAACTGATTCGCCTGAAGACCGGCATAAGTCACTTTGCTTGGGTGTCAGACATCCACAGCGAAGGAAACGAAAAATGGATGAGTTAGAAGAAAAGATATCTGCTTCATACGTAAGCCCAGAACTGTCTAAGTGCCAAAAAAACAGCACGAGAGCAGGTAAGAAGTTGAGTCAAAGAGAAACACAAAGAATACTGGAGTAATACAAGTAATACAAATTCATGGTAAGACCTTTAGAAAATTGGAAATATCGAAATGCAGACTGTGTACATGTAGGGTTGCCATATTCGTCCGTATTTCTAACGGACAGTCGTTTTTGTAAGCTTTGTCCGTAGATTATAAACTGTCCGTGAGTTTGCAAGGGCTCCGTATTTTTTTCTAGAGTTTCCAATTTTGTCCGTACCACGTCGTACTCAGTCGTACTTTTGTTTGTCAGTTTATAGTTATTTTAGCATTTCAAACTTTCGTATGATGGTTTAACTTGCATTTTTCCGGTAGCATCACGTCTGAAGAGAATATATATTATATTTTTATATAAAATATTAATAATAAACAATATCTCTCAAGTGAGATATTGAACGAATATTTCACGGAAATGTATTGATATGGTGCATGCCGTATTTTTGCTTTGAAAATCATGGCAACCCCCTAGTGTAATGGGATGACAAAGAGTGGGCCAATTTTGAAATCCACAAAACTACACCAACAAATTCTATAATAAGCCACAACAGAATCATCTTATTGGCACATAAATCTGATACCAAAATGAAAATTAAAAGAAATACAAATGATGTGAAAAACTGGTTCTTAACACACCATAATATAGTTTACTGTTTTAGATGACAAATAATTAATAAATCTGCTTTTTTAGTGGGAAAACGCAGTGGTTGAAGAACAAAATTCGGAAAACAAAGATTGTATAAGGGGAAGCAAATATAAAAATAATGTTATAATATATAGTGTTATTAATATTTTATCAAACTTATAAGAATTAATCATTTAATTTGAAATGTAATGCCTTAAAACATTTTTATGTTGTATAATGATTTATAACACCACAGTCACTTAGGATTTAGGATTAGTACTTACTAAAAAGCTTTTTAAAACAGCAAGGGATTTCGCTCTTATAATCAGTTCTATCATGGCTTTAGAACACTGAACGTCGTAGGCCGAAAGAAACTATTTTCGTATTGGATTGGAAAAAATCGAGACACAGATCGGACAAAAATAAAAAAAAGACCGATAATCTTACTAAAAACGACATTTAGAACACGTTTTAGAAGCTCGAATCCTTTTGGCGGGGTAAGTAACTGACAATATAGGGGAAACTAGAAAATAAAACAGGGTAAAGAAAATTGCAATACACTAAGGCAATTTACAACTTTTCTTACTTTCTTTCTTTTTTTATATTAACCGAGAGATTCTGTCAGGCACTGGTCTGCTAAACTGAAAGCATATCTGAGTAATCTTTCACTTAGCAGAAGAAACAGATTGTCAAATTGTGTGGATAACAGTATGAAATCTTATCGCGGCAGTTTAAGGCAAACTCTGACGCACCTGANCCGAATGCTAGCTCTTCGTCTAGGTACTTATAGTCTTTCGAGAATTCAAGTGTAGCCACATTCATTCACACTAGCGTCTCATTTTCATCCACCACATCGACAATCCCGTGATACTCCTCACATAAACCACAAACAATAAACTGTGGTCATCAGCAAATGCAAACCAGTGGGGTTTAATTGAATGGTTTAAACATTAACATAAAGCAGGAACAAGAGTCGGAGCAAGAACGGAGCCCTGCGGAACGCCACAACTCCAAACGCGAACATGGCGAGAAAAAGGATCTGCGAATGCCATGCTGCTCCCATTCACACAAACATAATTCCGGCGGTCATCAAGAAAGAATGAAATAAATTTTTGGCAACCCTCGTTATGCCGTACGCCTCCAGCTTATCAAGCAGGTCTTGGGAGGAACAACGTCGAACGCTCGCTCAAAAATCAAAGAAAAACCCCTCCCACTGAACCCCCTTCATCAGTTGCGTTATAAATATAAATTCAATACTGAATTACAAAGCATCTGTGGTACATTTTGCCGGCACAAAGCCGAACTGTGTAGGGGATATTAGATTGTTACTCTGCAGGTATCCCATCAGTCGATTGTTTAGCACTCTCTCAAAAACCTTCGCAAATACCGGTAGTGATCGTCACAGGTCTGTAGTTCTCACATTAAGATCGATCTCCATTCCTTATAATCGAATTTGTTTTAGATACCTTTAGACTTTCCGGAAACACACCGTTTCGCTATACATTAATTCATTAAGTCCGTCACGGTAACAGCTATACTCATTTGCAACGTACTTCAAAAGAAAACAAGGAACATCATCGACACCTGAGGACGACTTTACAGCAACACTCCGAATGTATCAAGTATCTCGTATACACATGTTGGAGACATAAAAAATTAGAAGCGGCTGCCATTGGGCAACTGCATGTGACCGAGGAAGGCTCCTGTTCACAGATGAAAAATGGCTTTGAAAAATGTTTGCTATCACCTACAAGTCATCAGTTACTTTCCGAAAGTTCACACCTTATGACATTTTATATCTCTTGCTTGACGCTTTAGTGGTACTATTAATAATTTGCCAGATGTCCTATTTATATTACTTGAGTTGGAGATCAAAGTATTATGTAATTGTTTCTTAGTATTTTCAACACTTATTTTGTATTCACGCTTTTTCTTCTAGAACAAATCTGTCGTTTGTTTGTTTAGAGGATTTTGAATTGTCTCTCGTAATTGTAGATTCATGCAGTTTTTGTTTTCGTCCAGGACTTTCAGTTCAAGGTTAATTTTCTGCAAATTGTAATTAATTTTTTTTTTCTTTGTTTTTTTATAATAAATTTAAATGATTGTTAATGTCATCAAGAGTTCAGTTCTTTTATTTTTGATTACTTACGCCCACATTTTAGTTTCATAAGTTCAATTCTGAAAATAACCTTGAGGTTATTAAGTCTTTTGCGCCTTTTAAAATTTTATGCCGCTGAGCTAGTAAATTTAAATTTTTATTTTTAGTTGCATTTTTCATTTTCACTTTATATTTATGCTTGTTACGCATCAATACACAGCAATAGGGTATTTTTCTTCTGAGTATGACCTTGTTTCAGCAATGCAACTTTTCTTCTTTTTTATGTACCTAAGTATATTGCGTCTGAAATAACTGGATAATTTTTTTGCTTTTCAATAAAAGTTCTTTTAAGGGATCCCCGATAAGATATTAGCAGATACTACTCATGTTATTGCTTCCTAAGCAGAAATTCAATTTCGTCATCATACGCTCGGTAAGCTGCAATTCAACAAAATAAGAAAGAGATCCGACGTGCACAATTATCAAACGTATCGTCTTCTCCCGTCCGTCCTTTCTCTTAACCAGATTAGAACCAAGTCGAGTGTATTATTTCGGTAAAGGAGGGGGAGTCCGCCGTTCGGATAGTAATATCGCAACGTCTGATCCGCGTCTTAAGGTGGCCCTCCCGCCGTCTGGGGAGCCCTACGATCTCCTTCCTCCGGCCCACGAGAATATATAAATCTTGAGGGCTACGTATATACCAGGGGGTGGTCGTTTCTAAGGAAACGGAGTTATTAGAGCTTTCTGAGGAGATCTGTGCAGAACAACTCCTACCCATTCCACGCGCTGACTGGCACATGGCAGCCGTTCGGAGCGGATTCGATGCGACGTTTAAAGTTTAACACGACCGGGGTTCCAGCGATGATTGCGCGGTTGCCTAATCGACGCAGACGGACCGCTCTTGCATTGTTAATTTCTCGTTAAAGCGTCGTGTCGTTAATGAATATTTTGGTTGTTAATGCAGTCGTGGTAGCATTTTATTGATGGCAACATCAACATTTCTTTAACTCACGCATTTAGTAATTCAGGAAAAGCTGTTTTACAAATTGAATTCAAAATGCGTAAATTGGTAGAATATTCACTGTAAGTGACGCTGGCAGACACCTATTAAGAGTTAATTGTTTGTTAAAATATAGAAAATTGGAATGACAATTATGTCTTTATAACTTAAATATGTTTTTTGGGAAAGGAATCTTTGTTTCCCTTTTATTAATTTAAAAAATTTAGGGAAAGTGTCTCACCTTTATTTAAATAAATTTGGAGATAGTCTTTGAAAAATAAGGTTCAAAAAGCGCAATACAGTGGGGTTGTATCGAAAGTATTAACTAACTACGGCTTATCCCAGTGAACAGCCTTTAGTTGTAAGCAGTAATATCCAAATCTGAAACATGTATGTTTTATGATGCTACTATGGTTCATGTTAGTCGAATAATTTAATAATAATAATAGTAATAGCGTTTATTTGCCGTAGATCCAAAAGGGTAGAGGTTGCGTCAAGTGTAATACCGGCAGCAGTGCTCCCCCCATCGCAAGCGCGAATCGACGGTCACCCCCAGAAACCTTGTAAACGAGCATTCCTCAATCGACTTACCCCCGAACGGCACATACAGACTGCGGGGCGCACCTGCAGTGGATCCAAATTGCAATAAGTAGGTCTTTCGAGAGTTCAATGTAAGACCCCATTCATCACACCAACGCCTCATCTTCAACACTACATCCGACAATCCGCGTGATACCTCCTCCACATTAGAACCACGAACAATAACACTGGTGTCATCAGCAAATTGCGAAAGCATGTGGGGTTTAATTGAATGGTTTAAATCATTAACATAAAGCAGGAACAGAGTCGGAGCAAGAACGGAGCCCTGCGGAACGCCACACTCCAAACGCGAACATGGCTTTTATTAATTTAAAAAAATTAGGGAAAGTGTCTCACCTTTATTGAAATAAATTTGGAGATAGTCTTTGAAAAATAAGGTTCAAAAAGCGCAATACAGTGGGGTTGTATCGAAAGTATTAACTAACTACGGCTTATCCCAGTGAACAGCCTTTAGTTGTAAGCAGTAATATCCAAATCTGAAACATGTATGTTTTATGATGCTACTATGGTTCATGTTAGTCAAATAATTTAATAATAATAATAGTAATAGCGTTTATTTGCCGTAGATCCAAAAGGGTAGAGGTAGCGGCAAGTGTAATACATATAAAGTGAGCAGTAAAACCGCTGCATTAATGCCGAATATTGGAGGTCCAAGTACTGAGGAGAGTACTGACAAGGGAACCTCGCGAACTGTAAATCGCAGATTTTGATGAAGTTTTGCCAGTTTGTAGACTTCATGGAGTGTTACTCAAGAACGCTTTCCATTGCTGCGGAACTTCAACTTTAGGGGGTGCAATTCACCCTTGCAGGTTGGCCCAAATTGATTTTTTGTGAATAACTTTTAAACGCTAAGAGATAGGAAAAAAGTTTCAATGGCGGACTTGTACGTTTAGTCAGTCCTTTCGATTGGTATAGATATGTATATACAGGATGTTCCAATAAACGTGGAATGACGTATTTTGTGCTTATTTTATCAAATTTCAGAAATCAGTTATAATGGCCTTTTTTGTAATCAAACAGTCTATAGGAAGGTAATTTAAAAAGTTATCTAGGGTGTCCCCTAAAATATAAATTTTAGCATATTTCCTTATTCTAAGGAGATACTCTGTATACTGTTATGTCGCCGCATTGTATGTCAAAAATCAGTGTAAACTTATACTAAGCGCTAAATGGTTATATGTGATAGTTTTCGAGTTATAAGCGTTCGGATGTATGTAAAACTATACTAACTTGGAATAAGTTGCCGCGAACTTTAGGATCAAATGTACCGGCTGCTGTTTTTTCAAGACTATAAGTATGACAGAGTGATACAAGTTTTCCTGCAGCCGATATTATAGGCAATATTGTGTAACTATGTGTTGTGGCCGATACAGAATGCACAGTGCATGCAACAGCTTTGCTTCCAACGTAACTTAAGGTACGACCAGAATGCAATTCCAAATTAAAACCACTTTCGTCTGCATTATAGGCATTTTCTGTTCATGCTTCGATGTACGGTTTTACAGAATTGACAAAGTTTGTAGCCATCGCTTCCAGTTTCTCTTTCTCCTGTCCATAAGTTCGGCCAAGATATTTAGTTATCTTTCTAAAGGTAATTTTATTGTTAATTTTAAATTACAAAATCCAGGTTTTAGATGCTCTGAAATTTTCCAGCCCAATGATTGCGTTTGCTTCTAGCGCCCACTGCCGCAGGTCTATATCGTGTACTATGGCGTTTTTATCCCTAGCTGATGAAAATTTGTATAATACGTGTTTTGCAATTTTCAGCCATTTATCCCTATTCCTTCCACCCCTTTCTATGTATTTTTCCCATCTGTACGCGTTACAGATGACTGAGACCGATGTTACTTTCCTAAATTTGCTTTTTACAGAACTTAACGATCGTCGCTTTGATTTTGAATCAGTCCAAAACTCAACAGCTCTTCTTTTGTAATCTGGAGTAATATTATCACCTTCCAAAGCGCATGTCTCCTCATACTCTTCTTCAGCATCTTCTAATTCGTAGGACGATGAAGGCTCGCCTTCAACTGCTATTTCAATAACTCGAGGCCGATCCATATCTTCAAATTCTAATGCTTCTGTTGTTGACAAAGTTTCATCAAAATCTGCGACAGTTCGCGAGGTTCCCTTGTGAGTCGGGTGATGCTTTCCATCCTATTATACGGGGCACCAGTATGGGCTTCCGCGGTAGATAAGAAAGTATACCGGAATTTGTTGGAGAGAGAGCAGAGACGTGCACTATTGAGGGTGACTTCAGCCTTTCGCACTGCATCCACTGTCGCGTTGCAAGTAATCACAGGTACGACTCCCATAGATCTCCTAGTGTATGAGAGCACCTATACATATCAACATGGTGGACTAGAGGTTAGAGAAGCCGCGAAAAAGGAGGCCATGGAGAAGTGGCAGATGAGATGGTGAGAGAATAAGAGCAGCGCTCAATGGACTAAAACACTGATTCCGACCGTCGAAAACTGGGTAAAATACCCCTTTCGAAAACTGAACTACTATCTTACTCAAGCTTTTACTGGGCACGGAAAGTTCAGGGCGTATGTTTGGAGATTCGGTAAGGACGTCACCGACAAGTGTACCTATTGTGATATGGTCGATACTGTCGAACATACGATCTTCGTGTGCAAAAGGTGGGAGGAAAGGCGTGTCCGAACTTGTGCGACAGTGGGTAGGGAACTGGTCTCTGGGAACTTAACAGTAGTTATCATGGAGACCCAGAAAAATAATGAGAATCAAGGAGAGCGAAGAGAGGGAGAGACAGAATGGCCGGGACCTGAGGATCTTTGACTGTGAGCAGTAAGCATTTGAATCGCTGTTATACCGACGTTTTATGTCCAAACGACGTTTCCGGTATGGCAGAGAAGGGCAAGTAGGGATTTTAGTCGGAGTAGCGACACTTCCAGGACACATTGAACCCGTGCCCTGAGGCCAAGCGGTTTCCCCTCAAAAAAAAAAAAAAATACCTATAAAATACAAGGTGTCCTATCCAAGACTGGGTCTTTGATTACAGCTCTATTTTCGATTTTAGGAAAAAGTCTCTTATACAAAAGTCTTACAGAGTTCAATGCTGCATAACCTAAGAATATTTGACTATACAGAGTGCTGCAAAAGTAGGAAAACGCATATTTACTCCGGTATATAATCCTGTCAATTTGCTTAACTTTAGCCCAAGGTAACTTGATTTTTTTAAATAGCACCCTATATCTTTGCTTGTGTTAAATCAACCCTAAATATGTGTTAGTATCAGAAATAAAATGACATATCTTTTTAAAAAAGAATCATATTTATTGATAACTAGCAGAAATAATAATACGTATTTTTAATAAGGTAGGCCATGACAATTGGCGTGGAATAGCTTGTACAATGCAGTTGGTTAAATAAAGTAAAACAAACAAATAATATATGACATAAACATACAATGGCCCATGCGTTAAGAAGATGCATGTTTACGGAATAAAAACATTCTTCTATTCAGTGTTGTGCGTTGAGATTATCAAGGCTTGGGCAGATATAATAATAATAATATTAATAATAAATATTTATTGATTCAAAAGTATCATAACGATAATAGAATCAGTCAAAAACCACAAAAAAAAAAAACAAAAAGAGTAATACAATAAATCAAATATCCACCCATACAAATGATAATTAAAACAAAAATAAAAATGATAATTCTACAAATGATTGGAAAGGAAACTAAAACTAATAGAGCTTCACAAAAAAGAAAAAACCAAGCAGTGACATTATAAATAAACAAAAAACAATAAACCGAAACAGGAATTGTTTCAAATGATAATAATAACAAAAATAAAAATTATAATTCTGACAGTGTTTGGAAAGAAAACTTAAACTAAAAGAGCTTCACAAAAAAGAAAAAAAATAGTGGCCTTAAAAATAAACAAAAAACAATAAACCAAAACAGAAATTGTAATTTACATGTTTTAAATGTATACTAGAAGTTTGGCTTTTACTGTCAATTAGCCATAAAAAATTCATCGATACTATAATAACATTTTTTTACCAACATTTCCCTGACATGTTTTTTAAATTGCTTTTGTTGTGTATATTCATTTGATAACTTATTATAAAGTTTTCTGCCCGTATACTCTAAGCCTTTACTAGTGACATTCAATTCAGACTTTGGTAAATGAGAGTCACTTCTTTATTATTTTTATGAAGTGCTTGGTTTTTTTTTTCATAGTTACTTTTATTCAAATGAAAGTAGCAAAGTGCTTCCAAGATATACAATGAGGGTAGTGTTAAAATTCCAAAAGAAATGAAGATCGGTTTGCACGAGTCCCTTGATTTTATGCCACCTAGTAGTCTTATAATTTTTTTCTGTGCTAGGAAAACTGCCTTTGCAGGTGCCGAAGAACCCCATAAAAGTATACCGTAAGATAGACATGACTGAACTTCTGAAAAGTATGAAGTATAAAGATATAGTGTTCATAAGTGAGTATACGTCAGTATTTTTAGCAAAAAATTCTTTATTTTTCCATACGAATAATGCTAATTCGCAGATGGGTAAAAATGGTAGCGGCAATATCAGTAGTTGTTGAAAGACTGGCTTACAATGACTTGTACAGCAAACCCCTGCCATCTGCCTAATTATTCTTTTTTGACTACCAAATACTTTACTAAAGCTGGCTGCGGAATCCCAAAATATTAAACCGTACCCTAAGCGGGAGAAGATACTTGCATGATAATACGTTGTTAAAGTTGCTATATCAACATACTGTCTCGATTTAATTACAGCGTCCCAACAGGAATTCAAAATACTCACAAATCTTTGAGTGTGTGAGATGCTCCCAGCGCAGTCTTTCATCAATGGTTATTCCAAGGAATTTAAAATTGTCAACACTTGGAACTGACTTACCGTGTAAGTTTATTATTAAAATACATTAGCCTTGTTTTTGAATTGTTCAATTCTAAATCGTTATATTCGCACTACTTAGATATTTCTTTGTTGGTTTTTGTGATTAGGCGTCCTGAAGCAGTTTGCATCCCTTCAGAAGACAATCACTATCGAAGTCTGCTAGAGAACTTCAATTCAAAAGCATGCGCTAGTCAACCTCCGTGGGGGACGAACGTGTCTCGATTACTTTTGTAAATTTTAACGGCTATTTTGATAAAATCAAATTTATACCAAATTCCAATTTGAAAATGATGTTTAATTGTTAAACGAAGTTTATCATATTAATTTTATCCACAATTTACCTAAATAATTGTTGGGTAATTTTCTTCAACGACGATATTCCTGTTCTGAGCCATTCTCCGTGATGAGAAATATGAGAGCCCCGAATCGATGCCTGACCTGACTTTCCCACAATGATGCCCACTGACTTGATCCCTCCAATGGTATTCCTCGTCCAAATTAACCTGAAAATTAGCGCATTATTTTAATCCTAATTTAAATTTTAATATACTTATAAGAAATTTTGTATAACCGCTAAACAGTTTGCGACAACTGGTAGAAAATCTTTTATAAGGTGGTAGTACTAATGTTACTAGTCAATATGTATTCACGGCACAAACCGAATATCCAGCAATTTTCACCTTCAATTGTTGGATATTCTGATTTACCCGTCGTTTAAGCATAGAATTACTAAGATGAACGTCCCGAACACGCGGGAAATTTGAAAGTTAATTTTACCGTATTATTTTTTCTATGATGAATTTATGTTGCAAAAAGTGAAATTACTAACAAAAACCGTCATGGTTATTCTTTAAGCGAACTGATTTTACGTACGTGAGATTTTTACTTTCTTATTTACGTTGTTTTCTCACTGTTCTACATTTAGAATCTTTTATTAAATAACTGCACTTAAATGTTTTCTTTATCGTACGAAATCAGTCATAATTAATGTACCAATGTCTCATGCACGTATATCACTTAAACTAAGCACTGTAAATTGGAGAAGAGAACATTCAAGCAACACTCTCCTCCAACATTTACTGTCGTACTGAAGAATAATAAGGCTTAACTATCCATTCGCAATTCTTTTAATGTCAGAGCGTCCTCTATCCTGTAACAGGAAGAAATTCTCACCCGGCATGCTACCTGGAATTTGAGAGGACATATTTATGATTAAAATATAATGAATATAGATAACATTAGCATGCTTAAAATTTGATTTTACTAATTTAATAATTTGATTTAATTAAAGTATTGTATTTAATTTTTTATATACACCAGGCTGTGTGTTACTTTGTAGCATTACAATGTATAGAAGTTGAAGCATCAAAACATGGAAATAGCGCACAGTAAGAAATTTGTAACACTAGAACTACACTATGCCGAGTTCATGGAGGTCCCTCTAAATAGTGTAATTTTTTTACCACTAAGAGTAGTGTTAGTAGTTAGGGGATATTTAATATGCCTTAGTGTAAATATAGTATATCACTACTAGTGCGAATGTTACTGCTTCTTAGTATTTATCTAATTTTTTAGTGTAGATCGTAAGACCACTATTAGTGTGCATTAAACAACATCAATAGTGATTGTTAACTCTAGAAAGAGGTAATTTTCTCTATTAAATGTTTTATCAATACTACTGTAACGGAAGGAAAGTAAATTAAGTTCCTTATTCACTAATGAATAAAGAAACGACCGTGTTCGTTGAGATAAAACGTAATTACTCCGACATAAAATAATTCTATACATATACAGTACTTATATAGTATAAAAATAAACTCAAATATTGAAATTAAACGAATCGACAAAACGCGAAAGTAGTTTTTTGAACATGTTGAACATCTTATCATCCTTGCTATCAGGTGTTCTTCTACTGACGATGCAGTAACTCAACACAGCAGCACTTTATTAATCAGAAAATTGATAACAATCTCGATCTATTTACTTTCTCCCTTTCTGATGGTATCCTCCTATAACACAATTCTAAATAAATATATTGTTTACAATATATAGACAATCACTTAGCTTTTATTTTACGGCAGCACGTGTGTGATACATAACCTAACTAGAATAGCGTATTGGTGGCTGATGTACCTACATATGTAGGTCTTGTCCACTGAAGCACTGAACACCAAACCGTTACAACTATTCTGGCCAATCAGAACGCATCGTATATGATCATGTGTTATTACAGCGCGCGAAATACAATATGCACTCCAAATAATTGACTATTGTTACGCTGATGGAGTATATACTTTACTCTGTCAGTGTTGAATTGCACTAGGTAGCCTGTTAGTGTAATTATTTCACACTAAAATTATTTTAGTGCAATTATGTACACTACTTTTTTTAGTATTAAATCAAAGTGTATAAATACACTACAATTTTAACTCTATTTGATCAACGCTAACACTAAGAACATTAACACTGGCGCTATTTTTTACTGTGTGATATCCGAAAATAGTTACTATTATGTTGTTGTTCCAGTATTTACTAAAAAGAAAATTAAGATCATAGCTACTTAAATAAAAAATCCTACTTTAAGTACTTAAAGGTTGATTAGATCCTCCAAGCAATAAAAATTTACTGTAATTGTTAAATAAACTCTACATTCACTATATATTTAAACACAGAAAGACGTTTCAAAGACCTTAGAAAAATCACTTACACAGAGCTTCTTCAACCAAGCGAGGCAACAGGTTACTTCATATGAAGGCAAGGCAAGAAAATATTCACCGAACTTTTTAATTTTATTCGATCGATTTCCGTCGGCAAAACTCCTTTCGATACCGACATTCCGGTGGTAAATGCGCACCCATTCCTCCTCGATCGTAGTGTAGTCGGTGCCGTGGCCTTTCACGAAAACGATCAATCCCGGCAGTTTCCGTTCCGCCGTGAATTACTGATTTATTCTTTGATATGTGTGTAAAGATCGGGCGCTTTACGGGCCGGAATTTATAAATCGTGTTTTACTTTTCGCTTTCTAGCTGAACATAAAGGGACTCTTGAGCGGCGGGGCGTTCGAAAGGTTGTATATACTTCTCCGCATATTTCATATTGACACCCTGAGTATACGCCTGGAAAATGTCGAATTATTTATGATCGGTTGTATCGCGATCACTTCGATTTGAAGCAATTTCAATTCAGTAGGGCAGTATTTCGAGGTGAAAAAGATGTGAACAAAATTCGAATAATGAAGACGGAATGTGAAAAAGAAATTAGAACAGAAGGTTGAAATTGTGTTAACTGAAAGGATGCTGAGAAGTTATAAAAAATTATGGAACAAGATAAATAACACTATGTAACACGTTTTTTGTCCTTGAGTAGTAAGTGTTATTTTTAACTTATTTATGCTTCAAAATAATAGAAAAATACTCCTACTTCCCCCTAACTTTATCGTATGTCTACTTAAGTATGAGACAAATTGGAAAAAAAAAATTGTTGAATTTACAAAAAAAAGATATTTAAAATAAAAGTTGGTGCTTCTTTAGAAACATATTCTTTATGTTTAAAATTACTTAAAATACGTGGTTTTGCTATAAATTAAGAAAAAAGAAATTGTCTTGAGAATAAAACACCATATTTTTAAAGACGTCAAAAAGTCCATTAGTAGAATGTGCTTCAAATCCTTAAATGTGCCAAAATAGAAATCAAAGAAATAGAATTTTACAAAATTACACAAGATGAGTGAAACATAAAAATTTTGCAAAAAAAAGCATATTTCGATTTCTACCTGAAAATTGGTATTTTTAAGGTGTTTCAAGGCTGCTGACTCTGGGCCTAGAACTTCCATAAATTGTTTCATAAGCCCCAACTTTATGTGCAGTGGTGGTATCAGCACCTTCAGGAGGTCTACCAGTGGCTCCCATTTGATACTGCTTTTCCCTATAGAGCCCCTGTCCTCTGTGGTCAGTCGCGCTTGTTGTAATGCGCATTGGTATCCCTGCTGCTCCAAAGACAAAGATAGCATGGAAGTTTGGCGAAATCACATTGCAAATCCAGGAGAAATGACACCATTTTAAAGTCGCCGATAACCTCCCATCCACATTTATCATACTTCAAAACTTTCAGCAAGGTTTTGAAGTTAAAGTAATCCTCTTTGAGCTGCACTGGGTCTTCGACCAAGGGAAAGAAATGGAAACTTATTACCATTATGCAGCAGTACTGCTTTCAGGCTCGTTGAAGAGCTATCAATGAAGAAAGGCCACTCATTCGGATTACAAGCGATTCCAATTACGCCAAATAGATCAGTCAGCAGGGCCCACCTTGATAGGTGAAGAAGCTAGAGAAAGTTTGGTGACGTTTTCTCTGACCTACAACTCGGGCACTTTCATCCACCAAATTTCACTGCTTCAGCCTAGAGGTCATAAGCTCGGTATTGGACTTGGAGAGTCCAAGATCTCTAACTAAGTCGTTGATATCTCTGTGGTTGGAGTAGTATGAGCCTCTCTTATCATCTCCACATATGAAATCGTCATCTAGTTCTACAATACTTTCTTCACACTCCGACTCGCTGTTGATGATTGAAGACGCCGGATCTATCTTAGGAGGAGTAGGTATTGGAAACTGACGGCTATGTAATACTGGGACTCTGGATGAAGGAAGATCTGGATCGAGTGCATTTTTGCCAGTACAACGTTTTGAAGCGCTCACAATACACAATTTTCCAAAAAAACCACGAAATCTAAAACCGAAGATGCCGATTCCTGACACATTGTCAAAAGTATTTATTGTAATTTCTGTCGTAAATGAATTCACCCCCATCACTGAGCACTTTAAGTTCCCGTACTCTACCTCGACATTACAATGAAGATATAATATGTATTTCTCATTTTGGGTTTGCTTGTAAATTTTAAAATATCACTGTCTGGCCATAAAAGCAAAATTCGTGAGGTATAATCGGCTTTTTATATACTTTTCGGGCATAAGAAAATAGGAAATGACACTTACAACCCAACGACAAAAAAAAATAATAGGAATGGTTACATAGTGTAATTAACGTGTTCAAGAACATGAATTTAGAAATTTGATAAAAAAATACTAAATATAGTTGCGACCGTATTAGAAAATAAAAATCAGTAAAACACCTAAGCGAAAGATTGTCCTTGCTGAAATATTTCTTATACTTAACAACAACAACAAAAAAAAAATGGTTCCGTACATTCGCTTTTTTTGATTTTTCTTAATTTCCTTTCCTCTTGTTATCCTTTTTTTCGCCCCACCCTTTACATTAGTTATCATTTCTGGCGATTTCCAAATAAATAAACTGATTTTATAGCTCTCCGTTTTATAAGAAAATCTTTTCGGTTATTTCATTTTATTTAAGTTGGGAAATTATTTACCATAAATTTTGTGTTTAATTGATTGAATATGCAGTGTTTTTAAAATCATTATATTATCGCATTTTCACAACTTTCCAACTCATTGCTCACATCACCTCTAATGTCACTAATTGTAAGTGTAATTTTATTATATTCTCAGTTAAAAATATCGATGATTAATTAATGACAAAGTAGAAAACAATATAGAGACTATTAAATAAACATACTGCACAAAAGAAAATAACAGATGTCAAATAAACCATGGTTCCAATTTATTGCTTGTGTGATTAAATAATTGACGGTGAATAAACTAATATTATTCGCGTTGTAGAGACTTGACGCATGGACGCGAAGCGCAAATTTTGTCGAGGAAGAAGTTTGTAGCATACCGAATAGAAAACGAAAGTTATCTGAGGTCAGCCGAAGGCCGACGCTACAGCGTAACGAACGGAAAACGAAAGTTACCTAAGATTAGCCATGGGCCGACTCTATAATGCAACGAATGGAAAACGGAAGTTACGCGAGTTCAATCATGCGCCGACGCTACAGCGTAAGGAACGGAAATCATTAGGAAGCGGATATCTTTAAATCTCTCTTACTTCGCATTACATGAAAGTTCTTATAAGCTTTGAATTATGCGATATGCAGTCGCAAGTAGGAATCAAAACGTACTGCTGTGGTTAGACAACCCATTTCGCTGAGTGTATTTTAAGTTGCATATTCTGCTTATTTATAGTTGTTTCCTTTGCTTAATCTGCTGATTTCAATTTACCGAGAATTTTCACAAATTTTATGTTGGTTTGTATAAGTTTAGTTAAAGAGGTTATTGTTTCATTTTAAATTATGTAGTGTTAAGATTTTTTAATTAATCCGGACATTCAAATGTCTATTGTTTGCTTGTGATGATTTAATGCGTTTTCTATTCAATATTGTCGTTGAATTGTTATACGTCTGCGTTGTACGATTTTGAGAGAGGGATTATTGTAAGAAAAACAATTGTAGAGTAGACGTATTTTTGTATATCTGTGTTGCCATTTTGTATTTCATTTTGATTTTGTAAAATTAAGTGTCTTTTATTTGGTCAACCAAGGAACTTTTATTACAATAATTGTTAATGTATTGACGTGTACACTAGTAGATATAAGATCAATTATTATTTTTTGTTTAGGAACATATATTTTAGTTTTTTTTCTCATATTATATTTTAAAGAGTTAATTTTCCGTTATTCAATTTTGCTGTTTCATTTTTATTTTTCAATCACCTTGTTTGGGTGAATAGAAGTTTTTTTCTATCATTTAACTTTTTCATTTTATGTAAATTTTTTGCATTTGTCCACGCTTTGATTTTAATTTGTGAAACCACGTGGTTAGAAATTCAGAGGTTGTGTATTTTGGATAATCTTCCTGAACAAACAAAATTTTTGCTTTGCATAGGAAATAGCATTGTCCTATTTTAATTTAGAGTCAAGTGCAGTTTTTATTTTAGGCCAGAACCTTCAGTTCAAGGATTTTCTCTGCACAATTTGTAATTTAACTCGTTGTTGAAATAAATTGATTGTTTATTAGCGTCATTGGATTAAAAATTCTGTTCTTTTATTTTATTTTAAACCTTTTCAATTTTTCGGGTAATTAAGAAAGTCTGATTTCATTCACTCACAATTTACTTTTCGTGGTTAGATTCAAGTTTTAATTCGCGAGATTAATAGTTTTTTTTTTGCGTTCTTTAAATATTATCCGTTGAGCTAGCTAATTTTTTTTTTCTTTTTCATTTTAAAATCAGTTTTGCATTTTTCATTTAATTCAATCAGTACACAGCAGTACGCATAACGATTTTGCAGCGCGTGGAGATAATGTTTATGCGGATAACACGCGAGAAAAGAATTTGTACAATTAACATGAAAATCAATTGAACAATGGAAATTAATAATTTACTTTAAGTAAATTTAACGTAAAATAAATAAAAATTTATTTTTAATTGAAATGCTACGTGACACTATCGCAATGAATATTTGTAAGTTAACATTGATAATATTTATTTATGATATATTTCTATCTTTGCGAAATGATACTGGTGAACAGATATTGAAAGATTAACAAATTAAAAATGATAAACTACCGGAAACATTAAGGAAAGTATACGAAAAATTGCGGCAAATCACCCCATCTAGGCGTGATGCCTATTTAATAAAGGGGTTGTAAATTATGTTTAAGCAAGATATGTACAATAACAGAATAATACTGATGAGTTCGTCTCCATTTCGGTTTCAAATTTCAATTAACTAATTAATTAATTATTCCAGAAACTTAAAACCCTTCCCAACTTTACTAAATTAGTAGAAGGAGAGGGTAGAGGAGCTGCATACTCGCATAAAATGCGGCACGATTTTGTTCCGAGCTTTAATCTCTACTTTTACGGGTATAAATACATTTTATTTCCCCTGTGGGCGAAACTTAATGCTACCCGCTCGCTGTCTGCCGGCCATACCCCATACTACAGAAATTATAAAACCATTTTAATCTTTCGCTCTTACGTCGCACCGGGAAAATTGTAACAAAAAAAAAGGCAAAAGCGTACGCCTGGGTTTTTGCAGCGGAATTTGACCGACGCAACGTCAAGCAGATGGACTCGCAAATACATATACTCTTTTTTTTTTTTTCGGGTAACGCGCACGGAGTTCGTTTGATGTGTATTAAGCTCTAATATATGAAAGAGCTTTGCAAATGTGCGTAGTACTTGAATGACGTTCAGTGTCACTACAAAAATTATTTGGTTGTAGAGGAAAAAAGCAGTAAACAGGAAAAGATTACGTAGAAACTCTGCCAAACTCCAAATTATGTAGAAATGGTGTCATATTTTGTGAAAATAGACAAGCGTATTTAAACACTGAATAGTTTACTGGACATATCCATTAGAGTGTAATAAAAATAGTAGAAATTTTAGATGAATATATCAGTTTTACTAGCACGTTTTATATTTAACGTTTTTTTTTAAGTCCTCAGTACAGCAGTCAACATTGAGCTGATTTATGTATACTTCAATCTGATTGGTTTCAATCAATTTCATCACCGTTTTGCGCTTTCCGACGACAAAATTATCCAAGAAACGATGTCTTTCTCTTCCAACCGTTAAAATGGTTATAGCACTCGCTAGTGCCATGTATATGTTACAGCCGTATGATGTTGGACAATCTAGACAGTTCATATTGTGAAACAGCAAAATATTTCATTAAATGGCTAAAAATATTAGACATTTTATAAGATACAAAATCAGTTTAGATATTTTATGAAATGCAACATTATTTGTTGTTGTATAAAAATTACCCACTTAAAATCTAAAAAAAAAAAACACTCAAATAAGTCTCATATACTAACAAATTTTATTAAGTGCAGCAAAATTATTGTAGATTTAGATAAGCAGTTTATCAATATTTTCCGGATCGTAATCCTCATTATTATTGTGTGGGGCATTATTAAAAGAAATGCACTCCTGTTCACATTCTGCAGTGTCTCTTGTGATATCCTGAATTGTTTGCACAGTAAGGTATAAGTAAGTAATAAATAAATATTACTTGAAGAGAGTCATATTTTAGGATCACATCCAAGCAAAGTTTTGTATGGCGAACATCCAATTATTGTGTGGAAAGGAATGTCTTTTTTGCCACTGTACAACTTAGTTAGTGCTACCGACTAAGGATTGTATACCGGTTTACCGGTTCACCGGTAAATTGACCAAAAAACGTTCGGTAAACTTACCGGTAAATTACAAAAATTTACCGGTAATTCGGTAAATGAAAAATCCATACCAGAAATTTTTATGTACGAAATATTGTGTTTAGGTAGATATTTAAAGGTCTAAAGGTTCATTAAAAAAAAAACAACAAAACAGGTAAGTGTAAGTAACAATATACCCAATTATTAATTTTATGGGAGCTGTTTCTTGTTTAATTTTAATTTAAGCTTTCTTGAGATTGGGAGCCGCTGTAATGCCCTAGAATAGAGAATATAGAAAAGAAATTGAAAAATTTTTTTGATTAGAAACCTATAACTTCCATTCCAGTGAGTTAGACAGAGAGAACAGGAATCAAAAAATAAAAAAGGAAAAAGTTGAAAAAAAGCTCGTGTAGAAATTAAAAGAAAATAAGTCTAAAACGAGATGGATAACGAAAAGCAAGGTGAAGAAAGGCGAGATTATAGTGTTTATTTGTTGTTTTTTGTGTGGATTTTATTTATCTCTCGAAAAAAATTGAGTTAGCATATGCGATTTGTGCTCTGGAGATTTTTAAAAGTTTAAAATTGTTTTTCTTAAAGAGTAAGTAAACGTCTCATTTTTTAATATTTAAAAATAATAATATATAAGAACAACATTTCAAGTATCTAAATTAATAGCAATTTTGAATACACCACATTATGAGAGGGCATTAATGCAACATTATCGTAAAATAACATTAAAATTTGAACCTTAAATATTTTTTTTACTTCTAATAGCTGTATAAAGTAATTAAATACAGATATTTCTTACAAAATTCTAATACATATTATGCCTTAAGATTGTGCAAACAGTGTATTACTCTAGTCTAACAGGTAACCCTATTTTCTTGGGAAATCCCCATTAATGTCATACATGAAAAAAAAAATTATCGGTATTTTCATTTTCATTTACTGAATTACCGGTAAATGAAAAAATCGGCAAATTCACAATCACTACTACCGAGCATTTCTTTAAGCTATTGTCACCTATCCACGCACATAACGTATTTTCTACATCTTGACTTAACCTTTCTATGCTTCCTTTACTTTGAGGGTGTCTAGGTCTTTCCGACCACATTTGTTGTTGCTCTGTGATAATATGATTATTAGACATTTAATGTAATACTTTATTAATATACATATATATATATATATAATACATAATGTGTTCATCAGCGCTTCATGATATGTCTAGACTCTTCATAAAATGACCAATATATATGTCTGCGACATACTTAAATATGGTCTCAACACCTGAAATTTTCTATTTAAGGGATTTGGAAGATTTATTCTAAAAAAACTTTGTTGCCGTATCAACCTCAAATGTCCATATATACAGATATAATTGCTAATCTGTAAATGGACAAAGGATCATTAATGAATTCATCTATTTCTGCTAATTATTGTAATAGTTTTTCCTAGAAAATGTTTCTCCTTACGCAAGATTAGAACACTCTCGTTTACCGGATGAACGCTCTACTATTTGACACATATATCTTTGAATTATAAAGGTGGCCAGTAAATACTATACTCTGTTGGGCTTCCAAGCTGCAGCCGCGTCCTGGATCTTCTTCAGGTCGACGTTTTGTGCACACTCGCAAAGGACACCTTCAGGACTGCTGTTGACCTGAAACTCAGTTTTAAATTTTGGAACTCAATCTTCGAGTTAACAGCAATAGCTACGGCTCCTGAAGATGTCGCTTGCAGAACCATTTCAAGCCCCGAATCTCAGCACAGTATAGTATTACTAGCCACTCTTTACAACTACTTATTTGTAGAAGCATTTCCTTGAGTTAAGGCCATAAGGACTTCTAATAATTTTTTTTTTATTACATCTAAGGATTTCAAATGCAAACGGTTTCCAAAATCGCTGCAATCGCTCCATGTATGCATAGATATTTAGCGCACGCAAGATACACTCTTTTTTATCAATACGTCAGCATATAAACAGCAGTCATTGCGGATGGAATCAGTCGAAAGTAATAGAAGCGTGATGAACTATAAATAAATGACTGTAATATGTGTACAGAAGATGTTTTAACTTTAAAATGTCTTTTTTTATAAAACTATCAAACGCTGCAAGCTGTGACTTTGTGACAGAGAGATTCCAATGGCATCAACACATCTTCTTAAATAAGCTAGCTTCAAGATTCAAGTCAGTCTCATATATTCTCGTTATAACACAAAGCAATGATAAAAATTCTTTTAAAACGCGTTGAAAGATCGATTTTTAATTAAACATACATTTATTATAATCTGCTATTTCTACTTCTGATGTTTTTAAGAAGAAATAGTTCACCAGTAGATACATATTAATGCAAATGCACTTTATTTTAATATAATTTACTAGAAGTTATAAAAATACCTGCACTATCCGCTGTATGGGCGTTCCACAAGGGCTGATTTAGGATCATTTTCCTTTTTAAATATTTTAACTGCATATCGAAATCGGTTACTAGTAACTCTTCTATTTCTTATATTGTTCATTTCACATAGAGAAAAACAGCGGAAGTATTACGTACTCAATTTAATTTTATATGCCATAATTATTATCGACGAAGTAAAATTATATTTCCTTCATTTCCAATCAACTAAAAAGGTATAAAGTGCAGAAGAGAATGTGTATTGCAGTTAATGTAGTATCTGCATTACTACAAACGTTCGATACCAATTAAACGCAAACCAAAACCTATAATTACAAGAGCAGAGTATTAAGCAGACATTAAAGTAATCTACTTTATTAAACGTTTGTTTTGTATTATTAGACGATTAGCTGATGCATTATCGATCGGTTACGCTTGCTTCGACCGGTGGCGTATTCAACTCATATTGTTTTTGGTTATTTTGAATTGAGGATATGCTCTTAACGGTCTAGGTTATTTTTTTCTTCTGACTAGTTATCTTCTTTACGATGCTATATTTTATCTCTTATCGTTATTTCTTCTATAATCACTTGTAATTAAAATTAATGCTGCTTCGATTTTAATTACTTCAATAATTTAAGTCGTACCTTATATCATATCCTCGTTTCGCTTGGAAACCAGTGAATCGCTAGCATGTGTTGCAGTGCGCGCTCTATTGTTCGCGAGTAGGTACTAAATACAGACGTTCATTCAATAACGCATATCCCGGCAATTTGATACTCCGCTCCGCCGAAAACTCTCTTTGTATTGTGGAAATGGGAAGTCTAATAATATGAATATTCGACGTGTACACATGTGTACGATCATATATGCACGTTGTGAAACCCATCTGATGCGTACGTAGCGTATTCGTTAAGGGCGTCCCATAACCGTCCAACCATTGATGTAAAATATCGTATTGCATCGCTTTTGTAGGCCAAACTCGATATCTCAAATTATAACTGCGCTTTGACGTAATGGAAATGAACCCTCTGAGTCCATGTTGTAGGTACGCTATTAAGCAGCGTTTCAATCATATTTCTATGGAACGTTGCCAGTGTGTGATGCATTGATGGTATGATACACAAAGGTAGGTGGTTATTATCGTTGACATTTACGTGCCGAATATTCTTCTAAGTATATCGTGCTGATACAGTAAAAGAAATACAATCAATCACTCACATAGAGTAATAAATAAAATGTGTTTTGTGGCTTATACGGAAACAAACAAAGCTAGTAATAATAAAAATGTCTAGACAGCCGCAATAAAATATTTTCCAATAATAAAAATTGCTCGTATTGCTATTGGAAACAACTTAAGATTATAATTAAAAACTGGTTCAAGATCAAAATATTTGAATTTACATTTTTACCCAATTACTTGCTTCAAAAAAAGGAAAAAATTCTGCAAGTGTTAATTTATTTATTAAGAAATTATAAATGAGCCGAGGTAGTTTATCATCAAACAACAGAGATTGGTAAACCCGTAAATTTGGTGTAGCTGACAATTGCTACTGCGATTTTAAATAGCTAAAAATATCAGCACAAAAAACTTAAAGAAAATGCGATGGTTTAAGCTCATCTCCTAACACCAAGCCTAAGTAATTCTTGAACGAAAAAAAAATAAAACCAAGCTGACCAAAAATAATCCATACAGTACCACTTAGCCGCCAAGATCTGTTGAGACCTACAACAGTTCTAGATAACATCAGCACGAATCAATCAACAGACATAGTTTATCAGCTTTATCATAATTTGATTGATCATCGATGAAGATTATAAGTTCAAGCGTAGATCCTTGCGGTACTCCATGTTGGATCTAGTTTTCTGTGCATGTCACACTATTTATTTCGGATCCCTCGCCTGAGCTGTCGTGTCGTGGCTAAGGGCTTGCACAGGGTTCTACAACGATGCCAGTTGTTGCTTTCGGCTACCGAAAGCCCAACTGTTAAACCAGGTCCCGAAAGGAAGGGGGGTTTTGGCTTAACTGCACGGACGAGAGGAGAAACCTCAATAAAACCTAAATCCTAAGGTGGCGGACTAGGCTGATGGGATGCGTGGCTGGATAGAAGACCTGTCTACTAGTCCAACCTTGGAACACCTGGCGCACCCCATTGTATTTAGCCTTACCTCTGCATGCGAGGCTCTGTGGAGGTGGACCTTTTCTTCCCTAGCTACTCGTGGGATCAACCATGGAACAGGAATTGGAGCAGTGCCTCCATAAGAAGCCTTCCACTTCCAAAGTGAGAATACCTCCCAAGGAAGGAACAAAGGGAGGAGCAAAACAACTGGAGCAGATTGGGGAACAGGATGGCATCCATCCCCTCTCAAATTGCGTAGCACTATGCAACTCAAGGGCGTTGCACCTGGGAGTACGTGAAATCGAAGAGGGAGACTTAGCTAACCTAGGGCCTTCTAATATCCTACACCTTCTGAAAGGAATAAGATTGGAAAGCCAGCTGCAAAACAGCAAGAACAGGGGACACAATAGATCTTTTAGGTCGCAGTGTAATATTACCCTTCCAATATACACATACACATTTGTTTCGGATAAATAGAGAAAAAACCGTTGTAATAGTGTTTGCCTAATTCTTAAAGATTTCAGTATTTTTAGACAAAAATTCATGGTAAGGAGTATCGAATTCTGATGTAGAAAATAGCCTTGTAAATGTTGTTTACTTAGGTATAGATACTAAACGATCAAACGGTCATCACCCTCCCATCACTGAGAATTGAGAAAAGATGTACATTCAAGCAATACTCTCAATCTTTCATAACATTGCCAAATTTTCGCTAAACTATGTAATGCTACCCAGATGAAACCTACATAGTTTGGCAAAAATTTGGCAATGCAGTAAAAGATTGAGAGTATTACCTGGGTGTACCTCCTTTCCAAGTTCTCAGTTTCTGTTGGAGTCAATATTGGTGATTATTTTAAGTTTTATAGTTACTTTTAAAGGTCCAGGAAGTATTCCGAAAATAAGCGAAGTATTAATTATCTTCAGTAGAGGCTTTGGTATTGTATGCATGCATTGTTTCAAAATTGAGGTAGTGACTTCATTGTTATCAAGACAACTAAATTCTTAAAACTACTAACAATATTATTCAGTTTCTCTTCGTTAGTTAAATTTAAACTTAAAGCTTCGTTAATATTAGCTGAACCAAACTGGTGAAATGTTTTTCCCTGTTGTAACTTAAAGTAAAGCTACATTAATAAATATTTTTACTTATTAAGGTATCAACAATGATGAGACAATTTCCAAGCAAGTTTTAATGCCTGCCCCAGTGTTACCAATTTCTAAGATTTGATCAATGCAAAATATTACAGATTATATTAGTGATTAAGCTAACGGTAGTCATACGAACTGCACCATCCCGACCTTACCAGATCTATCGTGATCCCCTTTGTTCTAGAAACCTTTCTTTGATTTGACCTATTAATTGCATCTGTCATTATCATCATGGATCTCTTCGTCGTTTCTAATACCGGACTAATGTCCCTGGGGCATTTCATCAGAAGTAATAAATATATAAATATTGGTAATTATGGTTCTGACGGTTAAAAGGGACCTACTGGTTTCCTAAAGTAATAGGTCTCATCTGAACACCGCACAACTCCTATGCCTCTCCGCACCCCCACCGGTTGTATCTATGAGATCTAACTGTTGGGCGAGGCGAGGGACGATCCTGAGGCTCTACCAAGCGGGCCACTAATGGGTTAGCTAAGATCCTCGCCCTTTGCCATGTCCGGGACGCCAGATCTAGCGTGAAGTCACGGAGAGGTGGAATTTCTAGGTCGTTCCGGATCTGTTGATTACGCACCATCCATGGTGCTCCTACTATCTGTCGTAGTGTGACATTTTGCAGAACTTCCAGCTTGTCATAGTTGGTTGTGGCATTGTTGACAGGGTGAGCACCTGTCTATATCGGTCTGAGACAGGTCTTATATAACAAAAGCTTAGATCGAATATCTAGCTGGCTCTGCTTAAAGAGTAACGGCAGTAAACGTAGCTTTGCCAGGCGGAATCGAGTATTTATGTTACTCAAGTGTACACCCAAAGGTAAGCCCACGATCTCGGGTGAGCCCCAGGTATTTAGTCTCGATGAGCTCGAAAGATCAGCTCTCCGCTAATGAGGATGCGGGAGTCCAAGACAGTCCCTCGTCTAGTAAATCTCATGGCCACTGTCTTTCTCGGGTTTATGTGGCGTTTTCACCGTTCCGCCCAGACCTCAATTTCATCGATGGCGGCTTTGACCGGACGCATAAGCACGTTCTCATTTCTACATGTTGAAAAAACAGCCATGTCGTCCGCATAAGGTTGACAGCCGGGTGCCTCGGCAGATCCTACATATAAATTATAAAGAGCTCCGGACCAAAGAGAGGGCCCTGCGGAACACCCGTTCTACCTGCTCTACGGACGGAGTAAGCCTCCCCCGAGCGACCAAAGAGGTATGACATAATAGTCCTGATCAAGCCGGAGTCAACACCAACTTTTACCATCTTGATGAGGATGTCCTTCTAGATGTCGAGAAAGACAGCCACAGTTGTCTCCTTCCTCTCATATCCATCCCGAATCGCCTCCGTAAGACGCAACAGCTGGAAGTCCGTACACAGGTCTGCACGAAAACCGAACTGTTCATCGAGAAAAAAGGGATTAATTTTTGACATGTCTTCCAGAAGTCGGGACAAAATTACAGCCTGCGCGATTTTGCAGATGGGGAAGAGTAAACTTATGAGTCGTCGGTGATTTTGGGGGAGGAGAGAAACCTTCCCCGGCTTAGGGATGGCTATGACCGTGGCATGATTCCCATGAGGCTGGAAAGTGGTTCAGACGTAAAATGGAGTTGACTATCCTGACCAGGACGTTAATGACGCTCAGGGGGAGGAATTGCCAATCATAAGATCTTTTATAATTGCACCGATCTCAATAGAATCAAACGGCCTGGCGAACTTGATGTTGCTTCAAGAACTGAGTCATCCTCCTCAGAGGAGTCCGACACGGGGGCAGTACTACAGACTATTTCTAAATATTCAGCGTGTGCTTCGGCCTTACCCACGTCGTCAGTGACTAAGCCCTGAGCCCCGTGTAACTCAGGACAGAGCTTTTTGAGGAACCCCGAGAGATTACCTTATAGAGGCCCCAAAGCGAACCATCGTCGACAGACAACCACCTGAGACGCTCGCGCCATCGCTCATTATGGAACTTAAACAGTTCGTCTTTAACGCGCTTAATGTATAGATAGGCGATAGCCTTGTAAACCGGCCATAAGGTGGTTCTTGCTCTCTTTACAACTTTTCGTTTTTCTTGAATGAGGACCTTGATTTCCTTGGGTAGCCAGCGATCCGAAGGTCTGGAGTGAAAAATTATTGCACCCTCCATTGAGGACTTCACATAATTTGTGAACCCTTCAGCGGCGCCATTGCATTAGCACAGCACGTGAACGCGTGCTTCTTCCTGCTCTTGGTAGAATCTGCAAATAGCGCCATCTTCCTATTTCTCTTATACAATGATATATTGCAGCAACCTCAGCCTGGACACCGTCGTGTTTTTGCTGAATCTTACCGAAAGAGTCTTTTTAGGTTTCTTTCTATATTATATTATATCAGTAAATAGTTTGGACCCTCTCTTATTGGAGTACCTTTCACTCATTCCACCTCCTTCTATCTAGGCTGAATTTCTGAACCATAAGTATTATAGAAGGATGAAAGTAACTTTATCATCATAAAAAGCAATCCCTCCATTAGTATGCAAAGCTTTTACTCTCTTCTTCTCAATAATTGAAGCACTATTAGAGGATTTATATCACTTTATATTTTTTTGGCATTTCTTCAATAAATAACGTTAAATATTTATCAATTTCCAAAGTTGCCATATAAGTTTTGAATAAATATTCATCTCACACTCGCTGCGGGCTTGGTAGCTTTCCGTATCATAAACTTCCAATACGGCCGGCGAAGAATTTATATTCCACCCGGCGCTAAAAAATATATACGTTATATGTGTACGTATATCTCCACATTATAAGTGGAAATTATTAAATTCGGCTCGATATATGGGGGCCGTTTAGTTTTCCGGTTTAGTGAGAATTCCTCGCAGAGGAACGGTAAATTTAATCTCCCGTAATTTCTGTCCGTGCGCCATATTTCTACCTTCTACCCTCTTCCCACTATATTGCCCTCCTGGCAGGACCCGCTTGTAATTTTACAGGATATTTCGCAGACTATGCACGCGAAGATCTGCTTATCGTTCCCCGCTAATAATTCGACTGTGCCTAATTATTATCCCGGAGTAATTTCCCTTTTGCTTGAATTATTCATGCGTGCAGACATTAATGTAAGTGTGTGGTAGTTATGCCGTGGATACACGTACATAACTTTATATACAGCACTGGAACTCCAACTGACAATTAATCTTATTTAATTACATTACCGCTATGTAGTTGGCTACATCCTCATTTGTGCGAATGATTGGAACTACGAAGCGGTATTACTAGTTGGTTTCTAAGAAGTTTCAAAGTGAAAAGTGAGCAAGTCTTTCGAAATGTGCGCACATATAGAAAACGTTTGAAAAGTATTTTAAGAAGCACGTTATTGCAAATCATCATTCATATAGATTAGGCATAGTTTCTCTTGAGTTTCCAATATGTAGATTGGAATTGGGTGATTATATATGCGGGGATATTTCCACCATGATCCTTTCAAATATACTGGGTATTATTTCCAGTATCTAGAAAATGCTTTCTAATCTTATCTGCTTAATTAGACGTATTATTCTTGAAAGCAGGTCATTTACGTAATCATCCGCTTTGGGCTTCTCCAAGCCCTGTAGTAGAAACCTCATTCTTGCCAATCCACTGCATATTACTGGAAAAATTAGAGTATTGTGGTGTGCGTGTCGTAGCTGAAAATCTGATAAAAACCTACCTTCTGAATAGAGAGCAGCGGGGTGTTTGGTATGGAAGCACGTCCGGGGCTCATGTACTAAATATGAGCTTCTCAGGGTTCAATATTAGGCCCCCTTTTGTTTGCTCTCTATGTGGACAATCTTCTAGCCAATATAACTTGCATAAAGACTTTAATGTGTGCGGATAATACCTCTTATCTTGTAAACCCTAAAGGGAAATCCTGCAGAACAAGTAATGGGCGAGGCCCAAGAATAGTTCACAGCAAATAAATTAAAAATCAATGTTGGAAAAACCCAGACACTATTACTTACCATTAAAGCTCCAAAGTGAGAAGCGGTAAAGTTTCTAACAATTTATCTGGATAGCTCTCTATCGTGAAGTCAACGCGTTGAGATGATGTGTTCAAGACTAGCTAAAGGTATACATGCCATCTGAAGGATTAGAAAGGTGGCGGGAGAAGAGGTAGTCCGTATTGCATATTATGGAGACTTTCACAGCAGTGCGAATAATGGAATACTTTTGTGGGGTAGACAACAGCAGTCTATAGGCCATTTCTGCAATAAAAACGAGCAATCAAGGCCATACAAAAACTAGTTGTAGAGAACAATTCAAACAACTTCTTATACTTACCCTTCCGTCCTGCTACATACTTGCCTATCTGCTTCAGAAATTTATTGACATCATCCATTCCCATAATATATACCAGAAACAAATCAGATTTGATTGTTCCGTTTCACCGTATCAATCGAAAGCAAAGGAACACGAACAACGGAGCAATAAAAATGCAAAAAAAACACTCTTCCACAACGAGTGAAGTTCTTCATTTCAGAGTAGTCATGCACGAATTCTTGATTTCCCGAAATGTTATAAGCAGGGTTGATATTTCAGTCCCCTTGGAATAGCGCTACTACGAACATTTATAGTTGCGAGTGTCCAGGAGCCGCGTCACACTCATGGGCGGGGTTAGCATGCATAGTTGGAGCGCGTATTCACCACTTTACTCTCAGACTTCGTAGCAGTATTATGCATCCCATACGTACAATGCACTGCCATGAACTATAGTCTCATTAGATTAGCGTAAACATGCATGTAAAATCGATGCAATGAAGATAAGAATAAATATAAGAATAAGTAACAAATTTGTTAATTTCTTACTATAAAAAGCGTGCAATCTTTGCATAAAATTAAGTGTTTGTCACAAACAAGTTATATTACATTTCCTTTGTTCTCTAGAGGGAAAACCGTGTGAAACTCAGTGTAGTATACATCTATAAATCATTAAACAATATTATAATTCGAAGCAACTATTAGGTACATTCTTTAATTTTCAAACAGAAATTTTCGCAGGTTATCGCGCGGTAATGCTGTGTATTGCTAGAAACCAAAAATAGAATTTCGATTTTCAAAATAAAAAAGGAAATCCCAAGTAAAAAATCGCAGTAAAAACAATGCTAAACTACACTCAGAAAATATAAAGAACCTAAAAACAATTGCTTATTTCATGTGGGTAAGTTTGAAAAGAAAATAGTTTCATAATAAAATTTTAACTAAGAATAGAAACTTCATTCTTCAAAATATAAAATAAAAAACGGAATCTCTAGTAAAAACTTAAAATAAATAAAGGAAAACTAAGAGAATTATTAAATGAAACGAAAACAATATTTCTGTATGCACATGCATTTGCATTGATAGTCGCTAGTCTCAGTGTGGCATCGCTAAGTTGGTGGGGACGCGAGAGACTGTGGAGAGACACTCCGAGTAATAAAATTTCGTACGGCATATGATCGAACAGGACCGAAATTACAAGCCTGGTTATAAGTATAAGTGTGAAGAGTTTTTATTAACCAAGTCGCTGATGTAGTATAGCCGCTGCCTTATACACTGTTTGTTCTCGTTCTAATGTTTTGTTTTTATTCATACACTCTCTTAGTCATACTTATTTATATTTATATACACGTTCTTTTATCTATACATGCTTTTACTTATACACGATATACACTTTGTCTTTTTTATATGTGTATGTGAGGTTTTTTATTAGTAAGACTAAAAAGCAGATGCACCTACTTGTAACTACAAGTAATTTGTTTTTTGTAAATAAATTGAATTGAATTTGCGATAGGACCGATTTTCTATCCTCGCTTACGATCGTGCAAATATACGTGTTTAGATATTGGGCGCCACGGTATTCGAACAATTCCCAGCGAAATGCGCGACAAACATTGTAAAATACCGAAATAAATAAAATACGATGATTATAAATGCCTGGCTAGCAAGCAAAAAACTCGACACAATAAGAAAGCTTCTACTTTATATGCTTCCACATGGCATACGAATACTCGAGGTTAATATATATTTTCACAAATAATTATCAACAAAATGAATGACACACAAATAATTCACTTAAAACAAGAGAAGTAAATACACAAGAAATCTATTATTTTAAATTAAGTAATTCTAGACATTTACATAAATATGAACAAAGATCATAAACTTATACACTCATTAACCTGGTAACTTAACAACAAAAGCGATAAATTAAGTTATCCAGGCTAATTTGCTACGATGTGATGGCCATTAAAACTGTTATATTATCGATTATTTAATGATTTATATTCGTTATTTGTCAAGGAGTAACTAATTTATCTTTTATGATCTTTGAGCTCATTTATTTTTATATACAATTGGTTTTAAATACCTATTTTTTCCAGGGCTAAGGCTTTTCTTCCAGTACTTATTATCTGGGAGTGTGCAATTTGTTTTCACAATTATTACAATTTTACTTTTTCTAATTTCACTGTACAGATATTTGTTAAATGTTAGGCGACCTTCCTTATTCGTAACTTAGCGGGAAGTGAATGTTTTTTCATATACTTGGTTAACTTCAAACCTAGGATCATATAATGTTTTCTTTCTCACATATAAAAACTCCGGCATGCCGTCGACATACAAAAACAGCATATTCATACATAAAAAGCTAACTATTTTATTACGTACTGATCCGCACAATCAACTCACGATCCAAATAAGGGCCCCACAGAGTTCAGTTAAAGAAATTACGTTAGGTTTGAAAGTGTCGAGCTATTTTAAATTTACTATTACAAAAATCTATTTGTTTAATTCTTTTTTTTACTTTTCATCCGTTTAATGTATCCTGTTAACCTATTCCTCATTGTAATTTAGGAATATTTCCTAAAATAATTACAATTAGAAAACCATTCCATGTTTGAAGCGGAAGAACACGTTCATATTACAAAACTACCGACATCATTGTGTACCAGTCCGAGAACAGAAGATAATTCAAAACCAGAGGGAATAACAGCCAGTAAAATGCATATAGATCCTCACTCCATCGGTACCGTTTGTACGCTACAATAACGACCGGCGTAAACGGCAACAGAAGATTAACGAATACGGTTCGTAACTATACGTTTTGCATAATGGCTATTTAATTTGAGCTTCTTTATTGTTAGTTCCCGGTGTATTTTCGCCGGGAGGTAACCGACGATTACCTGAGTATTATTAAGAGCGTAGATAAAACTGCTCCAAGGGATAGATTTCCAGCGGCTAATGGTAATATAAATTCAGGAAAATAATTATCTTTGTAGCGCCCGGATTACAGGATGAACGCCCTCGGCGACACCCACTCACACTAATACGCATTCACGGATGCTCAATTTTATAAATCACATTCACGAAAACAAAAAAAAAGAAAACCGAGTAAATGTCTTGAAGGTCTATTGCGTAATATAAATATGACATATGTATGTATACATAACCTTCAAACGTCGGCATTAAGAACGGTGTATTCTTTCACCCAATAAATTCCAAGATGTCTGTGTGTCTTCCGTGTAATTACGTACCCCATAACGCAATTTATGGCGCAAAGAAGATAATAGGATCCACTTATTAGTTTCTTGTTGCTCTTGGCGTGCAAGTGTGAGCAACTTCCGTGTCGACATAATGAGTTTTCTACGAGCATCGTTGAAACCTAAGGGTGGAAAGTAAATCTTGAGGAACTATTATCATCTCGTCTCTGGTGCTATTGTTTGTAAATTGCATTTGGCGAATTTCAAAGCGGGCACATGAAAAAATAGGCATTGTTGAAAATCCTGAAGCTTCATATAACTTTCACATTAATATGTTGAACACGGTAAGGACGCTGAATAGTGTATCTTCGGTTACCTACGCAAATCCAATTATCGAAATTACATAAAAAATTAACAAAAACTCTTTCTTGTTTTAATGGAGCTCTTCGAAATAGATTATAGTTTATCGGTAAAGAAACCTTTTCGAAGTTTGTTTGGTTTTTCGTTTTGCAGTAAAACGAAAAGATGACTATTTAGTAAAATTGGCAGTATTTTTTTAGAGCATTTATGTAAAAATAAAATTTCAAGTAGAATATAAGTAAACATGTAATGTTGAAAACACAAAATAAAAAAAGTTCATCCTGAAATGGTGCCTCTAATCGTAATATTCAGCATTCCCAAGAAATTCCGAGAGGTAACTCAATTAGCAATGTTGTAAAAGCAATTCCACATTTTAGAGCAATAGAGCGCAGAGCAACGTAAACAAAACTTAACCACCTGACATTATACCTAACCTAAATACGAGAATAAATATCGGCAATAAACGGCAGGTATAAACGTATTAGGTATGGTATTAGACTGTTTTTACGTATTATTAGTGAAATGATTCAAGACAAAAATTTAAAACAAGCGCAAAATGGACGCATTTTGTTGTCATGTTTGAGCTATTTTCAAGATATATAATTAATGGATGTGCACATATGGATCATTCCATATCAACCGGAATACTTACAAAAAAATGATGTTTTGGATTCTTTTTATATTTTAAATTTGAAGTCTGCCCAAAATTAGAAGACCCGTATTTTTTTCTAAAGCTATATAGTATCTATTTACACAGATATTCGCGAACAATTTTTGCAAAATCAATAAAATAATAGAAGAAGTGATGTTGCTTAGTTATGCATAAATTAAAAGAGTAAAATAAAATACATATGGTGTAAATATACATGGTGTATTCTAAAGTTTAAATTATACATTTTCATTTAATAGTGCCTAAATTAGATTGTAATTTATTTTGACCCCCTTTTTCTTATGTTAAATAAAATAATGTCTTTTTACTTTATGTTTACCGCGAAATAAATCTTTTGAAAAAATATCATAATATTTTTTTAGATTCACATAATATACAGTTTTTTTTACAGTTTTCAACAACACAAAAATTTTAAAAAAACATTGGTATATTACAATTAGTTTATGGATAGTCAAGTACAGTTTAAATATCATATAGATCTTTAAAAGGTACTGAAAAAGAATTACATTAATTATTATATTATTATTAATATAATTGTATGACTATTTTAGATGAAGAACAATAAAGACAAGGTAAGAACCCTTCATCAAATGCGAGTGCAGTTTTCTTCTTTGAGAAAAGGGCCCTATTTTTTAAATACAAATACATATTTTATATTCTTTTTTGAGACAAGGCCTCTTTTTTGTGTTTATCGAAATTAACGACAAAAAAGTAAGTAATAAGTGCGTAAATTTTATATATAATTACAGACGAAGAATATCATAAATAATGTTATCAGTGATGGCAGGTAAATCATTGCAATACTGAAATTAAACTTGTTATCTTTAGTATACCCAGTTGGAAGTAGAAGTTGAGATTGAGAGCAATGAAAGCAATTTACCAGGATACCGAATTGTAGATCCACAGTATGTATTGAAACAAGTAATAGATTTGCAGTGCAATCATTTACCACACTGTACATTTAGAAACCTGAAAATCAAAAACGAAAAAATATATGGACAGGTTACTGAAGTAACAATGACATCTACATCTACAACGTCAAGGACTGTCTATTGCAGAAGAATCTGGTCTTGTGGGAATTATGCTCGAATACTATATAGTTACCAAATAGTTCAACATGGTACAATAGATAACTGGTTTTATAATTACTTCATGCACATATTCCTGCTTATATTTGGTATTTGCTCATGTTTTTTTTTTTCTAGTATAATAAATAAACATTACAATATTAAGAAAATGATTGTAATTTTTGAAATGAAAATAATGCTTTAACTATTGATTTAAAGGATAAATAAAACAAAGCTTAATTTTAAAAATATGCACTTTATATAATTATATAATAGCCTATTATATAATTATATAATTATATAATAGGCTATTGCCTATTTGTGTAGTAGCATGAAATAATCTTACCTAATGCGAGGAGACATCAACGAGGTTGTACTTAAAAAAAGGAAACGATTTAATATTTGCTAATTTATTCGTGGATAACAGTTTTATTACTTTTAATACGGCTTTTAATAGAAACAATAATTCGCGGATTATTTCCATTCGCTTTGTAGATATCCGTAACTATTACTGTTATTACTGTACGATAAGCATTGAATACTACCTCGTAATAAATTACCAGCTATTATTACGTCGCAAGCATAAAAGCGAGGATTTTATTTTTCCTCCCATTCCGCATTAGCTATTGGATGAAAAAAAAAAACTCAATCAAAAACGTCGGATAGTAGTTCCAAAGGATTCCTTCTTTTACTATAAAAAAACTCTAAAATTACCTTACGTTCAACCGTGCATATCATTATATCTGGCGTTGGAGCTCATTGATGGATTGCCCTGTTAGGATTTTAAATTAAACCTGTGCTCCTACCGATAAATTAATCCGAAAGCGACACAATCGAACCCGAACCATAAATCTGCTTTTTCAATTTTATCGCTCGAACAGTTTAGCAATGCCAATTACTTTCTATAGGGATTTCGGTGTTTTCCTGGTGTTTATTTTACACCGGGGGAACATCGCTGCGCCGGTAAAAATTCGCCCATAAATTGGACCATTGTTAGTTTGGGAGATGAGAAATACTTCGGACAACAATTGTGTTTCATTTAAACAATTCAGCTGCGACCACTGCTGAACAGGTATTAAATTAAATGCCAAAGCTAAGCTAAATGCGTGCTGAGTTTACATTGGACACCTTTGTGTTTAAACCAAATACGTTTGTTTTGTTGTTGTATTACAATAAGTAACAAAATTACATATGGTTTCTATTGAAAATTCTATTCTTCTATTTTTTATTATAGCAGTGAATATATATAAATTACGAAAATAATAAGAAAAAAGTTAGCTATGCAGAGTAAATAAGAAACTTACCATAAGAAAATTTAACTGAAGAAACCATAGCAGTAGAGGCATTTTTTGTTGTATTTCCTTTATGTTAAATACAGTCAAGTCTTATAATCAGAGAGGGGACAACTTATTTCGCAATTCAGTAAATCAGTTCTCATTGACGTACACAGTGTGAAGAAAACTGATTTACTCTCCTCTCCCATACTGCCACTGCTTCCGCCTCCCTTGACATCCCGCAACGTTGACAGAGGGTCTCCTTGTCTTAGTCCTCTTTTAACTCTCCAACTCTCCGATATATGTCCATTCACCTGCACCTTATAATCTGTCTCCCTTAGCGTCATTTTCACTAGCCTTACCAACTTTTCCTGAATGCCTAGCTCCTTCAGTGCTTCATATACTTTTGTTCTTTTTATTTTGTCATGTGCTTGCTGAAAGTATATGAAGAGCAGGTGCAGTGGTCATTTCTGATCTATACTATTGTCCATGATTTGTTTCAATATAAAAATTTGGTCCGTAACTGATCTACCTTTCCGAAACCCACATTAGTATTCTCCCAACTTTGCTTCTATTTGGTCGTTAAGCCTGTTTTTTATAGTCGCTGCCAGTGTCTTATAAGCAATATCTAATAGTGCTATTCCCCGATAATTCTCACATTCTAGTGGATCTCCTTTTTTAAATATTGGGCAGATTAATGCTTCATTCCATCTTTTTGGCATAATCTCTTTTGTCCATACCTATTATACCTACTATTATTTTTAAAATTTCTCTTCTAGATTATCTCCTCCTTTCTGCAACATCTCCGCCGTTAACCCATTTTCTCCCGGTGTTTTCCCAGAATTTATGTATAACATATATATTATATTTTAGTTACAAATGCAGAGCATCAATAAGATTATAATTAAACACATGCCGAAGTTTTCTAAAAGAAAACAATTAAAATTAATTTAAAACAAAATTTAAGTATATTTGTCTAACTATAATTCCTTTTTTGAGTTAAAGTTTTTCCAGATATACAATGGCCACTTCAATGGAACTTCTAGGATAGAAAACTATTTTTTTGTAAATTTATATCCAAAGAAAAAACGAGCTTATCATAGCAATTACTAACAGATGCAAACATTTTAAATATATGTAAATATTTAGCCTAATAGCACTGCAAAATTGTAATGATGCAATATAATTATAATATCACAGTTTATTTACCTTTACAATTATTAATTTGCTGTTGATGTAGTGGTAAGTAACAAAACTGTCTGGATTGAATCTCAATGTACAATCCAGACTGGTTTGGGAATGTAGAATGAGAAATGACAACTGAGTGCCCTGACAGACAGCAATAAAGTCACTTTGCTGTGGATGCACGAACATTCAGCAATCGAAGGAAACGAAAAAGCCGATGAGTTAGCAAAAAGGAACCATCTGTTTGATATATAAGCCCAAAACCTGTTCTAGAAGTATCTAAAAAAAGAGATTACTTCGATCAACCATCAGCCAGAGATCCTTACAGCTTAATGCAGGGTACTAGAATCCTGGAATAGTTTGTACAATTTAATGGGTAAAAGAAATGGGAAACTGAATACAAAAAGCCAGGAGGCTGCAGTGTTTTCGGAGATTCCATGGCAGGCGATTCCCACAAAGAAAAAAAAAAGTAGTAGAATCAAAAGTTATTCGTACTTTTTTTTGTGTTGCCAGTGTAAAGATACTTGCCGTACTATTATACAAACAGTCGTCAAGCATCGAAAACAATATTACCTTATTGCAAGTTGAGATGCGTAAATGTAGATTTATTCCAATATTCAATATGTAACTATCTGGTTTGGAAAAATATTCCTTTGCACTAAATATTTAGCCGAATAGGAAATAGCTATATTAAGTATATAGATATTATATAGATGTCTAAACAAATGAGACTTTTTTTAGTTTGTTTCAATCGGGACAATACGCAAAATAAATAATATTACCGTGATTTCATCAGGTTGATGCACTTCTTAGCATTAGTGGAAATTCTTATATTAGCCAACATTATTCTCCATTTTTAGGGGTTTATCTATTGATTGCAGTAACAACAATACGTAAATCTTGAAGGATGTCAAAGATCTGAACGAGTTTAATAATTATTGCCTCCAAACCGACGTACTTCCTATTCACACTGTGACTTTAATTGAAAAGTCTCAATAAAAAAAGAAATGTCTGGATGGTAGAGCCCAATTATCGATGTCCAACAATTTGTTATTTAATATTAATACAAAATTATACAATAATTTGCACTTATGGGCTTAAGAAACAATTTTCCTTTATTTATTAATTGATTGTTTATATTGTTCTAATACAAATTTGTAGACGCATAGAAGCAACTGCACGTAATATATCTACGTACAGTCAAATTCAAAACTCATGTCTCTCTAAAATATTATATCTTTCTATTTTATGAATATAATGTTACTCTGTGCTTGCTTAAAATGTGGCCCTCGTAGGGCGCTGCCTCAGATATGTTGTGTAACTACAATTATAACTAAAGCTACCCTAGTTAATAAATAGTACTTAGTTATGGAGTGCCAAATACCAGATTTGTAAAGTAATTGTAGCTGTATCTACTTCTCAACTTCTGTAGTTGTATTTTTTTTATTTGTAGTTCAGTTATATTTTGCCCAATAGTGATATAGGTTACCAGGATACTGGAACAGCTGGTATAATTTTGTAGGAAAACAAAATGGGGGATTAAATACATAAGAGAACGGAGGAGCTGTTGCGTGAGCAGAGACTTCAGGTCGGAATGTGGGTGTTATGCTTTCATGAATCTATTACGGGAATAATTATAGTGTACACATCTTTTATATGCAAATAAAATATGAGACTATTAATAAATAAGGACTACAACTATCTATGTAAAAACTAATAACCTAATAATAATTTAAATGAGTAAATTAATTTTTAATTTTTTGGTAATTTATTAATTTCAAATATTTTGTAGTTGTAATTTCAGTGGTTATATAATAAAAAAACACACATTTTCACACGCTACTGAATCAAGTCGTCCGCAACATAAATATATATAGACATTGAGTGAAATATACACTGTGTGCAAAATTGTAGAAACAGGTTATCTATTTAACTATTTAAGGAAAACTGCTGCACGAAGTAGCTGCATTTTCAAATTGCTCACCAAAAGTAGCAGAAACAGGTTGTAGCTGCTAACGTAAGGAAGCAGTTTTATACATCACTAGATAATGGTGGAAACATACATTTAATTCACGTTATGTAAATCGGTGGAATGAAAGTCTTAACTCTCTGGAGGTCGCTTTAGCATGTAATCTCCTATGCTACTATCGAAGCACATCCGCTACAATGGAACTAAGAAATTACTAGAATTTGATTGCAAAAATAGCGAAATAGATTTCTCTGACCACAAAAAGTGTATCTGAAAAACGTATTCTTTGACAAGATGAAAAGCGGACTGTATTTTGTAGACGAGGAAACAGTAGAGCCTAGCAATTGTCAGCTGTCACAACAATTAGATGCATGACCTTTGACAGAGACTCATATTAAACGAAACTAAACATTATGGTAATTTCAGGGGTTCAATATTTCAAGTACTCTTTACGTTAGTTTAGAATGAAGATCAGCTATTTTTTTCTATTATACGCGCGGGGATTTAAGATCTAAGACAGTCATCGCCCCACAGAGTGAAACAAAAAGTAACGTAGATGTAATAAGTAATCGCAAATTAACAAAGGAATAGAGAAATTAAAAGTGTGAAAAGCAGCCATTCAAATAATTTACATCTCGTGCTGTAACAATAAATTTTGTCACCTTATTCCACTCACTAACCCCTCAGGTACACCCACAGATAAGTAAGTAGTAATTCTTACATTGCCGACCAGGAAGCGTTTAGAGTTATTCCTTCTTTCACGCCTTCGTAAATCCGAGAGATTGCAGCTCGAGATTGACAAAAACCGCGAAAATAAAAGTAAAACAGAGCAGGCAGATCGATAATCGTGTATCTACGGTTACGGGGAGTTGCAGCAACAAACTGTATACTCCGTACAATTATAATTTGAATTTTAAGAGTAATAGCTGTCGAGTAGGACTCATTATGGAGTACTTAGGCCCCGGAGCCATGTTATAATTACTCGGCAGCTGCCCTGGGACAATACCTACCAAGTGCTCTCCTCGTCTACTGCCTGGTATTTGTGTATTGTCTAGCCCTTAGCGATGCATTCATAAACGTCTAAACGATCTTATCGGCATTTATTATTATTCGTCCCGTTTGCTGTTGTTATATTTTTATTATTATCGAGGCAGTGTATGTTGTTTCGTTTTGAGACCGCCGTCGTTATTAATAAGTTGTCGCTGAATAAAATCAGTTCGAGTAGCAGCACTTCTGGCGGGATTATATGCGAACAATGGAGTTCCTGCTTTAGATAGAGTTCGTTCCGCTACAACAATTAATTCTGTCAATGTGAAAATAAAAGCGTTCAAGGGAGTTGTTTTGTTTATGCGGTGCAAAGGTTTAATGATACTAATCTGAGAGATGTTTGAAAATAATACCTGCTACAAATAAATCCCACAGCTCTTTTCACACACGAGTGCGCAAAAGATAACGATGTTTTTATAATGCGGATGATTGCTGCTTGAGTAGAATGATAAAAGAAAAAAAAAAAAAACCTTATGTAAGCTAATTTAATGACTACAATGAATATTTTGGAAAGGTGGTGCCCTTGGTCAAAGCATGTATGTTTTCTTTACTATTATAACAACATCCCAAGGACACCGATTTATATCCGATTTAAAAGCATTATTATTATTATTATTAAAAGCCTTATATTATTTTTGATTGAAAAAAAAAATGTGAAAAAAGCACGTAGCATGTCTCCGGATGCAGCAAACAGCTGCAAGATGAGCATGGCAAATATCGGGGTTTAAAAAAATTCTGACACAGAGCAATCAAAGTCCTAACGAGAAAGTTATTATGGTGAAGTTTCCATTCATTGAACGTTCAACTATATTTTTCGCGATGCTTCAAAGAAGTAAGCTTACTATTGCATGTGAGACGACCGTGTGGTCAGAAGAGATTTAGAACCCATCGAATTTTGGCATAAAACCTATGATTTGATACTTAAAAAGTCGTCATACTCTAGAAAGGACACATTGCAGACGACTTTAATGAATTCTTTGCGACAATAGGAGCCGAAACTACTACATGTCTGCAAATAAATGCTCTTGGGGGATGCTACGGGACGAATTATTATTATTATTATAAATTATATATTTTTTTGATGGAATTGTTCTTAGCCGATAATGTAAAATTATGTTTCTTCTTTTTTCTTGAGGTAGCGGCTTTTTTTGTTTAAAAGTGAATTCATTTTTTTTCATTTTTAAACATTTTACAAATGTAGTATGCTTCACACCAGTTAATAATTGTATGTGACAAATAAACCATGTTAGTATTGTTTTAAAAATGTAAATTTTAAAGTAATTTTAAAATGTTTTGTGTCGTCTTTAAATGTTATAAAAAATAAATTGTATTTAAAAAATTTCTGAAGAAGAAAATAATAAAAAAACTTGTCGAAACGTCAAAGAATGCTTTAATTGGTGAAAAAAATTCACTTTTAAACAAAAAAGCCGCTACCTCAAGAAAAAAGAAGAAACATAATAAATTATATAGGTATTACTACAACAACTCTCCTACATGATTATAATCATAGCTATAACAAGACTTGCTTTCTGTTTGACACAACGGTTACAGAAACAATGGAAATAATTGTATGACCTACTCGATGCGCATTTTAACGGTGAATCAAAAGCCGACAACCGGAGTTCAATATCTCTAACCGTTTCCGAAATATTCGCGGTTAAAGTTACGAAAAATAATAATCGACGCTAAATAGAGCCTTCTAATGCGGCCTATTCGATGCGCATTTTAATGGAGAATCGAATGCCGACAACCGGAGTTCGATATCTCTAACCGTTTCCGAGATATTCGCGGTTAAAGTTACGAAAAGTAATAATCGACGCTAGAGCGTCTAATGCGGCGTATTCGATCCGCATTTTAATAGGGAATGCCGACAACCAGAGTTCGATATCTCTAACCGTTTCCGAGATATTCGGAGATATTTGATAAATCTATATAATTTCAAGATAATGTAATTAGTATTATAGTGGCGCATAATAGTTTTGTGAAAAGTTTGTAGCATTCATAGCAAGGCTACTGGAAGAACGCTAAAGCTCAAACTCTGAATTTGAGCCACGGCGATGTAGCCTTTTTGGTTATATGTACATCGTAATATTAGTTATTAGTTATGGATTATTTTTTTACATTTTATATTTTATCATAGATAAGAACATTATTATAATGTATGTTATCTGCTGTACCATATATAACCAATAAATCTCTATTATTATTATTATTATTATTATTGTTATTATATTCTTATATCGTTTGAATAAACTTGAGCACCAATTTAAGACATCATTTATAATAATCTCTATTGCATTGCGAATTCGATACAAACGATAGAAAGTTAGAAATATATAAAGATATTCAATGAATAGAAATTCAAAATTCAATTCAAGTTTGTTTTCTCCTCGAGGCAAGGAGTTGGTTAGGAGGAAGAGTCACATTCCATTTTTTTTTTAGTAAACGGGCCAGGCCTTTTTTTTAAATGGTCTTCATCTATTTTACTAACACCGGCAAGAAGTCATTCGAATTCCTTTTTTTTTTTGAATATTTGAATAGCTCTTTTGAACTACAGTTGAGAAAGAGATTTCGATTTAATTTTTTTGTTTTTGAAGGTTAAATTAATTTCTAAATGATTGATTTTTCTTTATAATAAGCAAAAAAAATATTGCGTCGTTGTAAAGGGGGAATTGTTTTGTTTTTACCGATTAAATTATTTTTTTTCAACGCTGAAGAGAGGGGGAATAAAAATCTTAAGTACGGACTACGAGATCTTCACATGGACCGAATTAATTTATTAATTAAGTCAGCCATATGAAATTAATCAACTAAATTAATCGTTGTTATAAAATGGGTTTTCAGGCCCTTAAAAAAACTTTTATCCAGTTGTATACAAGTTAAATATCCTCAACACTAATATTTGAGTTATTTTGAATAAGCTGACAATAAACAAAATTTAAATAAAGTTTCAATATACTTGAATTAATTTGACGAGTTTAAGAAAAGGTTTTATTTTGTGTTTACCTTGCGAACTGGAACCAATCTTCAAAAAGAGAACATTTGATATAAAGGCAATATACGCGAAAATGACAAGTCTCGTAGATTACATACCTTACATTTGAATTAACAATTATTTATTACCTATATATAATGGGTGAGTTTTATTATCTTGAGAAAACGGAATATCTTTAAAACACTGCATCAAATCAAAAAAAGATCTTAATAAAATTTGTTATAATGGAGGGGGCTCACTGAATGGTGCCGAACTCGATCCCCCAGAGTGGGAGGGGATACTTGAAATCTTAAATGGGAACCCCATTTCGTATTGCAGATTCGGATTCTACGTCATCAAATATGTAGTTTTTGTTTGAAACTTTTTTTTCAACTCGTGACAGATTGCACTGTAATCGCAAAAAAAAACATGATTGTGAACGTCTAGAAAAACTACACAAAAAAGAGAAGCAAGCAAACATAATTTTGTGTTTTTCTTTTATTTTAACATAAACTAACTTTCAAAAAGCCATATATTCTAAACTGTGCTCCTTCACTTCGATAAATTTATTTATTCGCAGTTGGAATACTATTCAACGATACAAAACGGTACTTTATTCAGTACTTGACAAGCTGTGGATACTTACACATTGTTTGATCCCCATTTAGATTGTTAATTGTTAATCTAATACAAATTAGTTATTGTTGAATATTTGAACAGTAATGGAGGCTATAATAGTACAAGAGAGAATTGAAATGATTTACATCTATGGAGAAAGTGGTAGGAATATCGATGATGCTGTTAATCTTTATTCACAACGTTTTCCCGACAAGGTGCGATCGCGCGCTTCTTTTTACCGAGTCGTTCAACAGTTCTCTAGCGAAGGAACTGTACAGCCAAGAAAACGTAATCGCCGAAAAACAATTGCTGGAAAAAATAATGAAATCGCGGTATTAACTGCAGTAGCTAATAATCCGCACGAACTTGCATCTATTCACTATGAAATCCAAATACATACAATAATTATTTCCGCAAATTGCAACTTTCCCATCCTTCTCTGACGCATAGAACTAATGATTCCAATTATTTGGCTGTCTGCGTATCGAATAAACAAAGCAAGCGGCATATAATCCACATTTATACACTGTAGCCCTTTAATAGAGTTTCGTTTACATTTTTATTAAACTGGCTGCGAAATTCGGGCAATAATTGGACGCCCGAATTTACCCATTTAATTATTCACCGGTCTCTTTTTTTCGCCTAACTTTGCGTTATTCCATCGCTCAATCATTAAATAAAATGCGACAACGAAACGGCCCTATTTAACAAAGTTATCAATTAAAATTGAATCCGGGGGCGACCGCCCGTATCCGTACTGTAGTTAGTTTAAATCCGGTAGGTTGGTGCTACTGCAAAAACGCTACTACATAATTCAAACATTATTACGACCACACGAGCAGTTTGCGTGTAGTTTTTTTTTTTTGTTTGCTTGTAAGTCCCCGTACCCCCGTTTAGTTGGCTGTTCTCTACCGGCACGTTCTAATTAATTAAATTAATCCGGTGTTTGTTATCTGGATTTGGACGCCGAATGAGAAAATTGAACCGTTTTAAAGCGGAAAGAGGGGAATATTAACTGCTACAGCTGCATGCGGTATACATTCGGCGTAGTCAGGGTTTAATTAAAAGGTTAATCAAAGCTAAAACAACCCGGATTTATATTGCTCCATAATAAAATGCTGTTTGCATTCTAGACGAAACCTTTTAATACTGTTGGGTCGGTGACATTTCGGCGTACAATCGCTATGCAAATTTATAGTGTCGCGTTGTTTTGGTTGAGGTTTTACACGATCTTTTGAAAAGATGAACCCCTAAACAAAAAACCGAAGAAATGCCACAACCCTAACAAGATCAATGAAAAGGGGGTAACACAGGTAATCCTAGCGATAATCTGAAGTCGTTAGTTATTTGTTTTCGTTTGTTACAAACGCAACATCACGAGCCATCTAACGGAAGTCACAATCAACCATTTGTCCGAGCTAGGTTAGTAACTGCATTAACGGTTTAGGCCGGCACCGCTTACTGAACAATAGTTTGACGTATGGGCCCTAGGGGGCGCACAACTAAACTCTCGATCTTTTAGTGAATAATCGAGGATAAAGTTTGACATACGATAGCGACGAAAGTGAGCACAGACTACCCTCAGACAACGAACTCGCATTCAGATATGTACCGCTCTCTCTATTCTTTTTTATCTAATGGAAATATAGTATAAGGTTATCTTTTTTCAAAAAATTTAAAATTTGTGTAGAGGCGCTGTTTAAAAGACTGCGTATTATAGAAATCTGTACGACAATATGTTAAAAACGAGATAGTAGTAAAGATGGCGCCTCGTATTGTAATATAAAAGGTTTGATTTTTACCGACAGATGCATTACAATATAGGTATATTGCTGTGTTTTTCGAAATTGTTTCAAAAATAGTGACATTTGTGACATATTTTGCGAAAATGTTTTGCATAGTTTGTGGTCGTTCTAAAACCGAAGTGCAGAAGCTATTTTGCTTTCCACAACAGCTTGATAGGTAAGTTTACATCAATATATGTAAGTAATTTGTTCGTCTATAAAGGCCGGTTTACAGTTCGCAATTTTTTGTATTACGTGCAATAAAAATTGCATAGAATAAAGAAAGCGCATGCGCATTCAATAGATTTCAATCAGCTGGGTGCAATTTTACTTGTATTGCGGGTGCAATACACGGAATAGAGTATGCGCTATTTTTATTGCACGCAATACAAAAAATTTCGAACTGTAAAGCGGCCTTTACAGACGGACAAATTACTTACATATGCTGATGTAAACTTACCTATCAAGCTGTCGTGGAACGCAAAATAACTTCTGCTACTTGTTTTACGTATTAACGAAAAATAAAATCAACGAGTTATATTATCTTTAGTTTGTTATACCTTTATGCAGTAGTACGAAGAAATAAAGCTTTAAAAAATTATTGTAATGTGTTTAATGATTGTGTTGGACTATATTCTTGTTTATATGTATATAAATAACAATATAGTCAAATACAATCTTTAAACACTTTGTCCTCTAAAATAAATACAAATGATCAGTATATACTTTTTGAAAATAAGCGGGAAACACTCAAGCGCCATCTACCTAAATTTTGTATTTTTGTGAGAGAGAAAAAAATCCGAAACGGCATCTTGATTTACATTGGGTTCGTCGTCTGGAGGTAGTCTGTGAAAGTGAGTTTGCACTCAGAAGAATACTGATTACGTTTGGTAAACCGAAACGCAAATTCGTCCCTAGCTGCTGGTATAGTAATTCCCGCAATAGATCATAAACACTGCCATCATTTGTCATCTTTTCGGTCAACGCTCGCTCCTATGCATTAATATAAATAAAAATTCTATTACCACGAATCCGACAAATTCAGATTCATGTTTTTAAATTGTTTTACAACAGAACTAATCTAAACCATGGTACAAATATATAAGGTATGCTGGGGCGCACCTTTTAATCATGTGATGATGACGCACGTGGTTCCACCAATCCTAGCACGCTTGACTACAAAATTATTTTAACCGCTCTAACCTTAGTTTTTAAACATGGTGTTGGTGATTTGCATGTAAGCAGGGCGTTAAATTCACTTTGGTACTAGCGTTGCGAACGAAGCTTTCGCCGTCATTCACCGCAGATCCTTCGTATCATAGCAGGGCTTCAAGCAGTATACTTCATTCTTTACGTGAGTGAATGAAGCGTTGTGCATGAAGCAAATTTCTCATATTGCCTTTACGCGTGAATATGCAATGTGAACCGACGAAAGAGTGAAACGAGACTTAGAGCCGTTTTACACGTACGAGAATTTTTACATAAATCGTAACAAAAATTATCCCGAAAATTTTGGTGAGAATTTTCCTACGAAATTTTGTTGCGACACTTTCAGGTCGTTTTACATAGGAATAAGGTTACTTCCATTTGCACTTCGAAGTTGTAACCTAAATCTAAACAATTATGATCCATATTTTGCTGGTTTATCGGTTAACTATTATTTATTTAGGATTTCTATGATAACCATAATCAAATATCGTGAAAATACCGGATAAAATTTATTCCTGTGTAAAATGACCTGTAAGTGTCGCGACAAAATTTCTTACGAAAATTATCACCAAAATTTTCGAGATAATTTTTGTGATGATTTCTGTAAAAATTCTCGTACGTGTAAAACGGCTCTTATTCTCAAGTGACTATATGCATTGCGCACGCACTACCTAATATCTACCACGAATGACGGTGAAGGCATCGTCACCTACACTATACGTTCACGCCGTGAAGGCAACTTATGAATAGGCTTCACTTCATTCGTTCGTTTCACATTGCAATATTCACGCACAGCTATACATATGAATGAAAAGCTACGTTCATTCCAACACTATTTGGTACTACTCTATCATTAAATAAACAAGGAAAAACATTCTACGACCTCCGATTTAATTTTACACATACACATACTTTTAATGAAAATATTGTTTTTTACAATACGTATCCTAAGTTAAACAAATATAAACGTATTTTAAAATGTGAATAAAATAGAAAGTAAGATACGTAAAAGAAAGTAAAGAAAGAGAGAAACAATATGTTTGAGTCTAAAAATAATAAAAGTTATTATATATTTCATAACAATAATAAAAACAAGTGTACATTACAGATTGCCTAAAGCATTCGCCTGGACTTTTTTGTAGTACTAGATAGGTAACACAATGTGACTATATGCACAGAAACACTAAAATCGCCCTTAATGACGAACCAACTTTTTAAAAACATTAATATTTAATCATCAAAATTCAAATATAACACATAACCTTTATACGCAGATCAACATACAGCCAACACAACGTCAAGGCAAATGTTTACTGATGACGCGCTTGGTTCCCGCGCGATCTGGTGTCATTTTCGTTTCTAAATCCAGCATACCTTATATATTTGTACCATGATCTAAACCCGAGAATAGAGCCACCTTTCTGTTTTCATCATTAAATCTTCTATTCAGTCTCTTATTTTTAGAAAAAAATAAAACTTATGTAAAAGAATACGTACCATCAACTTCACGCATAATGTTTGGTTAGTCGTAATATACATTTCACAAGATGTATACATCTTGCTTTTTGAAAAGAAATCAATCTTAAAATTTACAATGATGATTTTATATGAAATTAAATAATTTCAAATAAATTAAAATGTAATTCTAATTAATTTAAGTAATTTCAACATTTAGAAATTTGTAAAATGGGAAAATAATATATGAATTATGAAAGTAAGTAAATTTGAAATTTTTTGACTCATTCTCTTTTTAAGATTAATTTTCATTGTTTAATTTCTTTTGAAAAAGCAAGATGTATACAATTGCAAAACGTCAGAGATAATACAGTTCAAAATTATTTAGATCATTTTTATTCCGTAAAGATATATTATGACCGCCTCACGGATGTACGACAACCTACTCGACATTATGCGTGACGGTGATGGTACATAATATAGTTCTAATTTACGTATAAGTTAAACGTCCGTTTACTGCAATTTATTGAAAGCGTTATGCACCACCTCTAAATTATACCTGCATGACGTGGAACAGCATTAACATGAAAATAAATCAAAGCCGGATAATTACCACCAACCAACCACCGAGACCGTGATTCTTCCACTAATAGTAAAAAGTACTATCAGAGGAAGTCGTATACAATAATTTTAAATTATGTGACACTACTTAATTATCCATTGCACTCGGGACGTCTAATGAAACGCTATGAGAAGATTAAACTGGGCGATTACTCTAGTTACAGCTGCGATTCTCACAGTTAGTTCTATGTATCGTTTACCAATATGCATATAGTTACGTAATGTTTAATTGCATTGATAAATTATCCTGAAGTATAAGCCATAAAAAGAAGAAAATGTTGTGAAATAAATTGGTTTAATAATGCTTAATTTTAGAATGAGAAAGGCATATTATAGCTTTTATTCCATTTATTCTCAGATCGTAGGTAAGAAAAGTTTCTAATTTTCTGCGCTGAAAGTTTTTTGTTGCTGTCACCGAAAGCTTCCTCTTAAAAGAAGCTACCCCACAAGATTTATCGCATAAGATTAATGAAAATCTTAGAACTAATGATATAGGGCTGCAAATGTCAACCACCAGGACTTTCCCGATAACGCACAAAACTTAAGTTTACCATGATTAACGGCATTTTTATTTACTAGTAACGTAAAACAAGTCAAAAGTATGCACATGGAAAATATGATAAAATACATAGTAAAAAACGTTAAAGGAGGATCTAAAAGCCAAGTAATATTAAAAATTACAAAGTTCTAATAACTACAAAAGCTATGACGGTTACATCAGAAGTTTCCTAATCCTTCTTACATCTTTCCCACTACTTAGGCCCATTCTTAAAATAGTTCTTCCTTTAAAAAATAAATTATTTACCATTCTTTCGTTTATATGGTGAAATTAAGCAGCTTAATGCAACGTCATAAACAGAGCGAATTTGCTAATTGCTAAAAGCAAGGATCCGCCCGAAGAAAAGTCGAACTTTCGGGAAAATCCGCTTAATTTTTAAGCAGCGCTGAAAGGCTTTGGTAAAATGCGGTACGCTTAAGACCGGTAATTAAAAAAAGGAGGTTAGGAAGTCTCGTAATTTTACACGATGCTGGAAGACGCCTTACAAGTTTCGAACAAGAAACTTGATAAATTCGTAATTACCTGGTTGGGCTCTTTTATTGTAGAAGTTAAATTATGCAAAGGTGAAGCGCGTATTTACGTACGTCTGTTAGGTAATTCGCCGCTGGAAACAACAATAAAAGTGTTTCAAATTGAATTTTATAAGTGGGATTATGTTGCCAATGAATAACGAACCTTCCCTCATAAAAATTTTTGGATCAATTAAGGAGTAATATTATTTAACACATAATGTATATATACGGATATTTTAGATATTTGAGATATAGATCCTTCTGCAGTTACTTCCTCAACTTGAATTTTCATATATTCCCTTTTCTTTTAATATTCTTCTTTTAACTGATCTAATAAAAAGTAGCTGATAAGTACGTCTAGTATACATTACTTAGGTGTCAACACGCACAAATACTTAGGCGTAACTCAAAGAAAAAGGACAAGGAAAAACGATGACGAAATAAGAAAGAGCAGTGTGGAACGACAAGAGGAAACTTAAATGCATTTAGAACTATTACAACTAACAAGATTTACATCCAATTTTGAAACATCAAGTGGATGGTACATGTTACTTTTCAACCAAAATGAGACCTGGCGATGAATTATGAATAACTACACTAAAACGTATTCTTTTAGTGTAGTTTACGCGCTATCGAGAATCGGTGGTCATCGGAGAAGGTTCGCCTGCGATGTTTAAGTTTACAAGGTAAAAAGCTCATAATTTGATTAAATTTATTTTATTTATCAAATATTCTTGAAACGGCAAGATCCTTGAGAGATGGATAAGTATTTCTCACTTTTTACAACTGACCTAAAATTATTTAAAATATCACATGATCTACTATCTTAAAATTTACAAAAGAAAAATACATTGTGTTTTTCTTATGTTGTAGTAAAATATGCCTGGTGAGGGTTTGTTGAAACCGAAACTGGTTGCAGAAAACTTATATAATAAAAATAATTATAAGTACTATATACTTGTATGTCTAATTCTAAAAAAATCTTCTAAATCCGGCGAGATATACAGGGCACTGTTTTCGTCATTCGTCTGCTTTTTATATTGCAAACCAGGGTGGTGATTTAAATCTTTTCTTGTGCTTCTTTAATGTAACTAAAAACATTAAAAAAGCACTGAGGTTTTGTGTTAAAAAAATATATTTGAAATAACGCAATTATTTACATCTGACAAAGAATGGAGAGCTCGATCTCTACTGCGAAAAGTACTACAAGTTTAGACCCCTTGACTCATAGTGAGGAGCATCCTGTTGAGTCGACATCTGTGCTAAAAAATCAACTTAAGACGAAAATAATTCAGGATGGAACAGTAAGCAATAATAATCAAAGTATTCTCCCAAAGAAGCAATCATTTTCATTAATTTGCGTTTCTTCAAATGATAATGCCACTGTCACAGTGAAGAGATATAATTGTCCACGGATGGAGTTGATATGAGTCATTGAATTGGAATTTAATATTTGGGAAATAAGTCTTGTTTGCTGGTTCGAAATTTCTTTATCGTTTGCTTTCGATTTTCTAAATCCAGTAGGCCTTTGCAGCGGACTCAAAACTGTTTTCGTTTCAAATAATGTGTTGGCAGTACGCGAATATGTTATTAATAAATATTGTTCAGGATGAAAAGTTATGACAGTATGCTAATTGTTAGAATCATTGACCTACTTTGATACAATCTATTGTTTGTCAATTTCGGTACAGGTAATACCCTATTTGTGTTCACAGTACGCCAATATGTTACTAAGAAAAATTGGTTAGGGCAAAAAGTTATTGAGTTATGCAAAGTTTTAGACTGATCGGTCTACTTCGATAATAATTTGCATAACTTAATAAATCTGGCTTTTCAGCCATTTCAATTTCATTACGGCCATTTTTAGCACCATTTACGTTAGAGTTTAATTTTAGGTAGTTACTTAATTAGGTTAGGTATATTAAATACCTAATATTTTCCTCAACGTATTGTGCTAAAATAATTTTTTGAAATTTTTTTACTCTATAATGATTTTTGATATTGTTAAATCCTTCTTCTGTTGATAGTTTGTGGTTATCTACAATCAACAAAAAAGGGTTAAAGTATCAAAACACAAGATGCATTACCAACCTCTGTGAATCTCGCATAAAAAGAAATCACCAATGTTACAAAATGGCAGTGCACTACCAACTCTCCATAGAATGTCATCACAAACAATGTGACAAAGTGAAACCGTTTTTTTGGCAAAACAGTTACACAACGTACTGCTGTGGCAGGCATACCGTTTTTCGCGAGTGTATTTGCTAGCATAGTTGTTGTCATAATTTTTCCGTTTTGCTGAATCATTGTACCAAAAAATTTTCATAATAATGGTTAGTTTGTATTAATTTAGTTAAAGAGTTAATTGTATAATTTATTTAATTAAGTGTTAAGTTTTTTTTTAAATTAATTCCTTTCTTTAAGATGTCTAGCATTTGCTAGTTCTATTTAATGTTTGTTCTACTAGATTTTGTCGGTAAATTGTGCGTTTGCGTGATTGTTGTAAGAAAAACGATTGTAGAAGTTTGTTCTAGAGTTTCTTGGTCGACTGTTACCGTGAGTACACGTATTTTTGTGAGTCATTCTTGATGCCATGTAAATTGTAAAAAAAAGCCTTGTAATTCATTTTAATATTCTAACTTTTCGCTTAAATTATCTTGTAAAATATAGCCAATCAAGGAATTCATTTTATAATAATTGTTATTATATTGATGTGTGCACATTATACATATAAGATTATTTATTATTTCTGTGCAGCAAGATATCTTTTCAGTTTAATTTTTCTCATATTATTTTAAAGTGTTAATTTTTCCGATTTTCTATTTTGCTGTTTCGTTTTTAATTATCAATCACCTCGGTTGAGTGAATAGAAGCATTGTTCTTGCTTTTAGTTGTTATTTTTGTAAATTTCGTGTGTTTGTCTACGAATTTATTTTATTTTGTTGAAACCACGTGGATTGTATTGGTAGATATTAGATTATCTTCCTGAACAACCAAATCTTTTGCTTTGTATAGGAAATAGCATTGTCCTATTGTAATTTAGAATCAAGTGCAGTTTTTTATTTTTGGCCAGAACCTTCAGTTCACGGTTTTTTTTCTGAATAAATTGTAATTAACCCTTTTAAAAAATAAATTTTGATTGTTAATTATCTTCGTTGGGTTAAAAATTCTGTTCTTTTATTTTTTAATTAAACCTTTTCAATTTTTGGGGTATTTAAAAAAGTCAGACTTCTGTCACTAATAATTTACTTTTCGTGGTTAGATTCAAGTTTTAATTCGCGAGGGTAACTCTGAGGTTAATTGTTATTTTGCGCCCTTTTAAAGATTTTATCCGTTGAGCTAGCTAATTTAACTTTTCTTTTTCATTTTCAATTCAGTCAGTACACAGTAGTACGTCCTCCTACATTTATTTATGTTACACACTCTCCCTGGCATCTAAAGCCGTTGCAATAACGCGACTATTACAATACAAATTAATCCTCAATGAACTCGTATTAAAGTGTGCTATCTTATAAATCAAATCTTCAGTCATCAATTTCTCCTACCGCTCACACCAAACCGATTTATTAACTTTTTCCAGCGTCCGTTGTACGCATAAACCAGGTAGCAGGTCTCCACCAGCAACCAGCGAGCAGAAAATAGGCTTCTACTATATGTTCTAACATTTAGGGATCATTATCTAAACGGACGCACCTTAATTTCTTATTTGGGATATTGCTATTCAAAATCTTTATACAAATGATAACTGTTTATAAATTTAAGAATGAAGAGCACAACTTTACGGAAAAAACAGAAAAAAATAAGTATTTTGAGACTGTTACGAGTTATTTACAGATATAAGGACTAAATAACTTAAAAGAACTGAGGTGTGTACAACGTAAATGTATTGAAACTAAAACTCTCCTTCGTTCAACAATACATATAAAATAATCAAATGCAGAAGATTTGCAACATTACCCACATCCCGAAAATTGCATTTCCACATCCACCGTTTCGTAATGCACGTATTATATTCGAGACTAATTGTAACTCCTTATAAGCGCCCGGAGAATAACTCCGCTCTATTCAGTCCGGAACAAAGCTCACCTGTATCTGTTTCTGGTGCGCGACGCTAAGTAAGTTAGTAAATTTACGGCTATTGTACTCTGTCGTCTACGCCGTCGCAACGGCTGCGAACACTTAAAATTTACTTGTTTAATATAGCAACAACAATGGGCTCGAGTCGGCAGCTGTTTCAACCTGACTTACAATATATTACGGCGAGCGTCCTTCCTGTGTTTCCTTCGTCCTTCCGGCCTGGTCGCTCCCTCCTTTACGAAGAATGGTTCTTATCACGACTTAATTTACGATTATTTTCTGTATGGGTCTTCACAAACACGATAACCTACGCGTTTTGTACCTTTACGACCTTCGCTTATTGTTTTAAACGTGATGAGAACAAGAAAAACATCAGAAAAATTACCTTAATTGATTTAAACGTTGGATACTCTGACTAAAGATCAAATTAAACATAATATGTAAATGCATTAATAACTATTTTACTACTGGCAAACACAGAGCACACGTGCTAAGGGTAGTTACATTAACAAGGACAATATATTATTCTTATCAGTCAGCATATGATGTGTGTTACGGTAGATGGTTGCGCATGAATAAATATGATTAAGGAGCCACTTTCATATAAAAGTTATTTATTACCCACTTGATAACAATATTCCCTTTAATTTACTGTAATTTTATTTTTAACACTTGTTCCGACGATAGTAATATTGTTCTATGCGCATAGTACACCGTAAGATCATACCTAACAAATTAATCATTAAGTTCTAAAGGTCCCCATACATTTCGGTTTGTTTCATCGGGTTAGCCCGTCGTGTTTAATCGAAGTTTGAAATAAAATGAATTTCTTAATAAAATTTTCCGTAGTTGTTTGGAAAAGGCTATTTCGTGTAGTTTTGTTAGGTGTGCTGGTAGTCGATTTGGACATTTTTTGACCCCAGTAATTTGCCCCAGTCCTACTTATTACACGGTGGTGCTGAAGTTTTAGGTTGATGTTGTGCCTTGTGGGGTAGCTATGCACATCCGAATGGGTGGTGCGCAAGTGCCGGGTCCGATGGACATGTACTAAGGTGGCAAGTATAAAAGCGGCCGGAATAGTGAGCACTTGATGCTGCTTGAATATTTCCTTGCAACTAGTTCTGTAATTAAATTGAGTCATTGCTCTTACCGCTTCCTTTTGCTGCAGGAAAATTGTCTGAGCTTCGCTAGATGACCCCCACACTGGCCTCGAATGGAAGTGGGCAAAGTGTGACGTTCGCGCGGCTTGATAAGTGGATGCTCGTCTCATCCTTCGAATGACGTATATTGCCCTGGAGAGTTTAGTTTGGAGAAGTTTTATATGGGAGCTCCATTTCAGTTGGCAATTTAGATCAACTCCAAGAAAGGGTGCAGATTCGATTTTAGTCACTGGTTTAGTCGTTATAAGTAAATGTTTCGTCTTGCTTTCATTCAGGTTTAAAGAATTACTAGCAAACCATTCTTTTGTCTCTTGTACTGCCACCGAGATTTTTTGATGTAGTTCGGCCCTGTCTCTCGATGATATAATGAGAGATGTATCATCAGCAGAAAGAATACAGTCGACGTTGATGTTTTGCGGTAGAGCATTGATGTAAATTAAAAAAAGTAGTGGGCCTAGGACCGAACCTTGGGCGCTCCCGAACACACCACCATAATATCCGATTGCGTCCCATCGCACTCCACTACTTGACGCCGACCATCCAGATACGACCTCAACAATTGTAATGGTGGTCCCCTTACCCCGTAGTGACATAACTTCTTTACCAGTATATCGTGCGAAACGGTGTCGATAGCCTTACTAAGATCACATAACGATATCTGCACCTCTGCACCCTCATCCAAGTGCCCAGCTATTTTGTCAACTATTTCCACCAAAGCGGTAGTAGTCGACTTTCCGTGCCGGTAACCATGCTGTGCCCCATTGAGGAAGTTGTTTGTTTCAAAATAGCACATCAATCGTGTTTTTATGGCTACTTCATAAGCTTTAGATACGGTTGGCAATATTGATATTGGCCTATAGCTGTTTGGATCTTTCTTGTAACCTTTTTTGTATATCGGCACAACTCTTGCGAATTTCAGTTCCTCTGGAAAATGTCCGCTTTCAAAACTAAGATTTATTAGATAGGTCAGTTGTGGGGCTATTGTATTTATAATTTGTTTTAGTGACCTCGTCGAGAATCCATACACATCCAGTGTGTCTTTACAGTTTAGCGAATTTACTATTGATATAACTTCTTCCTATGAGCGATAGCTTCCTTTTTATTTAAAGTAATAACAATCAACGCTAATTCTTCATTTGAAAAATTCACCATGTTTGTTTAATAGCAATTTATAAACTTATCCTCGCGCGCATGATATATTCAATAGATATATTTAAAAGCACGTCCCGTCTTCGTCTCGTCTTCGCCACATTTGCTCCGCCACGTCCACGGCCCGTACTCGGCCCATACCCGTTCCGTATCCGGCCCGTGCCAGTCCCGACTTCGTCCCGTACCCGTCCCCGTCCCCGTTCATAACACGCTACGTATGCAGCGATCTTTAACTGGCGTTTCTGTTATTGTTGTATTACTATTGTTCGGAAAAGAGAGGCACAATATTCTTGTAAATGCCTAATTAGCATTTCTAGTATTTAAGGTAGTCATTTTATATTACATTTGATAGCCCTTGTCCGGTTTAACCACCTTCTCCGGGTTCTCCGAATTACCGAGGGACTGACGTTCACAGCGTAATTTCCCGTGACATATGTTTACAGCCCTTGGTTTGTTTGTTACCCCCCGTTTTCGGGAGAGTTTCTAGCCGTTGAAAAGGCAGAAACTGCCCGAAGGAAAGGCAGTTGCAGATATGTAGTCACGAGTTACAGTCAGAATAGTTACATCCACGCAGCTCAATTCAACTATCACAACGAGCATCAGCTTCCGCGTAAAACCAATGTACTTTACTTGTTTTCATTTGTTTAATTTAATCAAATATAGTAGTAAGTAAGAACCACGACGTGTTTTTTATTTACATCGAAAAGGTACAAAACGCCAGCGCACATAATCACAAAACAACTATTACTAAATCTTGATAGCTCAATCCTTGTCTAACACGCAGCGGCGGCGTCCCATATAACGTGTGTAAATTTGGTTAGGAAAAGTATTACGCCAAAGGATCTGAAAGCGCAGGTAATTAAAAGGGAAATGATAGGCGACCGAATGGGCAACGGTGGTCGCACTGAACTGTGGGTATTTTGGTTTATCGATAAAAGTACGGAAAGAGGAGAGAGTTCGCCGAAATTTAGATCGTAGCAGGCGCTGCGAAACGAACGTCACTGCGATCCCAGAAACGTCAGATTCGCGGATCTCGGTTGTCACAATTGGGGTATTTTGTGCGATCGTAGCTAAACTGAGGTGCCACTGTGGGAGTAGGGTTTATGTTGGAAAGGCTTCTCACATGTTTCCTCTTACAGTTCGAACCCTAAAATAGGGTAGAAACGCCTTATTTTTTTCAAAATGATTAGATTTATAGAGCGATGTTTTGCCGGGAACGCGCCCTTTAGTTTGAGGGAATTCGTGCGATGGTATCGTATTTATCGCACGGCAAAATATTCCGAATTTCGTGGGACGATTTCGAACGTAAATAGGCGTTTAAGCTACGTGTAAAAAGTCAAAACGTGGTTAGACAAATGTTATGCAGCTATACAGTAACAAAGCCAGATGAAAAATCGCAGAATAGTTCGCAAAATATTGCCATTTGTGATGGAGTTAAGTTTATAACCTAACATGTTATTTGAATAACAATAACAGCGATTTGAAGTAATTTAATTATATTGGTTATGGATCAATACGTTGGTGAAAAGGTAAAATAAGATTTCTAATACACGCTCAGGTATGTTTGTGATTATAATTATACAATTTTTAGAGAAATCGTTGAGCAAGTTTCAAGAGAGATGTTATTTTCTATTCTATTTTCTATTTTCACCTTGGTTGAAGTGAATTTGAAAAAAACGGAGGACAAACAAAAACTGAAGTGACCGAACGCGTAAAACGAATACATTGGTTGTAATATTATGGATGAGTAATTTCTATAAAATACTCTTTGAGAATTTTTCACATTCATGCATATGATTGTATTTGTAAGCCTAATAGTTACCGAAAAACGAAAAGAAATCGGCGGTAGAATTAAAAAGAAAAAAATAAATTTAGGGAGGGAAGAGAGAAGGTTATTTTTGTACGAGAAGTATTGTAAAGATAGAATATTGTCTACGATGTCATTTGAGTTCCACTGGATTGTATTGCAACTTCATTTTCGCCCTAGGATTTCGAGTAAATACGTGGAAAATTAGATGCTAAACACCCTGACAATTCGTTTCTTAATTAACAGAAATTTTTTAAGTATACTGCATTAAATACAAAAAGGCAAGAGACTGTGATGTTTCCGGAGCAAAAAGAAAAGAAAAAACAACAAAGTATATGACATTAGCAAACATGACGCAAAAATATTTTCAGAAAAAAATTGGCAGTAGAACAGCGAGGTTTTTTATATCCCTCAATTTTTTTTTGCTGTTTATTAAGATAATTTGAGGTATAATATTCCATTGCCAACACGACACAAATTGTTTTCGAAAGAACAACAATTGATAGGGTTGGACTAAACTGGTTATTCCGTATAAAACAATGTCGCTAAATACTGCTGAAAAATAATAATTATGCTTAGCGTATCGTTGATTGATCTATGTGGATAATACTCATTTTCAATAGGTAACATATATTCAAAAAACTTGAAACATGGTATATTTCAATTTTAAAAATGTTTAATGATAGTTTAATTGAAATTTAATATCTAAAAATTTAGCAGTTATCTCATAAATGGGCTCAGATTGGGTCGAATGTAGTAATGTCGTCTATCAATAATGCCACATATTATAAGATGTACAGTTTCATCATGTCAATGTCACTTACTTTCCGCCCTAGGGAGGAAAAGCACAACTTTACTCCCTAGGGAGGAAAAGCACAAGTTTCCTCCCTCAAATGAGGAAGGAAAGCGGACACTTTCCTCCCTGCTAGGAAAAAAATAATTTAATATACCTGCTTGGTACGGATTCGTGGCAAATTAATGCGTTTGCGTACATCTGCTTCCTAGAGTAAGCACCAATTTTATTTTACTTTACTTACCAAATATTACCTTACGTACGATTGCCTATTATGTTATTGTATTACTATCTTATACCATGATTCTTTTTCGGTCCCTACAATTTTATCGAAATGTTGTCAATATGACATTCCAAGGCAAATCCACTAAAAATATGCGTAATATTAGTTGCCCTGTTGACCATATGTTGTCAGAGACGTCAATTCTGAAAATTGTAGTTGCATAAGAAAATCTAAAGCAAACACAAAATTCCAAACACTAATCTACCACCAATTAAAAATTATTTGTTGACGCAAACACCTGCAAGCTATAGAAAGTTGTCTACGCATAAAACATTGGGCAAACGCGTAGGCAATCGGAGTTCCTCTAGCTATCCCACCTCTCCTGCCGCATAATACGTTCCACCCAATTCCGATGATGTATTTAATCAAATCGTATGCATTCCGCGCTCGTTATAAAAGAGAAAGGTGTTATGGAATTCTTTTTAAACTCTATAATTTCATAAATTAAAACCCGCGGAACGCAGATTTAGCGGCAGCAGTTCCTCCATTAGACCTCGTCACTGCCCGGCGTGTAATTTATAACAGAACCGCCGGCGGCAATATTATAAGAAATTAATGCGAATGCAAATTACATTACCACTGGAACCGATTCTAAATGTAAAACGCGAGATAATTACGAAAAGAGACGAAATCGAAGGTATTTCTGAGCGCACAGAGGCGAACATAATAGCGAGATGAATAATATCGGAAATGGAATACGATTTAATATAAGATGTGTGTGCACTGATAAAAAGTTCAAGCTCAGATTTTACCCGACGCGCTTTGGTAGTAAGTAGACTCTTATTGCGACGATGTGTTAGAAATTGCTACTTCTTTGCGGCGACACTTTTTGTTATTAGATTGTAGACATCGCAAATTAAATACCAAAGTGTCATCATGTATGTAACTCTCGTAAGCGATAATTTATAATTAGCAAGTGTCATGACTAGTTTGTTTGCAAGGAAACTGTGAAACTAGTTGTATTACTAATTATAAACGCATTCTTACTTGTGCGTATTCTATTCTGAAGAAAGGTGTATGGTTGTTTTCCATGTCCCAGCGACTTTTATTCTTACTGTTTGGATTATAGAGTTGGTAATGAAATTGAAGAAGATAAAAAAAGAAGGCAGTTAAGGTGTCAATAACAAGGAGAGAAATAAATATATGTATTAAGGATGAAAGATTATTTAAAAATACGTAAAAAGTTTATTAGTAATTGTGAAACAAGAACAGTTAGCAAAAGTTAAAATTATTAAGGAATCAACTACCAGTGTATAGCAATAAAAGATAGAACGTATCAATACTTGGCAATCGCAGGGCTTATGAAAATAAACCGATAGTGAGGGCATGGTAATCCCCAAAATACAATCAAGACTGGTTTGGAAATGCATTCAAGAAGTGATTCGCCTGACAGACCGCAGTAAAGTCACTTTGCTGTGGGTGTCCGGACATTCAGCAATCGGAGGAAACGAAAAAGTTGATGAGTTAGCAAGAAAGGAATAATCTGCTTCATATTTAGGCCCAGAACCTGTTCTAGCAGTGCCAAAAAAAAACAGCACAAGAGCAGGTAAGAAGTCGAGTCAAAGAGAAACACATATAATACTGGAGTATTACAACTAGCCAAGTTCATGGTAAGGCCTTTAGAAAATTGGAAACACCAAATGCAGACTGTGTAATGTAGGGTTGCCATACGTCCGTATTTTCTACGGACAGTCCGTATTTTGTAAGCTTTGTCCGTAGATTATAAACTGTCCGTAGTTCTGCAAGGCGTCCGTATTTTTTTCTAGTTTCCAATTTGTCGTACTCACGTCGTACTCAAGTCGTACTTTTGTCAGTTTATAGTTATTTTAGCATTCAAACTTTCGTATGATGTGCGTTAACATTGCATTTCCGGTAGCATCACGTCTGAAGAGATATATATCTATATTTTTATATAATAATATTAATAATTAAACAATATCTCTCAAGTGAATATTGAAGAATATTTCACGGAAATGTTAATTGATATGGTGCACTGCCCGTATTTTTGCCTTTGAAAATATGGCAACCCTAGTGTAATGGGATGACAAAGAGTGGGCAATTTTTGGAAATCCAAAAATACACCAAGAATTCCTATAATAAGCCATACCAGAATCAATTTATGGCAACATAAATCTGAATACCAAATGAAAATTAAAAGAAATACAAAATGATGTGAAAACTGGTTCTAAACAACACATAAAAATATTGTTTAACTGTTTTAGAATTGATGCAAAATAATTAATAAATCTATTTTTTAGGTGGGAAACCAGTGCTTGAAGAGAGAATTCGGAAAACAAAGATTGTATAGGAGGAAGCAAATATAAAAATAAATGTTAATAATATATAGTGTTATTAATATTTTATCAAACTTATAAGAATTAATCATTTAATTGAAATGTATGCCCTTAAAACATTTTTATGTTGTATAATGATTTATAACACCACAGTACCTTAGGATTAGTACTTACTAAAAGCTTAAAACAGCAAGGGGATTCGCTCTTATGTAATCAGTTCTATCATGGTTTAGGAACACTGAACGTCGTAGGCGAAAGAAACTATATTTCTATTGGATTGGAAAAAATCAGAGACACAGGATCGGACAAAAATAAAAAAAAGACCGATAATCTTACTAAAACGACATTTAGAACACGATTTTAGAATTCGAATCCTTTTGCGGGGTAAGTAACTGCACAACATAGGGGAAACTAGAAAATAAAATAGAGTAAAGAGAATTCAAATACACTAAGGCAACTTAAAACTTTTCTTCTTTCTTTCTTTTTTATATTAACAGAGGTTCTGTCAGGCCACAGCAAACTGAAAGCACATCTGAGCAATCTTCACACACGCAGAAGAAGCAGGCTGTACATTGTGTGGATAACAGTATGAAATCCTTATCTGCAGTTTAGCAAACTCTGCCGCACTGAGCAATTCAATCACTATAATGACTATGACACCGGTTTCAGAAAACTGAGGTCACCGCTGGTAATACTGTTAAAGCAAGCATCGGCTCACCGATGTATATCTACATCAAGTTCCTAGCGGCACACCAACAATTTTAATACTAGATTCTTGAAGTGATTTGATGACCATTTACATCATTTTCAAAGTTGAAAAGGTTCGGTTTCTCAACTTTGAACCTTGTATACTATTAGATGGTTGGATGTAGAATTTACTGATGCATCGATTCGCTATGTCTTTTCCTGTACCTATTTCCAACGGTTATCTTGTTATTTCATATTTTCTTTTTTCAGGTAATTTTGGCAGAAACCGGAACATGGTTAATTTTTCGAAACAAAAAGAACTGAAGAAGAATGGCTAAAATGACGAACTTTTTCAACTTTGAAAATGATGTAATTGATCATCCAATTTTGGACATGTGGATATCGAAGTAGCATTCTTGTACTTCCGTCTACCCTAGAAGCGCTTACCACCAGTTAAAATTAGGTAAAAGGCCCAGTATTGAAAATAAGGCTACATATTTCAAGATTTACAAAATAATCAAAATATTTATTAAACAAATGAAAATAGGTATTGAGAAACCATATGACACATCATGAAACTTTTTCAGGAATCGAAAAATGAAATAATATATCGAGTGTTCCATTTAAAATAAGTTGTTTAAATTTTTTGTTATTTAGCCAATTATATTCTAATTCTGTGACAAAATGTTTGTGGATATTATAGGCTTAAATGAAACACTTTTTTTTTTAATTCAACAACGACGTTTCAACATTTTAATGTGTTTTTCAGATTTTTATAAGTAGTGAAAATAATTACAATAGTGTAGATGCTTTCAGTACTATTTTATGTCATATCATAATGAATGTGTTAAATTATGTTGTGACATAATAGTAAGGGAAGTCATCTATACTATTGTAATTAGTTTCGATACTTACAAAAATTTGAAAAAGACTTTAAAATATTGAAATGTCGTTGCTGAATTAAAAAAAAATGTCTTTCATTTAAGCCATAATATCCACAAATATTTTGTCACAGGATCATTTAATATGTTAATGATAAGTTAATGAAAGAGAATCTTTACTAACTAACTTAACTAAAATTCAGAATTCTAAGTTTTTTCTAACCATGGAAACTTCTAACGAATTGCTATAGTGAGGATCCCTGTACAAATATGTATGTGCCTAAAATTAAACCCATAATTATTTTAAGCAGGATTTAACATACAGTATGAGCTTTTATCTTGAGACAACGGAATATCTCTAAAACTCTAAAAATCTTAATAAGATTTATTATAATGTAGGGGACTCACTGAATGGTGTCGAACTCGATCCTAGAGGAGGGGGGATCCCCTCCTCTCGCGCGATCGCACCTTGTCGGGAAAACGTTGCGAATAAAGATTAACAGCATCATCGATATTCCTACCACTCCTCCATAGATGTAAATCATTCAATTCTCTCTTGAATGTTATAGCCTCCATACCTGTTCAAATACTCAACACTAACTATTTGTATTGGATTAATAATGCAATAATCTAAAGGGATCGGACAATGGTAGCTTGTCAGTGATACTAATAATAGTACGGTTTTGTATTGTTGAAAGCATACCAATTGCGAATAAATAAATGTATCGAAGTGACAGGGCAAAGTTTCAAAACATGGCTTTTTGAAATGTTTAAAATAAAAAAATAAAAAAATCATGTTTGCTTGCTTCTATTTTTGTGTAATTTTTTCTAGACGTTCACAATCATGTTTTTTGCGATTACAGAGCAGATTTCAGAGTTGTCCCCCTTCCCACTATAGGGGTGTGAGGTGGGAGATCGAGTTCGGCACCATTCAGTGAGCCCCCTACATTTATAAACAAACCTTATTAAGATCCTTTTTGATTTGAAGCGTGTTATAGAGATATTCCGTTGTCTCAAGATAAAAAACTCACCCAGTATACGGAAGATAGCAGAACATTTATTTAATACTATTAACTTCTAGACGTATCCAACCCCAAGACTTGGCAAATGTATTCCACTAACATAAACAATTTCATCGGAACTGGCGATAAAATAGCGCGCAGTGACAGACGAAGAAATGACGCGTTTCCAGTGAATTACGGTACGGCCCCGTAATTTCACATATCGACATTCGTCCCCTTGCGGCCGTGATTGGAGTTACGGGTGAAGTGTCTCCACACCCGCACACACGTAGACGCTGACACGAGTATGCACTCTGCACATGCAATCCCCTCAAGATAAGTGATTCCACCGTAAAAAGCTTTTACCACATACAAGTCGAGAGCGCATACAACGAGAACACAACTTTGTTGCCGTGTCGTGGTTATGTCTCTATGGGCACTGTTGCTGTGCGATGGCAGAATAAGATGTGGCTAAGTGGTAAATAGTCGTCCGTCTGCTGGCAATTACCTTTTTGTAGGGACTTTGTAACGCGGCTGGCAACGGTGTAAGTAAAACGGGGCGAACACATCGTAATTAGTTGGTGATTATGCGCATTAAGGGCGAGCATCATTAAAACTTGAACGTAAAATGTAAAACCGTGGAAAATTTGTTACCAACGGAAGTTAACACGCTAAGTAATTATTGTCCTGTATGCTCTTTAATGCGCCCTGGCGATTTGAACATGTCTTTTTATCACTATATCCACACCGAGAAGTAATTTAAACTTCGTTAACATCGAGCTAATGGTGCTAAAGGCAGTTCTAGTGCTATTTTGTACACACTTCGCGAACAGGGTACACGAAAAATATCTTTTCTTTCACGGCACCCTTGGATTTTCACCATATTTTCCTATATTTCGCTAAGCTATTATGGTTGCGCATACCTAGAACTTTTCACAAACTGGAGAGTAAAGTTCGCTTCCGTTGTTTTCGCTATTCAATTTGCCACAATTTCATACGCCGTTGGGCTTCTGAATTTGCAATTTCTGCATGTATTCTACGCTGGTCAGTCTGTTCTGCAGGATTAGGCAGAGTTCAAGCCAGACAAGAAATCGATTGACCTCTGTGTCGTTTATGTTATGGTCAACCACCAGAATTCAGAGTGAATATATTACGTGTAAAACTATCTGAGCACCATTTTTATGTAGCAACATTACATTTTGATTTACATATGGCATAATTTACGGTAAATGATCGTGGATGATAATGCTTAAATATAATTTGTTCATACATTAGTCAATTACAATAAACTCCGTTTAAAACTACAGTACTCACGTTTCAATAGCTAACTACAGTACAAATTATGCAAATATTATATTTTAGCACAATTTAACTTGAAATACAATTTCTTTTTCTCTTTGTGGAGCTTCAATTCGCATTTAATTTGTGAAAGATGGTACATACGTATCTAATTCGTACAATGTATGCCTTCAGCTCGTACATACCTTTTATATCAAGAAATGGGTGATAAAAGATTGAAAAGAATGAGATTGAACGTCTCCGTAGAAAGGAGTTGGCAGTACAAAAGCCCATTCCCGCATCCAAGACGTGAGTATTCAAAACCCTACTAATATTATATGTGAAACTTCTTTTAAATATTTCGAGTTTATGTTAAGGTATGCACAACATATTGGTATAACGTGTATTACGGTCATATTCTTGATATCTGCATTTAATTATATTATAATAAACAGCACGGCTGTTTCCTTTTAAGAATATTAAGGAAGAAAAGCACAGAATGCAGAACTTATTATCATACTTAGTATTATGCATAACGTTATATTTTATTTGTTTGAAATTTACTGGTATATTCAAAAATGCAAAAATAGCGAACGTAATTTAAGATAGCAAAATTGTAAGCAGTGCGTAGATTGAGAAACACTCTGTGTGTACAGGCTATCCCACCGGAAACTAGGTCTTTGATTACAGCTTTATTTTTGATTTTAGGAAAAACTGTGACAAAAATACTCCAATCTGTAGCATTGGTAATACTGCAAACTTCTTCTAATTCCCTCACCACAAACTGCACTAAATTGGACGTACTGCTGTGTACTGATTGAATTAAATGAAAATTCAAAAAGGATTTAAATATGGAAAAGGAAATTTAAATTAGCTAGCTCAACGGAAATGTTTTTTAAAGGGCGCAAAAGAACTAATAACCTCAGAGTTACCCTCGCGAATTAAAATTTGAATCTAACCACGAAAAGTAAAATGTGAGTGAAAGCAATCAGACTCTCTTAATTACCCGAAAAATTGAAAATGTTTAAATAAAAATAAAAGAACAGAATTTTTAACCCAATGCTACAAATTAACAATCAATTTATTTTTCAAAATGGGTTAAATTACAACTTGTGCAGAAAAAAAACCTTGAACTGAAGGTTCTGGCCTGAAATAAAAACTGCACTTGACTCTAAATTGAAATAGGACAATGCTATTTCCTATGCAAAGCATAAGTTTTGTTTGTTCAGGAAGATTATCCAAAATATTTCAATTTCAATCCACGTGGTTGCAAATTAAAATAAACTAAGCGTGAAGTATTACTAGAAATTTACAAAAAAGAAAAAACTAAACGCAAGAAACAAAGCTTCTACTCACCCAACCGAGGTGTTTGAAAATTAAAAATGAAACAGCAAAAATGAATAACGAAAAATTAACTCTTTAAAATATAATGAGAGAAAAAAACCTAAAAAAAAAATCTTCCTAAACAAAAAATAATAATTGATCTTATATCTATAAAGCACACTCTTCAATACATTAACAATTATTGCAAAAAGAATTCCTTGACTGACTAAATTTTTACAGAATTACATTTCAAAATCAAATGAATTACAAAATGGCAACAACGATATACAAAAATACGTCTACTCACGTCAAAAGTCGAATAAGGAAGTCCTTAACAAAACTCTACAATTGTTTTTCTTACAAAAATCCCTCTCTCAAAATCGTACAACGCAGACGTAAACATACGACAATAATCAATAAATATAACACAGCAAACAAAAGAATACAATCAATGAATGAATAATAAAAAGAACTTCACACAATAAATTAAAATGATTCAATAAACTCTTTAACTAAAATTTATACAAAACAAATTGTGAAAAATTCTCGGTAAATTGAACAACACCTATTTTAGCAAAGAAACCAACCATAACAAGCAAAATATGCAACTTAAAATACACTCGCAAAATGGGTTGTCTAACCACAGCGGTACGTTTCAATAGCAAAGATAATCATTATCAGCAGAAATACTGAACTTCTATCTAAGCTATCATCATTAGCAGAAACACTGAACTCTTTATTTAGTTTATTTAGTTTCTGCTTTTGATCATTGCTTTATATTTGGTTGTGTCATTTTTGAAATCGTCTTTTTTATCATTTTTCATTATTTATTGTGCTACGGCCTCTCCATTATCTTGATCATAACTTTTTCAAGCAGATAATTTTCTTTACAGTTTGTTATTATATTATCTTATAAAATTTCATTTCCAGTGTTGTTGTAATTTATTATATTTTTGTTCTCTGACCACTTTTATACTAATCTTAAATATTCTTTGAATTTTTTTTCAGAAGTCGTCAATAAATTTGATGTTGTAAATTATTTTAATTAAAAATTAATTAATAATTAATTAAAAATTAAGTCGTATGTAGCAAAAAGCAAAAATATTTAATATTTTATGTGTGAATATAGCTTTAAGATAACATGAAGTAGATTTCGTGTCTTATCAAACCAAATATGCCAACTTAAATTGCTGCGTAGCTTCCACGGCCAGAATCTACAGTAAAAAGTTTTTCCAGGCTGTTGAGTCGTGGTCCTTTGGAATTACTTCCGTACTGCTGTGAACTGATGGTCCAAGCATAAAATTTAAGAGAAATTAAAAATGACAAAATTAATTTAGCTAGCTCAGCAAAAATGAATTCAAAAGGGTGCCAGAGATACTTAAATCTCAAGGTGCTTCTAAAAAAAGTTAAAGGGGCGATTGTAAAATTAGACTTGCTTTTAAATCCCCAGAAATAGAAATGGCAAAAACAAATAAAAGAACTAGTGATTTTAAAATGATATTTACAATCATTAAAGTTTATTTTTTAAAAAAAAAAAGAAAAAAAACATTTGATACAAATTTGCAGATAAACCGTGAATATAGGACTTCGGGCATAAAACAACCTGCATATGACTCTACAATTAAGAAAGGACAATGCAAATCCCTTTAACAAACAAAATGGAAAGATTCGTTCTAGAAGGAATTTCATAAAAAAAATCATCCACGCGGTCATGAAATCTAAACTATAATTTACACGTGGAGAAATAGATACAATTTACATTGAAATTTAAAATTTAATACTCAAAGCTTCACTCCACCTTCCCGAGGTGATTAACAAAAATACAAAACAATTAAAAAGAAAACGGATAATTTAACCACACTTTCGCGGAATCCTCTAGAACGTTTTTACAATAATTACTGATCTAACATCCAAAAAGTGTACACAATTAAATAATACAGCAATATTAAATAGGAGTTCTTGAAAGCTAATCAAACAAAACCGAGCACATTAAAATTAAAAATGAATTTACCTCAGCGGCAATAGAGAAATAAACAACAACATCTCTACTTACGGGCAACTTTTCAACGAACTGCCTCTAACCTAAATAGGCCTCCCGCATATACATGAATATACAATTCCTGCGTTGAACGCAGAGCGCAACACTAAAGAAAACTCTAACAAACAAATAATAAACAATACTAGTAACCGCAAAATGTACAAATAAATGATTTTAAATATACACACTGGCCAAAAAATAATGCAAACAAATAAATAAAAATTCTTAATAAATTTAGAACAGCGGAAACTCTATCATTGTTTTTGACAAGGCTGATAAGGAAAATAAAAAAATACACATTTGAATTCTCCGAAACCCGGGTGCCAGCCATAGCACATCTCCAATTACTAACGGAAAAACGAAAGTGTCAACAAAATTGAGTTTTTCCCTTAGAAAATTGTCTGCACACAAAAATTAATATTTAAGTTTCCCGCACCAAACGAACATACCGTATCTCCGACACAGGGGTGAAAACGTCACTTCCGGGTGATGAAACTACCGGGGTCGTGGTGGAAGTGTCCAACATACCATCGGTTGATCCAGTGTCCAACAGCAATCGGCATAGCAGTCGTATGGCAAGGGTTTGGCAGTCGGTGTGGCAGTGGTGGGTCTGCATCCTGAGCAACTTTTTGACTCCTTGAATGTGCCTCTCGCTTGGATTCCAGAAGGATACTCGAAAAACAGAAGAATTTCATTAAAATTGTGCTCCAACATGGCTTCAGGAACGGGATTTTTCTTAAATTTGACAGGGTTTGACTCGACTTGAAGAAAAGTGGTTCATCTTCGACGAACAATAACAGGCAACTTGTTTTCTAAGGATATATTTTGGTTGATAACTTCTTGACTTCAACTTCATTCTTCTCATTATGATGCTTTCAATTTGATTTCGACATTTGGGATTCGATGTGGGAATTGATAACTTCTTCTGGGAATTCTCTTCAGAATAGTTGACTACTTCTGGGAATTCTTCTTGGGAATTGTTGATTATTTCTGGGAATTCTTTTGGGAATTGTTGATTACTTCTGGGAATCTGCTTGGGATTGTTGATTTCTTCTTTCTCTACCTCTAACTCACCAAAACACCTCAACCTCAACATCCTCTTAGGATCCAACATCTCCAACAACTTTTTTCGCTACCTTGTATATCATCACCTCTAACTTTTCCGCAACCTTGTATTTCAAACTTAAAACTATCATCACAATATTCATTTTTTCATCATCCTTTTTCATCATCAACATTTTCATCATCAACAACACATTTTCATTCTCCTTTTCTCTACTTAACTCATCATCAACCATTTCCTCTTCTCTACCTAAACTATTAATATTATTTTCCCTTTCTCTACCTACATCATCAACAACTTTCTCTTCCTTTCTTTATTCAAAACAACAAATTTTCATCAACTTTATCTTCCCTTTCTTTATCTAAATCATCAACAACTTCATCAACTTTCTTATCAATTCTGTCAACCTCGAGTTTATTACCAAATACTACTCCTCTAATCTTTTTTACACAATCATTTTGCTTCTGTAGCAATTCTTTATTCTGAGCAATCAATTCTTTTTTTGTATCATTAATAACCTTTTATCATTGCTATCATATCATTCATACTCTTAATTACTTTCCTTATTGTTAGTCCTGCTTCCTCATCTTCTGGAATCTCCTTTTCGTCCATCCTTCCCTTTGTTCCTGCCACAATTTCCTTTTCATCCATCCTTCCTTTTGTCCTGCCACAACGGACTCCTTCATAGCCATGAGTTCCTTGGCTCCGCCAACTCTGGTCTCCAGGAACGTCCACTTCCTGATCCCTCGTGGTCCTGTCACATCTTCATACTCGCAGCGGTGTACATAAAAGTTTGTAAAACCGCAACCGGTCAGCCTTGTCAACGCAACGAGAAATTCTCACAATTCAAACCACGGGATCCTAACCTTACTATTACAATTACAATCATATCGTGCTTCGCACATTGGGATTGCCATAAATATATGCTCAAAAACTGCATGAGAATTTACAATTAAAAAAAAAATGCAATAATATCGTGCCTCGCACGTTGGTCGCCATAAATTATGCTGTGACTGTATGAGTTTACAAAAAAAAAACAAAATTACGAAACATGAATATAAGATTCTGTGCAAAAATGCAATAAAATCGTGCCTCGCACGTTGGGCGACATAAATTTATGCTGTGAACTGAATGGTCCAAGCATAAAATTTAAGAGAAATTAAAAATGAACAAAATAATTTAGCTAGCTAGCAAAAATGAATTCAAAAGGGTGCCAGAGGATACTTAAATCTCAAGGTAGCTCTAAAAAAGGTAAAGTGGGCGATTGTAAAATTAGACTTGCTTTTAAATCCCCAGAAATAGAACTGGCAAAACCAAAAATAAAAGAACTAGTGATTTTAAAATGATATTTACAATCATTAAGTTTATTTTTTAAAAAAAAAGAAAAAAAAACATTTGATACAAATTTGCCAGGATAAAAAACCGGTGAATATAGGATTCTGGCATAAAAACAAACCTGCATATGAACTCTACAATTTAAGAAAAGGACATGCAAATCCTTTTTAACAAACAAAATGGAAGATTCGTTCTAGAAGGAATTTCATAAAAAAAAATCATCCACGCGGTCATGAAATCTAAACTATAATTTACACGTGGAGAAATAGATACAATTTACATTGAAATTTAAAATTTAATAGCTCAAAGCTTCACTTCACCTTCCCCGAGGTGATTAACAAAAATACAAAACAATTAAAAAGAAAACGGATAATTTAACACACTTTCGCGGAATCCTCTAGAAGTTTTTACAATAATACGTGATCTAAAATCCAAAAGTGTACACAATTAAATAATACAGCAATAATTAAATAGGAGTTCCTTGAAAGCTAATCAAACAAACCGAGCAACAATTTAAAATAAAAATGAATTTACCTCAGCGGCAATAGAAAATAAACAACAACATCTCTACTTACGGGCAACTTTCAACGAACTGCCTCTAACCTAAATAGGCCTCCCGCATATACATGAAATATACAATTCCTGCGTTGAACGCAGAACGCAACTCTAAGAAAAACTCTAACAAATAAACTAAACAATACTAGTACACGCAAAATGTACAAATAAATGATTTTAAATATACACAACTGGCCAAAAAGAATAATGCAAACAATTAAATAAAAATTCTTAATAAAATTTAGAACAGCGGAAACTCTATCATTGTTTTGACAAGGCTGATAAGGAATAAATAAAAATACACATTTGAATTTCCGAAACCCGGGGTGCCATACCATAGCAGTACGTTTCGTTCACAACTGCGGTGAACATCCTCAGCGCCGAGGTCGAGGTTTCCTTCGCGACGGCTCGTCGTTGAATGATTCGACGTCCGGAGTGATCTGTGCAACGGTGTCTGTGTCGGTGTCTGTGCAACAAGCGTGACGGACGCTTTAGGCGTAATGGACGCTTCCAATTGGTCTTGGTCAGAGCGCGTTCTGTTTATGAGACGATCTTCACGTGGTGTTTCTTTAGAATTTTACTAACCCGGCCCGTTTAGTTTTTGAAGTAACGCAAGAAAGCGGTGCCCTTAATATCTTCCTGTATTTCCCTATCACCCCATAACCTTACACCTAACGGTAGAAAGGTTTTAAAGGATTAAAAAAAAAAAAAAAAAAATCTCCCTATCACCACTATTAGTTGGCAGGAGTCGTGCTTGGATGCAAAGCTCTCTCCATCTTCTTCTTGGAGTACCCATTCGCTAGTACGGCGCGATCTAGGTGCACTAGTTCCTGGGGCAGAAACCTAGGATCGCAGATGCACACGGCACGATCTCTTAGGGTTTCCATGAATCCCATCTTCTGTCCCGGTGGATGGTTGGAGTTCTTGTGCAAGTAACGGTCCGTATAAGTAGGTTTTCGATACACTCTGTGGCCAATCGTTCCACTCCCAATCCTGCTGATTAACACGTCCAGGAAAGGGAGATCACCGTCCGTTTCCCTCTCCATCGTGACCTGTATGCGTCGGCGCATCCTGTTTAAATGTTGGAAAAATTCCAGTAGTGTGTCCTCTCCGTGGGGCCAAATAATAAAAGTATCCGTCCACATAACGGAACTAGCAGGTAGATATGTATTTGGATCTATCCAGTGCCCTGGTCTCGAATTGCTTCCCATTGCCACTCTCTCCAGGTGGTCATACTGTTCCTGGTTCCATTGAAAACATGTTGTGCTCAGAATGTGGTAAAAGCGTCAAGCGACCTCCGGGGCGAACTTATTGCTAATGAGCTGGAGCACCTCTTCAACCGGAACCATGGTAAGGGAAGCTACATCAAAGCTCACTAGTATGTCAGAAGGGAGAAGTTTGAACTCTGAGATTCTCTTGACAAAGTCATGCGAATCTTTTATGCTGGATGTCGTATGCCCTACGTGTGGTGTGTTATAAGAGGTTAGGCAGGTGTTTGAAAGGGGCATAGGTAGGCAACTACAAGCCTCAGATCTAATCAACCGTTTTTGGTCTTCTTCACAAGTTCTTGATCGGTAGCTTGGTTCTCTATAGAGCTGCGTCCGCGGGATTCTTAGTAAGTTTTCTGTAAGTAGACGGATCAAGCAAATCTCGGATCTTGCGGTCTTCCACAGCACTGGTTGGCCGTTTTTTGTCTTGATCCTTGCCTTCTTCTGTGATCCATTGTTTCGGTAAAGCGTTGCAGCACGCTAGAGATAGTGGTGTGAGCTACTCCAAATCTTCAATTACGCGACTAGTTTCGTGTTTATAATGTACACCACCCGACCTGAATTGCATCAGATTTAAGTTAATTCTTATTGTTACATGATATTTAAGTATTTGACATATTACACCGGCTAAATCAACAGTCTGATATCAGTCAATATCGACTTTAACATCTCATAATAGTATATTAAAGTACGAGTTTCATAAGGCATGATTTTGTCGCACGAGTTTTCTAATGAACGAGTGCGACAAAAAGCCTTATGAAACGAGTCCTTTATACTATTTTTTCTATTTTGCATTATAAATTGATAATAAATACTTAATAAAAAATCTCATTAAAAATGTTGAGTTTTAATTTTATATGAAGTTGGTCACATTGATATACGATTGAAATTTGACGAATTCAAAATTCAAATTCGGCTATTTAAATTGTTTAAACAATATATTTTCATAATATAGTCTCTTGTAAACTGTAAAAAATGAGTGATACTGAGACAAATTTATCTTGTACGCCACCACACTGCGTGAAATTGCGGATAACGCGTCATAAATTTATTACCGAAAAATCAAAAGCAGTATATGAAAAATGCTACCATCAATTTGAACTATGGGCTGTACAGAATAATGTCAACAAATATCTGAAAATTTTATTGGCATATTTTGAATTACAGGTAAAAATAAGAATCTTCTACCTTATGGTCTATGTATTCCATGCTTCGTTCTTGCTTTTCCATTTATAAAAATACAGACATATCAAAATATATTAAAATTACAAGCCTATTTAAAACGATTCTCTGAGGATACGAGGCTAAGAAATCTAAAATTTTATGCATTGAAGATATTAATAAATTTATAGAAGAAGGTTCTGACGCATTGTATTTAGCAATAAAGGTATGATATTATTTGCAAAATGTAATTTTTTATGTAATGGATTTAATTTTAGATCGTTTTAATAATGGGTTACACAGGTGCCTATAGACGAGATGAATTAACAAATATGTCCATAATGATTTAGAATTTAAGAGTGATATTATTTGGGTGACAGTACCAAAACAAAAATAAAGAGTTTTTGCAATTACGGATGAAAGATGGATTACTTTAATTAAAAAATATGTCGCCCTGCGACCAAAAAATATTAATCATTCAAGATTCTTCCTTACATATCGCAATGGTTATTGTATATCGTGCCCGATTGGAATTAATACGATTGGCCAAAATGCCTAAATTAATAGCTGATTTTCTAAAATTGCCCAATTCAGAGCTTAATACTGGACATTGCTTCAGACGTTCTAGTGCTACACACTTAGCAGACGCAGGCAGTGATTTGCTGACTATAAAACGTCATGGTGGATGGAAGTCATCTGCGGTAGCTGAGGTTACATCGAACATCTATGAAAAGTAAAGTGGCTGTAGCGCACAACTTATCAGGGCCAAGTACATCTGGTCATTCTAGAGTTATATCATCGAATGATTCTCAATCACAAGAGTCTACCATTAAAGCCAATAACATAACTCAGCAAAACTTTGTTACGAAGAATTTGCCTGGCATAACAATACATGCTCAAGATACTTGTTCCGTCAGTGTAAATGTATACAGTAATTCCACGTTTCATAACAATAACAATGTAAACTAAATTTGTATAGAATTTTTGATTAAAGTATTTACAATTTACATGCATTAAACGTCAATTTTGCTTTCTGTCATAATGTATTCAATACAGCCAACCTATAGAAATGAAAAAAGGCGTATCACAATGAAGCACTTTTCGATACGCAAAAGCGTGTTACAATTGCGTTTTTATGAACGCAAAATAGAAAAAAGATTTTTCGATATGCCATCATACATGACGAAAAGAAGTGCACGTTCGAAAAATATTTCACGTTCACGCGGTGTATCATCATCCCAGGATCGTACTCAACTTAATTTCTCAAATGAAACCATACTTATTTTTTTAGGCATGCTGATTTGTTGTAATGAATACATATGTTCGTTTCAAATTTCGAGTGCAAGGTTTCCAAGTTATTTAACTTTTTACATAAAATTTTCAAAACTTTAAACGTAATCCAGGGAGACTGAGAACGCTGCATAATATCTCAAACAAAAAATTGGATAATAAAACTATTTGTGTACCTACGCAAACTTGAGATATGTATTTACCCATAAATTCACTTATTGTTGCAAACTTTATCACTTTAATTTTAACCAGCGTATAGACACAGTGTAAACGAACAGGAACCAGTAACAATGACAACGTAATCTCTCCCAAGCATGCTTAAACTGTCTTCCAAGAAGCATTTATCAAAAGCGAACGCGAATTTTCTCGTGCATTGCAACGGTGAAGTGTGCAGACAACGAAGTTAACAATATTTCCCCTTCACACTGTTACTTGTGCAACAACTGCACGCCCGGCCACGATGTATATACTATTATCCATATTTATATTATGTAGAGCGTGCACGACGAAGTAAGACGGCACAGCAATCGCGAGTTCCGCATAAAATCTCCATCCCGAGGAAATTGCATTTTCGTTCACGACCCTTAGGTAATACAATTTCCATTACTTGATGGGCTGCACTGCGGGATTACTGCCCTAGGATCCTCCTGCCATCAAATCAACTGTTCACTTTTCAACCGGCCACCGCTTCGACGCAGTAAAAATAACAAACTTAATTAATTTCACTTGGAGCAAACATAAAAGGTGAATTACTCCGGGGCTAGGAGATTAAATATTAAAGGAAATTAAGGGGAGATTCTCTACGATTGCCGACTTAATGGTTTTATTTGAAGCCGGAAAAAAAGGACACAATATCGAGTTCCCTGCGCTACAGAATTGTGACACTAAAAGAAATAATACCGCATAAAAACCATTTCTGAACGAAGATATGTTACCGGTCAATTCAAAGTGTTAGTTGCGCTGACGCGTCTCAGAGATTGCTCATGTCGAATATTTTACTACCTATGTAATTTACGAAAACGTCTTGTTCGGTAAGAATAAGCAAAGCAGTAAAATCGGAACGTGTTTCCAAGGGAGCTGTAAAAGCTAACGCACGGGCCGCGATACAGCAGTTTGTTTTACTACACGAGATTGCTCCGTGTCAGGGGTCACTTCGATACTGCGTTACGGGAGGGCGACGTAGTTCCGTCTGCGGCAATACCGTGCATAAAGAAAGGCAGTAAAACGGAAAAAGAGATTAAATATTGAAGTAATCGGAAGGAGATTAATAGGAGTTGCTTCTGCGGTAGCTGGTTTGAAATTAAATGTAAACGACTATCCAAGTTAAATTAACTTGTCACGTTAAACGAGAATAATTTATGAAATGCGGTAATAAATAAGATGTGGAAACTGTTACAAGAATAATTAATTTTAGAGTTGCGGTAGAAGAACAATATGTATAATTGTCGTAAAGATGATGCTTTACTTTTTTCACTATTTATGTAATGCATGTTTGCAAGTATCTTATTTTACACTGTCACACAATATCATACTTATCTGGTGCATACAACAGACAAATATAAGTAGATTAACAAATGACAGCAACAGCAATAATTGTACTAGCACCAAAATTAAATAAATATACCTCCAGCAGTTGTTTGTGAAAAATACAAAACGTAAAAGAGAGAACTTTAGAGGTTCATAAAATAAATGTATTTGATATTACAATAAAAATAGCCTGTTCCCATGCTATTTGTAAATTAAGCAAGTGTTGAAACTATACAAACATATAGCAACGACACTAGCGAAGTAGCACTCAAGATATAATTATAATAATATTCTTTATTACCCAACGAGAACCAGTTACAGGGAAAATATATTCAGAAAACAACACGCACATATTAACTTATAATTAATTCTTAATTAATTAAAATAATACAAGATATACACTAACAAGGGAAAAAAAACAGTGAGAGAAAAACAAAAAAATTAATTAATTAATGAGAATTGCTTAAATTTAATAATACAACATAAAATTACCTTACAATATCTGAGGACAAAAAGAATCGGCAATAATTTATCTAAATTAGTGGAAAATGTCGGTAAAATATGAATTTGCTATTCTGAACATCCGGTTAAAAGGCGCATTTCTGAAAATCTTCGTAGTAGCCCTTGGCAGAGCGAAAGTCACAGAAAAACGAGCAGATGGTCGGGGAACATGGAAATCAACCAAAAGATAGCAAATGAGATGAATCCAACGATCCATGAACTAGTTTTTGAATAAATCGGGCACTGTGTATTTCACCTCGTTCAGTCAGAGATTACATATCATGCCTCTCCAACAGATAAGTATAAGCAATTCCTCTTGGAAGATAAATGTCATCAATTCGGAGTGAAAGAAATTTAAGGAACTTACGCTGTACATTTACAAAAACTTATACACACACAATACAAAACTTTAGCAAAATTGGACAGAATTAATATTGGTCTGTTGTTAAGTTGTTAAGCTAAGTTTCGTCATCTTTTTTATAAACTGGAACGATTCTTGCACGTTTCCATATTTCCGGAAATGTGAATGTCTTAATAGATAAATTAATTATGTACATTAAAGGTTTTGCCAATACATATCGAGCATCGTGGACCAAAAAGCTTGGAATGTTATCATCGCCTGCTGTAAATTTAACTGGGAAAGTAGACAGTTCGTTAAGTACATCATCTTCGGTGACCAAAGATAGCGAGAATGGCACTGTATTTATAACTTGGCTGAATGTAGGTGTAAGGCAGCCATATGTTCGGGTTCCAGAGAACACACCTATAAAGGCATTAACAATAACTTCCGGAGATTCAAGTATGCTTCCATTGTAATGCAAATTTCCAGGAATTCTCCTAGTACCTCTTTTGGAATTCATAAAAGTAAATAATTCCTTTGGGTTTTCTTTAATGGAAAATTCTCTCAGCTCTACGTAGGTAGTGTAAGCAGTAGTAATTTGGTCTTTACAGATGGAGCGTAGTAAGATATTGAATCATTTTGCATAAAAATGTTCTCATTAAAGTTGATACCGTTGAAGTAGTGAATTCTATGGACTTTGTGAAGTCAACAACATATATTAAACTAAAAGAGGAAGATTTTACTATGATTTACCAAGTGAGATAAATAAGTTAATTATATAATAGTCCTACGTTCTGTTCCGTGGCGCACTTTTCCAGTCCAATATTGCCAAACTTCTTAAGTCTGCTGTCACTGCATCTAGCCATTTTTTCTTCGGTCTGCCTCTTTTCTTTTTTTCTCCCTTATCCTTCTTTCAGTACTATTCTGGAATTTGTGTTCTGGCATCCTGCTTACGTGTCCTAACCATCTTAGCATTAATGTAAATGCTGTTCGTATCGAATTTAATATTTACATCAGCATAAATGCTGTTCTTATTGCATTTAATGTTAGTATGGCATCAAAACTATATCTCTGAAACTTATTATCTATCAATACTTCAAATTTATCAATTCCAAATATTATTTCGTTAATTACCATCAATTTGGCACCTAATGCTATTATTTAATGTTCCAACTACCTTTTATTCCAGCACTGTGCAAATAAATTATTATATAGCAGCCTGTAAAATGTAAATCGAGTTTCGAGTTATTAAAATCCTAAGAGTTTTACGATTTTCCAAGTTTTTGCGTTACTTCTCTAAAAACCCTCATATTCATTTTATGGTATACGTTTCTTAATAAAAGTATTATTTAGTGCTCTATATCTATAAGAGGGAGCTGCAAAAGTGTAATTCAGTCTACTGTACCGATGTTACTCCGAATAGCAACATTGGAGCAACTCAGAAACAGTTGACAATCTGATCCTTTTACTATACATAGGTTATAATTTGTTGTAGTGTTGGCTTCTAGTTTTGATTTAAATTTGAAACTTACAAGATAATAAAAACGAAAGCAATGGAATGATCTATAAAGTAAAGTGGATATAGACATATAACTACATAAATACAAATGCAAATGTCGAAATTCTCTTCTAATATAGTTCTTGTATTTTCAATAGCTGGACATTATACATATAGATAGAACTTACTGTGATGTTCATAAAGTGGCATAATGTATTATAAGCAGCACTATACAAGAAAGCTCAAAATGGTCAAAAATTTGTCCAAAGCTTTCAATGTTTGCAATGTACCTAATTGATAGTAAAACTGGTTTTTCTATTGGGATTTACCTGCCTTATATTCACATTAATGATAATAGAGTTTTAATATATCTAAAAAAAAGTTGCTGAAAGTGCAAGCTATTCTATGTAATTGTTGAAGTGTGATTTTACCAATAAAACTGAATAGTACAGATCGAGGAATTCTAAAATAAGAGTTAAATATGCCATTACTATAACTTGTTACAATATCTTCAACAAATCTATAAATTCTCCTTTTTTTCAATATCAATTTCGAATCAAATCATCCCTCTACTAAAACTGAAAGAATATCCGCATAATTCACAACGAAATTGAATTTTCAGTAATTCAATTACATAATTTAGAACAGCAAGTTAAAGAAAAACAAATTTCTACTTAATTGATTTTGTTCTCTGTTCATTATCTCTTTATAACCTTCCATAAAAATATTGAATAACGAAAACTTTAGTAATTTCGATTATATTTACTATTTTTATTAAAATACATGTGCGGGAATACTTTACCCCTAATAAACAGCGGGCACTGCACCTTGCAAGAAGAACGCTCAAAACCGGTACTTAGAATTTTGTAGAGCTATTTGCATCGCTGTAAACGTCATAAAGACTTGCAAACAACCTTTATGTGAACCTTTAGATGAAGATAGCAACGCCCTCTCTCTCTCTCTTACATTTCAAGGCAGGCGCACATCTCTATAGTGGACGTACCATAAATTGTTTCTAATTTCACCTGGTTATTATTGCGTTTCTCTATCTTAATCTTCTGAAAAGTTATAAGGAGGCGGGTGGGGGTACACAACTAATGACTGCACTTATAATTATGATATACGTAGGTGGCCAAGATTTTTTATTATATTACATATTCAGTGTATATGTTGAAAATGTAAATTCATACCTATTTACTGTCGCTCTAATTAATAACAAAATACTATTAACCAGATAATTATTACAGTTGTACTGGTATGCGAATACGTCAAGGGCTTGAAGCTCAGATAAATTTGTCGGAGTAATCTCTGAACATAATTGGGGCTCCTACCATTTCAAACGAGGACGCTACCCGGCCAAATGGCTATTTCGCATCATTAATTTCATGCAAATAGACCGCCTCGTATTTCTCTTTAACGCATAAATTCATTTGAATGACAATAGTTTATCACGATCCTTCCTCAAGCATAAATGCTACAGCAAGTACACAAATATAATGCTGTACCGAATTCATAATCGCCTCTTTCAGAAGCTAAAAGTTTCCTTATTGGTCTTGATCCTTAATGGTGGAAACGGTATTGTGAGGAGACGAAAAACAGATAATTAACGATGCGATTAATTATAAGCTCGATTTTTGAATTTTATCTGCCATTATGACGCTAGCTAGTAGCCTCAGCGTGGGACCTACGGAAGGAAGCTTCAGCAGCGACGAAATAATGAATGGAATGTTGTAATTTTCATCCGCATGCTTAAAATAAATGCTCCCCTCGTTTAACTGTAGTGGTAATAAGGAAGTGAGCTTCGGCTTTTTGGGTAGGAGGGGGGAAGTACGAACTCCTTTTTTCTTCTTTATCTACACTACTGCCATTAAGCGCGTCATTCTCAAACAACGGCGCGGCGGGTGCGAATCTTCAAAATAATGGCTTGTTTTTACATCAGCTAGGGACCGTGAGGGTAATCCAACGTTCGAACAATAGCATAAACGGAGAGAATCGCGTACCAAGTGCGTTCCAGTTCCCATTCATGTCGTTACCATAAATCCTGCATTTTTAAAACACTATTAATTAGTTTCTTTCTGGGTTCCGACGCGTAAAGGAAACTGGTTAATGAGGAAAGCGCGGTGACAAAGGGACCTGTGGACGAGCGGTACGCCACGTCCTTTGTGTTGCTGCCTCTCATTGACGTAGAAAACATGTGACGCGTTAAAAGCGAAGCTATCTATGAGATGGCTGCTCCGTGGTCGTTTAATACGTCGCGGCTTTCGTTTTAATGAAAATCATGATTATCCAATACCTTAAACATTAGTTTTTTTGTTTGCTCAAAAGTATCAATGTTCATTGTTTTTGTTGGTATTAGTTTGGTGATATTGCTTGTGTAAGGCAGGGTAGAGCAAATGGCAACTAAGATTCATAAAATATAATATTAGAAAGGCAAACCAGCTGAATGACAAGGTAACGACATATACATATATTACTACTATTTGTTCTTTCTTAAGCAAATAAATACGGTTTTGGCGCCCAACGTGGCCCACTTGTAAAGAGAAAAAACACTACGACTCTGTTGTGATTGATGTAATGGATATCTTTCTGATATTTTCACCACTACTTTTGGTATATCTCATCTATCTATTTCATTATTAATAATGAAATAATTTAATAATACGTTAATATACACAGCCAAATTATACCTTGTATCCTTTAAAAAAAAATTTGCAATTAGTGCCGTAACCATACCATTTATTCCACTAGTGCCGTAATAGGGTCTATTACAGCACTAGTTGCGTAATAGAAATGGAACATTTAAGCACATTTACTTTAAGTTGGTCACATTGCAACAGAAATGGAGATGTCAATATGACATTTTGTAAGCAAGTTTGAGGTTATTATATTAAAATTCATTGTAAGATTTGATATTTTTAATTAATCTTTGAAATAGTACAACTATTATAAACATTTATATTAACGTTTGAATTATCTTTCGAAGTGATAGTGATACCGTGTGCAGTAGAAACATTCTGTTGAAAATTATTGTTCTCTGCGATAGTGATATTGCTTCTGTTGGAGTACTCAAGCTGTGAACCATTCCCAGAAGTTCCAGGTAGATTCACATTATTTTCCTGTGCAAACATATTTCCAACATCAATTTTATTTTTCATAGAAGAGGCAACGTAACCTTCAGCAACAGCCGTGCTTTTCCAGCCACCTAATCGTTTTATAGTTAAAATATCACCTCCAGTATTTGCTATATGTGTCGCACTGGATCTTCTAAAACAATGTCCTGTATAAAGATGAGGATCTGGTAAATGAAGAAAACTGGCAATTTGTTTAGGAACATTTCCCATGGTGTATTAACACCAAAAGGGCTATTAATTAAGCAGCCATGACGATAAGTTAGAAAAAAACGTTTGTGAGTAACTGTTTTAGACCGCAGATTATTATATTTTTTTATAAGTTCGATGCAGTTTACAGCAGTCACTGCGAACATTCTGGGGTACATTGGTTTTTGTTTTAGGTATGTTGACTATAATGGAATCGGAATTGTATTGAAGATCTTCCACACATATATTAATTAATTCTTCTCGCCTACAGGCTCCATTATATCCTATTATCAAAATAACCCAGAATATAAAGAATTTACAAAAAAGTAACGAAATAAAATCAACACTAACCTTTATAGCTAAGTATATTTTATCATCGGCTTGTTTCGTAAGACGTTCTCAGAAATATGAAGAATTTCCTTTTCTTTGCACCATTTTTCAAAATTTTTGTATCTCTTTTAATACATAGTGTACGATTTCTCCGGAAGTAAATTATTAATGGTTTTTTCAGCAATGCGGAGTGCATGAACAAGTTGTAGAAATCATATTAAATATTATAATATAGTTACTTTAGTAATATAATATATAACAAATTTCAAAAATGTGTCAATTTTAAATTAACTTATCAATTTAAATCTTGTGCCAAACCAAGGTGACAACTGGTGACAACCGCCACAAAATTTCCCTAGATTATCGATTTTTTCTCGTTTTGCTTTTACAAAAAGAGAAATTTTAAAACTAATTGCAAAAAATAGCATAAAAGACACGTTTCATTTGACATTAAAGCACTCATTCAGTTAAGAATTCGTGCTTTGAAACGTCAAAATGAAACTTGTCTTTTAATATACTAATATATACAAGATGCATTTAGCAGAAGAATAAGGAGCTTTAAAAAGGTAATAAATCTTCTGAATTCCCTTTAATAATAAGTATCGAATTTTGAAACAGATTTCACATTATCGCCGGTCGTGCATTCGAAAAGACACCGAAAGTTAGTGTTATTGCTTCGACCGTAAACGCGGCAAATATTCCTCTCCGACTTTCCGCTGTGCAATCGGGCAGAGTCGAAAGTCGTTCCCTTCAATACACAAATCTCGACTATTCGAAGTGAGCATTCTACATTGTAGAATGGCTTTTACGCCTTTATAGTTCGGTTTCATTACGCGGAAAGTCATTTACTTGATTTATGGCGGACCGCGACTCTTGAGAGCTTATTTTCCCCAAGAAGGCGGCGGCGCGCACACCTTTGTAGTAATTCGTGCCGAAGCGAACTCTGGTAGTTAACACTTTATCGCTTCGCATTCTTACAATCAGAAGTGTCGACAATTACACTAGAGAGGGCAGTTATTGGGAAACACTGGTGCAATTTCCGAGCTTGGCTGAAGAGACAAGTCGGCGAGAAAGTTACTGAATATTTGTTACTTTGTGAGCATTAAGGGACAATGGTACTAAACTATTGCAATAGTAGAACGGTATTATAGCCCCTTATCCGTATCAAGTCATGTTTTCTAGAGAAAAATTAAGCCATGAATTTAGTGCAGCATGCTGAAGTGCTTTTAAGCTTTCAGTGCTTTCAGTAGAATCTTTCAAAACAGGTATTTTAAATTAAGTAATACTCGTGTGTAAATTATTTATATACTTAATCATTTTACAAGGCGTTTTGTAAAACACAATACCCTTCTGCCCATAGCTGTCGAATAATAATTGTGAAAAAATATCATAGAAATAGCACAGTTTCTTAAGACCTCGATTATTACTAGGAGACACGGGTTAAAATCTCGAGCTGGATAATTGTGACTAGGAGCCCGCTTTGAAGGTACTAGAAATGGCCTTACCCCAACTTTTCATATAACAGTTAAGAGAATGAAACTCCCAAAATACCAAGTGTGGTTGAAAAATAAAATAATACAGACAACAACTAATAGTTGTATTGTTAAATACTTTCCAAATACTGATTATTTTATTATTCATATATATTTATCCCCAACCTCTTCTACCATCGGTGTAGAGGCAATAATTTTTCTCCATTTCTGTCTCTCCTTAGCTTCTTTGGCTTATGTCCAGCTTAGTCCTTTCTTTTTTAGTATTTCTGCCACTTCGTCATTCCGTCTTCTTCTTGACCTTCATCTTCTTCTCTTTTTCCCAATCTCTGCTTCCCATACTACTTTCACTGTTCTGTTTTCGTCTATTCGAACAATGTGTCCGAACCACTTCAGTTTCTGTTGTTCATTTTTTTTTCTGTTACACTCATCATCACTTTTAGTTCACTCCTTATTATTTCACTTTTAATTTTATCTAGTTTAGTCACTCATGCAATTTTCCGTAGAATTTTCATTTCAAAAGCTGTTATTTTTTGTTTTAACCTGCCAGTGAGGATCCATGATTTACTTCTATATATGGGACGAACATCGAGTTGTAAATTCTTACTTTTGTTTTTTTGCTTATTTCCTTTTTATTAAAAAAACGATCTGTATAGAATTCTGTATACAATGCACTCACTTTACTTATTCTGTTAGTTATATCCTCTTCTAATCTTCTATCCAAGTTAGCAATTGTTTCTAGGTATTTTAATCTAAGATTTTCCAGATGTCCTCTCTTTTTTATCCTTTCAAGTGCTTTTTCAACATCTACTGGTGCCACAAACATTTATCGACGTTATCTAACAACTTATTTACTTCTCTACTATTTGTCTTACTGTAAATATACAATCCTGTGTTGCATCGCTAAGTGTTTTTTTCTATTTTTTGTTTTAGCCTCTGTGCTATTATGCGTTCATACAGTTTCTGAAAATGAAAAGTAATGAGATTCCTCTAAAATTGTTGTAGTTGTTGTAGCTGCCTTTTTTATGTACTGGGGTGATAATCTCTGTGTCCCATTCAGTTGGTATTGTTCCGGTCCGTCATGCCAAGTTTAACATTCTGTGCAACAAACGGCAGGGTATTTGGCTTACTTCCATTGTGGAATAAACCTTCCATCTATATTCTGTACAGTATCTCGTACTCCTCACATGCACAGGCTTACATACTTTCAAAGAAATATGTTGAGTAGTGAAGCCCTAAGCTACACAAACGCGCACCAATAGATTTGAGACTTCTCTTAGATATTACTAATCAGTAAAGGACCTAACAAGGCATTGCTTGATTAATTATCCCATCCACTGCGACTTATTTCAGAGTGAATCTTATCTGAGAGTTCAGCATATATTAACAACAATTGGCCTTCCAAGATCAAAAATATTAGGTTGTTTCCGTCCTTACCATTATTGGTTACAATAACCCATCGATAACCATTCTGTGAATATTTCGGTTGTTTCCTTGTCTGATATGAAATCTTTAGCAAGTGAGGAGGCAAGCAGTATATACAGAAGTAGCTAGGCTAGTAGTTCGTACACATACCTAAAATCGATTCTATAATAAAATTAAATACTATTATAGGCATTTGGTTACCATAATCTAAAATTGCTGTTAATTTTTGAAGTTAATAGGAAGTAGGGAGTGAGAAAGTATGTATACAGTCCTAAGATCAGACCACCTGATTTCGATATTTCTTTTCAACAGAAATTTGATGAGGAAGTCACGGATAGGATAAGCTAAAATTAATCCAATCATACAAACAAGTTCAGGAAATTAATCTGGTTAACAAACGGATCAAAAATCGGAAACTGGACTGGAGCTTGAATCTACAGTGAGGTGAGAAAATATGATCACCCTTCCACGAGGAAAATATGTCACAGTTTTTTTTTTAAATAGAGGCATACGCAATATTGCATTGTGTAACAGAAATAATCAATCAGAGAGCTTATAAAAATAAATTGATCTATTGCAACAGACAGCTAGGCGATACTAAGGACACTAATGAACCCCAATCTATAATCGAGACAGGTTTAGGAATGTTTTCGAGAGCTGAATAGTCAATTTACTGTGGATACTATGACATTCGGTAGCCGAAGCAAATGAAAAAGCCATTGACTTAGCAGTAAAGAAATTGGCTTCATATACATATAGACCCAGAACCTGTTCTAGGAATTTCTAAAATACAGCACGAGATTAGGCGAAGAGTTGAGTCAAAGAGAAACACGAAGATCACTGGAATAATACAACTAGGCATGAATTTTAAAGAAAATAACTTTATTAAAGGACTGAAGAACTACTGCAGCTCAATAGAAATCATCTTCGAGACACTGAACACAGAAAGAACACCTACAGAGAATTTTAATCAACACCGAAGATAGCAACTGCAGACTGCAGATAGAGATGATAAAGAACGCTTAGCTCATTCTGTATGAACAAGTGCTTCTAGAGGCAAAAAAAATCAAGCAATTTTCAGCTCGCCAAAAATACACTAAGAATTCTTGTAATAAGCCATATCAGAGTCAATTTATGGCAACATATATCTGAATGATAACCAAAAATTCCTAAGGATACAAAACGGTGGCAGTCGTTACAGTATCTAATCTCAAAATGAAATTGATCGTGAACAATATGTGAAAATATCCTTTACCTGTTTAAAATTGATTCAAAACTAATTAATAAATCTCTTTTTAGGAGGAAACCATCAGTGAAATACTTGGGTAAAAAAACGGCCGCAATTGGAATTAAATGCTATATAGGTAGTATATCATTTTGGGTACAAATTTCTGAAATGCGCGGCGTAGAATTGTATAAGTAACTAACGAAACAACCGCCAGTTGTAGCCGCCACAACATAAATAATCAAATTTAAACTTTCTCTAGCAGTTATCTGGTTTCAATTGTCTATCGATGATTAATCAACTAACTCAAATTCAAAATAGCGACTAAAAGTGACACCACAGTCCGTTATTCACCCCAAACGGAGGGGAATACATAACATATTATATGTAAAAATATAAGAAAATAGACTTAATGGTTTTTTTAATATTATGAATTCCATCTTGATCTAGTGTGGCTTATCGTAATAGTTAACAAAACAATTTAATATTTGACATTTAGGATATAGAAAGTGCACGTTAAATTTCCATGACTTTCTTTCTATGCGTTAAAACTGTTTCAAATTAGCTATATAGTTTAAATATTAAAAATTGACATTTCCATTGCTATATTGTATACATATATATCTCAATTGAAAATAAACGTAATTGGATACTCACATTTATCAGTTATAATATTGGAAGGTGCTACCTTTCCCATCATATGAGAGTAATTGGATTGCTAGAAATGAGAAAAGAAATCAGCTAGAAGCTAAAAACTGAAGGAAAGGTAATTACCGAACATGTGAGAAATATCTTTGTATTCAATTCCTATATATCTTGCTCAATAGTAATCCGCTTAGAGACATTTCTAGTTAATCTGGAAGAGAAAACTATCTCGAAGCCATTTTTACCACGAAGCAGGCGAGGAAAAACATCTTTAATAAAAAAAAAAAGGTAAGGAGATCAACAAATTTTCGTTTTCTTCAGAAAATTGCTTATTACGTCGTCTCTTTTCCTTTTTATACTAAGGAAAATATCTATATCTATATATATTTTTTTCCAACCTACTGTTTCTCCATCTCTGTTTCCCGTGATCGTTCGCCCGTCGCCTCGCCGTCCATTATTCGAAATTATTCGGCCCATCCTGTAGAGAATTTAATAAAGCCGATCCGCCGGCAAACAAAACTCTTTACATCGCAAACATAATTTCCGATGTCTGGCGCGATGTGACACTGCGTAGCGCTCATTCGATAAATCAAGAGCTTTGTTTTTCCGCACGTCTAGTTCCCAATTTCTCCGCCGATTCATTCGACGGCGTCCAATCTCTAGTTGGCTCCGTGATCGGCCTCCAGAGGACCATGTCTTATATTGTATCAACGCCTCGCCTCGCGCGGCGGCCTTTTGCCGGGTGGAGAAGCTTGGGCGTTTCTCGTTGTCTTCCTCCGTTGAACGGAAAGAAATCCTTTTTTTTTGTAGCGTTTCTTTTGCTCTTTTTTCTCTGTTGCTTCTACGTTTCCATTTCATTTCCTTCACTGCATTGCTACGAGTCGAACGTTTTCTTGTTACCTTTGGGAAGCTGGGAAGCAGTAAAGAGTTGGAATTTACTGCGGTTACGCAAATAAATAAATACAACGAAAGGTGCGAGATTAAAGAAGCGCATTAAGTATGTTGAGACATCCGTGCTGTGGTTTATAATAAGAAACTTATGGATTGAAGATGTCTTTTTCCATACTTGAGTTTTCTTTGCCAATAACATATAGTAGTATATGTACTTCTTAAAAATTGAAACTTGAAGCTTCAAACATACAATAAAAACAGGTAATAACATTTTGATTTAACGTAGTGCTGTGTACAGACGGTACCAAAGAAAATGCAAAATGAAAAAATTAACTTAACTAGCTCAGAGGATAAAAATTAAAAAGGGCGCAAAAGAACAATTAAACTCAGGGTTACCCTCGCAAATTAAAACTAATCAGGAAAAATGAATTGTGGGTGAAAGAAAACTGGCTTTCTTTATTACTCCAAAAATTGAAAAAGTTTTATCAAAAATAAAAGAACAGAATTTAGAATGACGTTAATAACAATCAATAATATTTACTAAAAAAAAATAAAAATTACAATTATGCAGAAAACAAAAACCCTGACTGAAAGTCCTGGCTTAAATCAAAAAACTGCTCGAGACTCTAAATTACAAAAGAACAATGCTAATCCTTTAACAAAGCAAAAAGGTAAAATAGTTCAGGAAGATAGTCCTTTTATATCAATCAATCCACGTGGTTTCAAAATTAAACAAACTAAATTAAACGTGGACAATTCAAGTGAATCTACATAAATGAAAATTAAAGCAAGCACAAAGCTTCTATTCACCCAAACCCGAGGTGATTAATAAATAATTACAAAACAGCAAAATTTAAAAAAACGAAAAATTATCTTTTAAATAATATATCTTCCTGCACGAAATAATAAATGATCCTATATCTAATTTGCGTACAGAAGAATATAATACCAATTATTATATAGCGAGTTCCTTGATGGATGAAATAAATCAAAAGAAACGAAACAAATCTTTAAATAAAAATGAAATACCAAAATGGCAGCTAACAATATAAATTTACGTCTACTTACACCGACATCTAGTCAAAGAACTGACCTCACAGGGTTAAACAATCGCATACATATAAAATTCTACAGCTGCGTGCGCTACGCCTCGCACAGAGATCAAAGAAGGAAACTTCTAAGAAGGACATGAACTACAAAAACGAACGCTAAACAAATTAAAGAGTGAAAACAAATATAAACAACTGAACATTTAAATAAATAAATTAAACAATTAACTCAAAAACTAAATCTTATTTAAAAATTAACATTACGAATTTGAGCAAACTCCCACGAAACATTGATAAAGGCAAATCAGAGAAAACAAGAACACTGAATTTACGAAAACCCGTGTGCCAAGCCACAACAGTAGGTTATCATAATAGTTATAAATAACAACTTATATTTGACAACTAGATTATGTAACCAGGCATTGGCGTTGTTGTGAACAAACTTCTAATATAATTTCCTATGCTTTGCAACTATTTGCTTTTAATGAAGCATAAAATTAACTAAATTAGATTAAATATATATACGTATATCTGCATATATGTGAGGTATCCCAAAAGTTCCACTTGATCCAATATCTCCAGAAATACACATGACATTGAAGAACAAATATAATAATTTCCAAAAATATATCCAAGGACACCAAACGAGATCCCCACCCCCACCCACAGGGAGCAAGGTTCGTGGTAACTTATTGGTGAAAATCTCCAGTTTTTGCAAATTCTATGTATAAAAATACGAAAATTTTGTCTGAAATATTATTTCGATCTTGATAGGAGGTGGTGGGCTGAAATTCGCAAGAAATAATTTTTGTGAAGTTCTGAGTAGAAATCTGGAAACTGTCAAAATAACTATTAGAAAAACTAACTAAACCATATGTTCAGGCTTTCAAAGTATCCGATCGTATCCGAAGTAATTCCAAAGATACTTATTGGTACGCAGAGTTATTCCGAAGATATTCAACAGTACTACTACTCGGCCACATTCAAAACCATTTCAGGTAATAGGAAATTTGGTTAATAAGTTTATGCTTGTATATAAGACTACAAAAAATAACATTTTCCTAATATGTAAGGAAACAATAACTTGTTAATAGCATAGAAACTGTTATATGTATGCATGTAATTCAAACAAATTGTTAAAACAATACACAAATAAAGTACTTTTGGACGATAAATACATATTCAAAACCATTTTTTTATCGGAAATGCCATAAACTTCAAGGGTTGAGGCACAGATGGTTGTGATCGACATTTTATTTTATTTTACTTCAAATGGTTATAATTGTCATAATTTTTTAATCTCAAGGTCGTTAAAGGATTCCAAATAACGATATCTGCATAGAATCACTTACTTTGACCGTATTCAAATTGTAACTTATTTGGCGCCTTCCAAATTGTGACTTTTCGACAATGTGGCCACTATGTAAACTGTACAAATTCCTGTTTATCTGCTTGGGTGAGGTAAGTATTTGCCGCCAAATCAAATGATGGTTAACATAAAAGTGTGCTGTAACGAAATAGTTGTTTATCGAGGAAAGCACAGTTTCTCAGGCAAATTTTAACTCGTATATTATAAATCAAATACAAGTTTTAAATGGGAACTGGATATCAATGGGTTATTTTAACTCTTTTACAAAATTCTAGCTACAACTTAACCTTTAAAATCAGTTCTAATTGTTTAAAATTGCTTAAAATACATATTAGATCCTGAACTTCTAACCAAAATACACAATATGTTCCAAATTTTTAAATGGTTCCTGTTACGATCGTTTCTTTTAAGATTAATGATAAATAAGAATTTTTAAATGCATTAACGTAGTTATTCGAACTAATATAGATCAATTTGGTATTTTGTTATATAGTTTTATGTATATTGTCCCTTACCTTTTTTATATCGTTTTATCGGTATGAATACTGAGCTCTTTTTTCACGTGTGTCATAAAATGAAGAGTACAGGCCTGTTTATTCAGTGGTATGCCTCGTTGTTGACGATGGAATCTTCTCTCTACACCTTCCAGGGCTTGAAAAATGTCTGGCTGGATGATTTTCTTTATGTGATTTTCAAATTGTATCACAAAATGTATGTGCTAGGATCGAGTGAATCAATAGGACCATTGTAGTTTAAATCCTTTATTTCGTAAATAAATTGCATGATGACGGACAAAGAATTCTTTTTTGTAAGATATTGTAGAGTTCTTATTTTTAAATTATACTTCCATATTTATGCTTTTATTTCTCAATTTAATTTTGATAGAAATCTGTTATTTATTCTAAAATTTATATAAATTTTGTAGCTGATGTAATTTGTTTATTAAGATTCAAGTTATACAGCAATGAAAATGATTAATAATTGATATTAATAATTAGTTTAGTGTGGACTTCATAGCAAAACCTGATTTTCGGGAAACCGCTTAAAACTAACAAATATTTGTTACACCAATTTTCAAACAGAAATTGTGAATGTTTTAATTTCATATTAAATACCTACAACAAATAATTTAATGAATCTAAATCGATTGTAATTTAAAAGTTATGAAGGTTTTGCATTTTCAAAATAAGTATTTTAATATATAGAAAAAGCCAAACATCGCTCCATTTATTTCGCAATTACTAATTGTAATAATGCTGCCAGAAGCAAGCCGTATCTAACATCTAGTTTTTATGCAGTAACGAACTCCTTGACAGCATATTCATTTTTATATAATTTTGTAGTAAATATTGCCAAAGCTCGCCGCGCAACGTGACAACATCTCACAACCATTAAAATTGAAGCACAAAGGCAAACGTTTAATTGTTTCCTATGGAATACAAGTTTACGTAAACATTTAAAATGTTAATTCCCTTAATTTTAACATGAGGGTCTGAGTGATTACTAATTATCAAACTACATGACCTCAAAATGGTGCATAATAACGATATAGTTATCAATATACTCTGATAGTAAGGAATTTATGTGTGCTTTCCTGCCTGAATGGGTTTGTTTAGAAGATCATTACATTCATTGTTGAAAATTTCTAACATTTTCTCCTGATATATCTTAAAATAATAATTCTATTGCTTACAATTTCTAGGATCATATAATGCTTACGCTTTTCAACGATTGTATTGAGAGAGGTGATATTCCCCCAAGGTCCGTATATACAAGGTTACCTCGTAACTTTTCAGCCAATCAAGAGAAAGAGCGCGAACGCGTCATCATGTATGCTGTTTTTAATAAATAAAGTGGTGCATATATGTAAAAATAAATGTTGATTTGTACTCCCACACTAAATATTTATTTTTTATAATAAAAAACGAATTATGTAATAGTAAATATAAGTAAATCAAGTAAAAAATATTATAGAAATATAACACAAAACTTAGAGTTATACACATAGAGCATAACATTAAATTAGAAACTAAGAAAAAGTAAAATAAAATGGTAAAAAGATAACGATTATATATCTAATTTTTATTGTTCCTAAAAAAAACATTTTCTTATTATTATATAATTATAAACATAAGTAAATTAAGCTAACAAAATAACATTAATTTAAAAACTAAGACAAAAATTTAGAAATACAGATTTATGTAATGTTTTTTTTTATTGGCAAATTTGCATCCTTCAGATTCAACTTCTCTCCTTTCAGTGATTTTTTTTTTCTTTTAAGTTTAAATATTAAATTTTTTTTAAAAAAAAAAAAATAATTTAGAAATTTTTTCATTTAATGTTTTGTCAACAAGAACGTATCTTGCAATATACTTTCAAGTTCTTTTTATTATAACAGAATACCCCAATACTAAGCTTTTAATGTAATTAACACGAGAATGATTACGAGGCGTGTCATCTCAGCGTCATCGTGTATCCACCCTCTCTTTTCCTCGGGCCTCACCTACCACTTACAAGGTAACCTTATGTATACGGACCCTGATATTCCCCTACGTTGGCTGTAATTTGTGTTGCCTACGCGTTAGAGAAGTGTCCACATACATTTTTCCTTGACTGTACAGTTAATATTCTGAATCGAAGAACAAATGTGTTCACATTTTGTTGAATGAATCAATTCCTCTCTCTCAATGTAGTTACTTTATAATGCCTCCACGCTTCATTTGGATATTTTCTCAAAATTAATGTATCTATCATCTACTAAAAAAAAAAAGCTTCTTGCTGTGTAATAATTTGTTGTAGACAATATCCTGTAATAACTCATGACTAGTGTGCAATTCGCAATTCTCTTAAATCAATTTTAGCCTCTTGAAGCACTTATCATAACAATTCAATGAATGTTTGCCAACGTTTTAGGTTTCCGCTTGCTCATAAATAAAAAGGATAGTTGTCACATTTTCGTTTACGAGTATCTCAGTTAATCAGGACACTGCTGGCATTGCAAGAATACCAAAACCATTCGAAAGCGGTCCTTCTCGCACGCCACTGTTTTAAATATTCCGGAACCTTATCTCACGTAGTCCGGTCAATTCCGGGGCTGTCTGCCCGGATGAGTTCTTTCCGATTGAGACGCACACCATTAGAATACCTAATGCGGGTCAACGATGTGTGAACAGAACGTCTTCCACTTCTCCATCCTCTAGATGATTTCCCAGTTAGATATATGGACAGGAGAAGGCGACAGCGACCAACGGGCCGGGCTGAGGATTTGGGACGACTTTATTGCCCTCTCTGTATTTGCTTCTCTTATTTTCCTACTCCGTGTCGCACAAGCCGAAATCCAATGTACTAGAAAAGCGTAAGTCAACTGAAAATCCTTTGTCGAATTGCTTCGATGCAATATCTTGCACCTTCATCGCCATTTGCATGTTTTCCTCTGAGAGATTCAGGAAGCTCTGTCAATGCAAATTCTTATTACAAAAACGCATATGTAATTTCTAGGGAATAAGCAAAAATTTAATATTTCCACATTTTTCCTCAAAAAAAATATCTTTATTGTCGAAAACGACTAATTTAAAAATCATTTCTGTCTTTTACGACTACCTTATTAAATAGACGTTTATTAAATGGCTGTGCAGCAACTACTAATTTAAAAGTAATTGATTCTCTCCTCGAGTTGAGTATGAACGCGAACGCTGAAAACAAAAAAGGAAGTAGAAACTTACACTGAAGCGACAGTGCCAGCTTGGAATTGCAAAATTACGGTATAATTTAATGACTGAGATGGAATTAAACTGTCGTTATATGCTCCGAGAACATGCAGCGTGGAGAATATATTTTTTTTTTTAATTTTGAGAACTTATTTAACAGCGTTTCTCTTATATTGCACCCTAAATTCAATGTATACGGAATATGTCGATAGCAAAATATTTAATAATACCTTTTTTATGTGTCTGGGAATGCACTTACAGTAACCATCAATATGTTTCCTTCATTTTCCATTTCCTTCTAAACGAGTTTTAATGCATCTGGAATGAAATATATTGCGATATAATCACATTGTAGCTACATCAAGTATGAAAGAGTAGAGTATAAAGGGAATGAAACGAGCTTCGTGCATCTATGAGTAAAGGCTTTTTAAAATATGAAACTTTGATGCTACGAAAAATACGTACTACATCGGTTGCCTCTACAAAGGATGGGAGTATTTATAAACGGTAGTACAGAAAATTTCGCTAAAGTGAAATTGTTTCTACGCATTACGTAAAAAGGTAAAAAATGTTGAAAAGTTAAAAATGGAAACCAAATGTAAACGTTACGAATTATTGTCGAAGTATAACCAAATGAATTGGTTATCATGCTGATATTTTAAATTTCCTTGTGGTAAGACTGAAAGAAAAAAAGTTCTTACTCTCTAATCAAATCTTCAAATACATACGTGTAGTGTACACTAAACCCAAAACAATAATGGCATAGGAAAAGTAAGCCATTAGAAAAAATAAATCTCCCTTAATCTACCAACGCAACGATTGCCTACGTGCAAATTCTAAAAATTATTTTTACATTTAATCTTTTGACGGAAATTACAAAGATCAAATTCTGGGAATGTGAATCTTTAGCCAAAAAGGTTCCGATATCTTTCTCGCATACGTAAAGGGATATCATCTTTCGAAATGATTGTCGGCATATCGCATATGCCTTTCTTTTGTTCTTCACTTTTACTCGAGGGTGTTCAGACGAAATAATTTACAAACATCTAATGTGGTCTGCACTTAATGGTGGTATTAAGAAATCGTACACTAAATGAGTGTGTTCTTGTTATGATTATTTGAAGAAATGAGTACATTGAAACTGTTACTTCCATGCAAGAAAACATTTTCAGTTTTAATTTTGTAAGAATTTCTTAATATGAATGTATGAAATATTTCATCAGACATCCATTACATTATGGAAAAGAAAAAAAAAATGTTACCCTTATTAAAAAAAAGATTCTTATTTTTTCTTAATATTTCATTTCTATTGTTTTTTATGACAACACAAATCGAATTACATTTATATTGATTAACTTGCTTAGACTTAATGGTAGTATTAAAAATATGAACAAGAAGAAACGTATTATGCAGGAAACCGTTTCTGTAAACTTATTATTGCAAATAGAATATGTAATTTCAATTATTTTATCCTTCTAGGTATTTTTCCGTACGATATCTGTCCCGTCAACTGATTGAGAACTAAACAAGTAAACCACTTGTTTTGCAACATTCTTACTTTTAATACCTATATAGTAAATAAATAAATGAGTATACTGGCATCGATATTAATGATGATCATTTATATTTATGATTATGATATTATTCAACATAACGCGATTACAACGTTACTGCATTTAAAGTAGATGTATTAGAATATTCGTTTTATTTACGTTTGGCCATTATTTTTGGAGTTGATTGTACAACAAATAGAAAAAGGAGGAAACATGGAGACAAATATATTATGTCGAATTATATAATTTATTATCTTTTTGTATCTTTTATATTTAAATTGTCTAACTTTGCGGAATAATTTATTGCTTTTTTTCCATGGGCCACTGTAACCCGAAGAAAGCAACTCCATCAGAAAGACTAACTGTGCCTCCATGTCAATTTTAGCCCCCACAATCAGGTTGCACCCCATCAAAAAAGTTTGCAATCTGGCTGAGAATTAACTTACCGACTCTGTGTTCGCCCAACCGATCGATCCCAAAGTCCGTCTGCTTCTTTCTGTCCACTGCCAGGCAGTTGACAAGAAGGTGAGCAGGAGTTTCCTTCGTACTCCCACACTTTCTACACAGGGGTGAGTTCATAGCCTCATGAGGTACATGTGTTTATTTAGTGCGCAGTGCCCAGTTAAGATTCCTGTGGGTAATCTCAATCAATCCCTGCTCATAAAGACTGCCTTACGGAGTCTTTCCTCAGCCCTGGAGCAGTGCCCAGCAGCAAGTTGGAATCTGACAAATGTTTTGATGCTGCTGCCATATGAGCTACTATGCGTTAGTTCTGGACCAAAGAACAGCAGCTCGCTAGCGCCCCTTACTAACGTGTCAGCTATTTCATTGCCTCTGATCCCAGAGTGACATGGCACCCATCTCAATGTAACATTTAGATGTTCGGCCAGCTGTTTAAGTTTTCTGTGGTATCCCAGCACCACAATTTATTACTTACATTAATTGCTTTTGTTTTGATTTCCGGTTTACTTGTTTGTTATTTTGGGCATATTAAACTTTTCTTGTACTCTGTCTCCCTGGTTTTTATGTTTGCGAAATTTGTTGGAACTTTTCAGGATCTATCCGATCTTCTGGTTTTATGCGGTTTTGCAGAACAAGGCTGCTATTTTAAAAACAGACGCCGCTACATTCCATCTTAATTAAACCCACATGTTTGCGATATTCGAGGATTTGCTTTAGTTTACACTTACAATTATTGTGTTGCGGACAAGACAGATAGGAGCATATACCACCATACGCAAAAGAAATAGTCGTTATATTATGCAATTACATCTATTTTGAAATATTTTCAATTGGAATTTGTTTTGAATCTCTAAATTTTGTAAAACACGCTAACTATTCGGATTTTACTAAAATTTCAAGAATTACTACAGCGAATTCGCGTTTATCAACAGAAAACTCTGTGTGAGTTGTATTTAAAGGAAAAAAGAAGAAAACAAGGCCTTGATCTTCACAAATTTTTTTAATGTATCGCACGACCGGTTTCGCTCTAGCCGAGCATCCTCAGGTCAGAATTTAAAAAAAATATTTAAAAAAAATTTGACCTGAGGGTGCTCGGATAGAGCGAAACCGGTCGTGTGATACATTAAAGAATTTTGTGAGGATCAAGACCTTGTTTTCTTATTTTTTTCTTCAGAAAATGTAAAACCTTGTACACCCTTTAATTTTCCACATAATGAGAGAACTCATTTCTAAATATTTAAGATTAAGATCTAATTTAATTACATTTCGACGCAAATTGAAGATGATATTACTAAAACAACCTTTTTATTCATTTGGCTAACTTAGTAACCATAAATTTTGACCCGTCCCCTGATAGTGACCGTGTTTATTGTTTTATTTTTGTTTATTATATTTTTATATGTTTATGTATTGTCAGATAACATGCATTTATTTATTGGCAATAAATCTATCTATCTATCATCACAAGTCTTCGTTGGCAAGCAATTAATGACGACTTTTGAAAGACAAAATTCCAAGCATTTTTCGAAAAACTATGTATTGAAGTAACTGTGGCGCTTTAACGGGTTTTTTACCATATCATTATTAGAATTTTTTGACTAGTGACCACCACTGGAGGTAACCTCTATTGAAAGGCAGCTGTAAAGAGATGACATTCAGTAATATCCTTGATTCCTTTTTTCTTTATACAAGAGAATAAAGAATTAAAATAATGATCTACTTTTTCACAAATTCTTTTTAATTAAAGCAACAGGCTTCACCCAAATAAACGAAGCAAATAAAATGATGGATAAATAATTTTTTATTTACTGCGTTCCAAATGTGGTTTATTACAGTTAGTGCGTTAATGTTTTTTTGTAAGTCCTATACAAACTTTTTATTTATTGTACAATTCAATTTTTACAATTTTTGAAACTTGACTGTTCTTAATCCGCCTTCAATTCTTGCCTGAAGATGTCCTCATTTGAACGAAATCGATCGCTTTAATTAAAACGAATTTGTAAGAAAATGGATCATTACTTCAATCTCTTATTTCCTTATTGACTTACTCACACAGAATCAGAAAGGAATTACATTTCTTTATATACTTTGAATTCTAAAAAGAGATTAATTCTCGTAGAATCTTAAGAGATTAGATGTCAGAAAGATTACGAGCAATAAACACATCAAAAAAATAGGAGTACCTAAGATGTTTGTATTCATTACTTAATTCTCACCCAACATATAAGAAATGTTTATGTAACGTCACTTAGTCCGCGCGCAATATTTACGAAACTGTACACTTTAATCTATGTGATTGCGAGTTAGTACACATGTACCGGTGCGCATAACGTACACTTACGTAGGTTCGAATCCACTTAAACGGGAGTGTAAAAAGAGAAGAAAGGAATGAAAATATTTTAGAACGTAGCCAGCGCGTCTATGGCCGTCGTAAAATTATACGCCGAAAATGCTCCGCTGCATCGCAACGTATTCCGGCAACATGAAAAATCCATTTATAAATTGCCTTCAACTGAAATCTAACGACCTCGAAAAGATACCGACAGAATCCGTAGTTATATACATATACATATCCATAGCGCCGTATGTAATGCTCCCGAATGATATGCTGGGTGGCCACCTTTTTATAGGGGCGATATTGCTATCTCAGTTATCTTCAGAAAGAAATGGAACCGCTTAAATAGGAAAGTTGCCAATTTTAAAGTATTAGAATTAAATTAAAAAAATATTATATTTCGAACAGTTCCAGAAACACAAAGAAAAATGGAAAACTCTGTTTTTCGTTTTTTCGATGTAACGCCTTAAGTTTTAAAGAAGAATAACGAATGAACCAAAAAACACCAGTTCATGTATTGTGCCAATGTGAAAGCCTGGCGAGGACTACTAGCTACACAAAGAAGCCGCTCTCAATGATGATAGGGCTAATTAAGAGAGCGTCTTTTAGGATAAAGGGGATCACAATAGATCTGAAAAGGTCGCGGTGAAACCATAGGCCACCCCAATCCTAATCTAATCTAAACGAATGAACCAATCTAGAAGGGTTAGGCATCATTCTAGATCTGGGAAATGACCACAACGAAGTGAAATAAGTCATACTCGAAGCATACGAAACGAATTGTCCTGTTCAACATAATAAAAAATATAGGGACGTACCTTGGTAGAATAGTCATCTGTCAAAGATGAGATCCCATGCACGGTAGCTCTTTAATAAGGCCAAGTATAGTGGAGATTGGCAGAGCTACACCGAGAAGCTTACTTCTTATGACAAAGTGAAAAAGTCATTCTAGAGACTCCTTTCCTTGAAGGTGTACGAGTGCAATGGGTATCTTGGAAGATTTTACTGAGGAATGATAAGAATGGCTGGGCATATATGTAGCAGCGAATGGTTGAAATGACCTACAAGTATTTTTCAACCTTTAGAAATGCTAGGAGTAGACCAAATTCCTCTAGCCTTACTTCTTTACTACTTTAAAGGGTAGGACAAAGTACCAGAATTGGGTTATAGTCTAGATGTTTAGTAAACAGCCAAAATCACTTTTATATCAAAACCAGGAAAGAAAGATAATGTGCACTTTAAATCCCAAAGACCCTTCAACCTCCCATCAATCTTTCTGAAAACGATCGAAAATGTTGTAAATAAACTTTATCAGAACAAATATGTTGAAGCGGATGCCATTGCAGTCTTGTCAGCATGCCTATCAAATGGGAAAATCTACTGACACCGCATTACTTCCACTAACGAATAAAGGAACCATAGAATGAGCCTTTTTAGAGATAGAGGTCGCTTTTGATAATACTCCACACGTGTCTGTCTGAAAGTATTGACTAATAGAAGGAATGGATGATATGACCTCCACTTGAATATAGAGTTTCTTTCCACCAAATTGATAGAAGCGGAGGTGGTGTATAATTACCTCGGTTAGTACGACCAGAATATACCCACAAGAAAAACTTATATCCCCACTAATATGAAGCTTAACAGCAGATGAGCTGTTCTAGGCATACCTTATCAAGGGTTGTTGATACTATTGTCACATATGCCAGAGAAGTAGTTCAAATAGGATTCAACTCCATGAGAAAATGATGTCAATCAGTGGTACTTAATGTTAACCCACTAAGCTGCTTTAGAAGCATTTACGAAGAAAAGCAAATCCAATCTTAAGATCATAAAAATGTATGGTACAACATAGATTAGAAAACGGAGGTTAAGATTTAGGCCATATGCTAGACAATAAACTTCTATGGAATAGACACGAAATTGAAGGCTAAAAGAGGGCTGATGGTGAGCAGAAATTTTGCAGGTAAAAACTTTGCATGCAAGCCAAAAATACTGCTTTAGATGTATACAGCGATAATGGCCTGATCATCTCTTATGGGATAGTAGCTTAGAGCTAAATAACTAATTTGGTCACCGCGGGAAGTAACTCCCCTAAGATGCAAAAATTAGTCTTTATAGGTAAGCTATAGCATAGCTAGGGCTATGGAACCTGCCCAACAGCAACTATTGAAGTGCTACTGGACTTTACTCCTCTCATAATGAATAAGAAAGCAGCGATTAGGTATAAATCTCAATTTTCTAAAGGTGACCAAACCTGGGATATACTCCGGGATTATATATTAAACAGTTCAGCATTGTGGAAGAATTTATCCCACAGCTTAGAGACAAGAGTAGGTAGGATCAAGACACCATTCGAAAACTCAATAGAAATGGCACCAAATAGCATGCGGATGAGACCAAAACGGCAGAGGAAATTGGAATACAAGTATATCGGCTCAGAACCAGGTATTTCGAATGTTTGGGCAGTATCTTCTACGCGAAAATACACACTGTTGAAAGATGCGTCCAGGGCAATATTGACAATATTTGCCCTAACGCAAGAAATTAAGATGATGTCTGATAGTCAAGTAACGATCAAAGCATTGAGCTCTTTTATAATCAGCTTTAAGATGAACTAGAAGTGTCTAGGAGTATTACGCGAGCTAGGCAAAAGGAATAATGTTACCTTTCTGTGCGTTCCAGAACATACAGGAGTGAAAGAAAATAAAATAACAGATAAACTTACAAAAGAAGAAGGCCAACCAATGTTATCGAGCGAAATACAAAAATCTTATGAACTTATGTGCAAAAATTCGATCATTGTAAAAGCCCTTGCAAAATACATGCACCAGCCCCCATCAGACTGATCCATTCCGAGAGGCGAAACCCTTGCAACGGAACCGGGTTTTCTTGTCTGGAAACTTTTGGGGATGGCCAGCCCAAATTCAAATAAGACAAGCCAAATTCCGTCTCGCAGGCAACCCCTCCTGCTCTTTTGACCGGCGAGCCACTGCTGAGAAACAAACTTTTTGTTCGGTAGCGAATGGTTTTAGTAATTTTAGCCAAAGTTATTTCCCAACGGTGTTTTCCTCCGTCAGTCGAAGCAGGGCCGTTAGTTAGCCTAAAGATTGTCGACTTGCCCACCTCGTCGGCTTTCTCTTACCAATGATAACTTCCTCTCCAACCCCTTACTATGGGTACCAAATAAACTTCTTTCGAGTTTGGTATGGTAAAATAATAGAATGCTTGCTTTTTACACTAATATATTGAATAAATTTTGTGACAATTAAGTTAAACTAACAATCTACGATTTTAATAAAATAACAAGCAAAAGACAAAACAAAATACAACTATTTAGATGAATTTTTAGGCTTTTCTTAACAATGTTAATTAACTTAAATTCTAGTAATTCTTACTTACAAAATTATTTTTTTTTATTAAGGGAGAGAGAGAGAGAGACAGAGCGAACGAGTTACGGTTTTTTATGTATTGCTTTGGTTAGTTTAAGCAGAAATTTTGAACATCTTACCGGCCGATGTAGGAAATTAATTCTTCTCGTAATCCAAATTTTTAAAGGCACAAATTTTACACAACACTCACAATTTTTTTAAGCCAAGGAAAGGGGAAATTTTTATGAATTTTATCACACAACAAAACACCTCTCGAGAAAAGCTTTTGCTTCCTGTTCTCGAATTTTAAGCGTATTTTGATTAGCTAAGATGAGAAGTTTTAATTTTAAGATTTGGAAACGCCCGATACGAAAGAGACGCGTGCTTTTACTTTAGCTGTAACGAAGACCAGGAATTAATTACATTAAAACAGCAATGTAAAGGGTTTTTATAAACTTTGATTGTGACGTCATTTTGTACCGATAACTAGTTCGGCCTCTCTTTACAGGAGGGCGCAAGTATGACCGAAGGCGTTATTTTTCAAACTTTCAGACGCCCTACTTGAGAGGAACGTGGGAACTGCTGAACAGCATTTGTAACATACAATAAACAAAGAAGCAGATAACATACAAAGTAATACCCTATTATTTTAATTACGCGAGTCTTTAATCGAAAATTGACTTTTATTTCCTGTTAGGTAGACGCTACACAGCAAATGCAACGGTACCTATCAACTACGTATTAATAAAATGAATTTAAATACTTGCATTATACAGGATGGAATTTCGAATTCTTACACCCTTTTTCGAGGTAAGTAGCAATATAATACTGAAAGGACTCAAAAGTGAAGTAGAGCAAAGAATGCTCAGCCATAGGAACCTCCAAGATATGGAGCAAACTATTCTTTTTTCTGGGAACCTATAACCTGAAGAGATCAACAGAATGCATTAATCTGAATAAGAATAATATCTTTCCAGCCAACTGTAAGCTAAATGGACATCCAGCAAACGCATCTGAATGCAGATTTTATGGAGAACAACTGCCCTGCATTGTACAATTCTTAGCTTAACTAACCAGCTAACTTAAGGCCTTCTCATATCCTTTACTTTTTAAAACGAATTGGACTCGACGACACACAATACAAAAGGTACAAGTACCAATACTTCTAATGCCCCCTTGTGCTATTCCACAGCAGTACTCATTTTACATTTTCTGATATATCAAAAATATCCCTATTAAAAAGGGATTCACCCTGTATACTCGCGCAGATGTATATATGGTGCACAAGTTACGAAGGATTGATGCAACAGCGAGCGGAATACAAGTTGTTAGTTTCTGCATGCCTTTTCGCAATGGAATTACCGCCGCTGCGAGACTCATTCTTATTTAATTAGAGGTAAATTGGTGTGTAGAGTGTATACCTAGAGTTCGCTCGATGATATCCATCCGTGGCTTATTCACGGCAGCTCCATCTTCCCTCCACCTGAGATTTGAACGGTTCGCGTCGTCCGCCCGCCAGTGGTGTGCGCACGCCAATTACGAGAGACGAGTCGCGAGCTCTCCGACCGTGCTCCCTCATCCGTGAACACCTATTTTCCGCTTCGAGGGATAAAGTTTTCCGGCATGATTATACTCGTACGGACAGGGTCCCTTTCTTATTCAATCTAATCTCTTACGACTTTTTCTTTTGGTCTTGTTTACCGACGGTGCGACGTGTGCAGCTGCACCGATGCGCCCGACCCCGTTTTCATTTCCTGCTCCGATTGTTCTGAAAAGATCGATTCCGGGGGTATTCTTTTGCATGGCCTTTTATCGAATTAGTTTGTTACTTTGCAAGTGGCACGGGGCAAGCGATCGGGATAAGAATAAAAATAACCATTACAAACTGCTCTGTACTGATTGAATTAATTGAAAATGCAAAATGAAATTTAACAAACAAAAAGAAAAATTAAATTAGCTAGCTCAACGGATAAAATATTTAAATGGACGCAAAAAAAAACTATTAACCTCAGAGTTAACCTCGCGAATTAAAACTTGAATCTAACCACGAAAAGTAAATTGTGAGTGAAAGGTTTTAATATAAAATAAAAGAACAGAATTTTTAACCCAACGACGTTAATTAACAGTCAAATTTTTCAAAAAGGTTTAGGTAGTTTGTTCAGGAAGATTTTCCAAACTTCAATCCACGTGGTTTCAACGAATTAAATTGAACTGAGACAATATCTAGAAAATTACTAAAAATAACTAACATGCAAGTACAAAGCTTCTACTCACCCAAACCGGGGGGGAGGTGATTGAAAATTAATCAATGAATTAATGAATCAGAAAAATTTAATAACGGAAAATTAACTCTTTAAACTATAATGAGAAAAAATAACTTAAAATCTACCTTCCTAAACAAAAAATAATAAATGATCTTATATCTGCTACATGTGCACGTTAATATAATAACAATTATTACAATCTGAATTCCTTGATGAACTAAATTTTTACAGAAATACCCTCAACAACGGGTTAAATTTACTAAATCAAAATGGATAACAAAATGGCAACAAGGATTGAAAAATATGTCTACTAGCGTTAATAGTCGAACAAGGAACTGCTTAACAAATCTCTACAACGCAGTCGTAACTCAACGACATACAACGCAAACGCACAATTCACCGACACAATCTAGTAGAATAAGCATTAAATAACATGAGCAAACAATAGACATTTAAATGAATAGAATTAATTTAAAAAAAAACTTAACACTTAATTAAATAAATCATACAATAAACTCTTTAATTAAAATTTATACAAACTAAACATAACAATTGTGAAAAACTCTCGGTAAATTGATTCAGCTCAGAAGAAAGTGACAAATCAAAATATGTAACTCAAAATACACTCAGCGGTATGTGGGTTGCCTAACCACAGCAATACGTATGCATTTTCTCCGCTGCACCTTTTTGGACCTTATATGTGGCAACTCTTTCATTTTGTATGTTTAGCTCTCTTCTGTTCATTTCTGAGTCAGATTCGGCGCTTGTTTGAAGATTAATTACTTTCGCAGGTTTATTTTCAACAGAGAATTCTGGAATAAGTGTATGGCTAGCGGAGGGCATTCCAGCTTTAGTCGCTCCACTTATCGACTTTTACAATATTGTATCGTACTCTGACTCATTCATTTGTTTGATCTTGGTGTGATTTACGAAGTAAGTGTTCTGCATCCTCTTCAATCACCATACGCGCCAAGATTTCTCTGAGAATATTTGATGACGTTAATCCCACGCGCGATCAATGCCCAAAAAGAGTCTTATAGGGTGATCGGCCAATAATCAATGATGAGAAGTATTTTTTTTGCCATTGCCCGAAAAATAGTCCATTTACACTGCAAAACCAATTTGTTCAGAACGGGGTGACAGAGACGTCTATGTACGATGACACACTCAGACCATAATGTTTTCATTTCTATAATCACGCTATTCACAAATCTACTGGCATTGTCACTGTAAAATCCGTCGTGCACCAAAAGTTACAAATGTTTGTAGCAAATGGTATGCTACTTCAGCAAACCCGTTTTGTCTGCAATGGTCTCAAACACGCAAACTTCATACAATCAATCAAGATCATTATCTTGATGGTTTAGAATCCACTTGTATTTACCATCCGCTAGAGACTGGAAATCGATGAGATCGATTTGCCCCCTTTATATAAAATCTTTTGAGGTTATGAGTTTCACAACGAATATTCGAAAAATAGTCTTTTTCTCGGTACATGGTTTGCAAACGCTTAAATATGCTTCTTTCTATGCATGGCCTGGGAATTATGTACATATTTCCTTTTTAAGGCATTTAAAGTTTTCACGTTACCATCATGCCTAATCGAAACGTGTACTTCATGACATCTATTGTAAAAGTTTGTTTTGTCAAAAACTTTCCTAATCGATAATACATCATAGGTATTGAGCAAATGGTACTCTCTTCTAGTTTTTTTTTTTTATAGTTTAAATGAATTATTTGTTACAGAGAAGTAGAAGTTGATTTTGAGGTTACCTTTCGCTACTAACTTCTTAGCAGGTTGCTTTAAATAGTAAGCGCAAATTTTACCGCAAAATTTATTTTTACTGATATTGTTTTCTTTAAATACACGATCGTGTTTGTGTGTCACTATGTGTAGGTCAAGATCATTAAAATTTTTCAGAATAACTAACGATAAGTACGGATATAACGTTTCTGCTGTACGGCGTCTGACTCAGCCTAAACTATTTATAAAAACACAACTTCGACAAAAAAAAACAACAATTAGGACTATATTTTGCTTTAGCAAATACTTTCTAGATCTTGATTGCTTGCCACGGCATGCCTCCCAATAACTATTTGTCTGATATCCTATATATTAACACTACTTTTTTCTATTAACACTATAATTCATTCACTACAATTCAACCGAGTGTTACACACATTTTTAATATAACCTAACGCTACAAAGTTAAACTAAATTTTTGCACACTTAAAAATTGTCATTTAAGGACAAATCTTTTAAAAGTTGCAATACTAATACAAAATGGAATTCACAAAATATCAATGCGAGCTAACGAGACAGTCATGAGATAAAAAGACAAAAACATGATACTATGACGAAGAGAAATCCTTCACAGCGGGTTATTTGTCTAGCATTGGAACAACAGCAAAAATCATTAAATTTTAATGAGAGGGAAGCCGATCTAGTATAACGAGAAGCCGTTTCAACTAAAAGGGGAAATAGTAAATTCTTTATAAAGTTTAATAATCCGGCCCTGGATATCCAGGTCTCCGGAGCGTAGGGGTTTTGTTACTATGGTAACTCCACGCATTGCATCGGCCTACTGCAGACTGCACAGATGATTTTCAAGCCGGATATATTGCTTGAGAATATCCTGTTAGAGGAATTCGTTTATTTTTTGTTTTTCTCGCTATATGCGGCAGGGGTTCTAAGTACACATGCAAGGTTCGGAATTTGATATAATGAAATGGCGAGAATTCTTTTTGATTTTTTTTTTTTGAAGTCCGTTCGTTATTTATACATAAAAAAAAATGTTTCCAAAGCGCAAATACGCCGAGCAGTGCCAGGAATATTTCCAACGACGATGTTTTATGTAACATTTTATATTTCCCCAGGTATTTTGACAAATACGATGTCGATTTGTTTTGCGGAAATATTTGTGATGCTCGTCGAAATTTTTAAAATTCAATCCGATGCCAGACAGTTCAATGTGGCTTTAATAATTACTTTCATTACATGGTTATTTGTATGATGTTTTTATTGTGTTTACGTTATGAAATGTCGACCATTCATGTTTTTCCTTTCTTTTATTTGATGAATGGAATTATATTTGTTTGTATTTTCAGTGCGAACATTTTTTAAATGCTTTTCAGTTAAAATTTTATTTACGATCCGTGAACCTTGAAACCACATTACTCAATATAATTAAATTCCAAAATATAACAATTCTATTTAATTACATATATTTTAAAAATATGATTCTTGTTTCTGTTCGGGTATGTACGAAATTATACATCTATACTGGAATACGCTTGTATATAGTATTAGTGGAAAGCATAACATAAAATATTAAATCACTGTGATTAAAAGTTTTAGCTGCAACAACATGAAAAATTACTTTGGCAACAGTCAACTGTTTCAATGCGTAAAGTTGCATATTATTTTCAAAAATATTTGAACAATATTTTCAACAGCACAGTAAATACTATTTTAAAATTATATATTCGGACAATGACAATAAAAGGAATGTATAAAGCAAGGGAGACTAAAACTGAATGCAAGAAGACGCTCAATTGTCGATATTTTTATATTTCATAATGTCTAAGTGTAGAACTAATTCTATCAATTAAATTATTTATGAAAGCGATTGCTAAAAGTTTGCTGTTGTTATTCGATTTATATAGGTTTTTTTTTGCTTTATGAAATTTGATAGTTGCTGTTTAATAATTTTATAAATGCGTGAAGGGTGATTTTACACTGCTACCTAAAAAATTTTATAAATACAGTTGTAGTTGATATTTATTTTTAAGTGTATTTTTAATCTTCTTAAGAACTGCAGAACTGATTTCTGATGATGATAGTTTTGCTATCAAAACATGTGTCCTCTCACTTTGAGCGCAGTGTTTTTCCCATAGATTTAAAACTGGCTTGTGATATACCAAATTATAGACCCGTATCAATATTAGCTGCATTTTATATAGTATTTGAAAAAGGTTTTTGTATTCTACCGTACAGCAACCTAAATGGGAATTCAGGTATTTAAAAGAAAAATCAATAAATGATGCATTGTTTGTTATTGTTAGTACAGCTTGCTTGACAAGAGGCATGCATTAAAGACTTTGATGTTTAACTTATCCCCGGCTTTTGGCATGGTAGACTATGCCTTATTATTAAATAAGTTGCGCAATTATGGTGTTAGGGGTAAAGCTTATGAATGGATAAAATTATATCTTTGTAATCGGATGCAGGTCGTAAGATTGACTGCGGTGGTGTTGCAAGCTTCTCTAAACCGGTAACTGTGACCAGGGGAATTTCTTAAGGTTCTATTTTGAGCCCTATGTAGTTTAGAATATATACCAATGAATTTATCAAAAAAAAATGATTCATTAAGTGTTTATTGATATGCGGATGACACACTGCTCCAATAACGAGAACTTGCAAGGATTATCAACCAAGAGTACAAATTGTCCGAGGGGTATGTTAATGCGGACTAAGCACTAATGCCTTAGAATTAAATTTAATGAAGATAGACTTGCTTAAGTTTAACTCCACAAAAACATCAAACAGTTCTCTATTAGTGAGATTGTCTGGAATGTCAATTCCACAGAATATAACACAAATTTTTTAGGCTGCATATTAGATGGCAAACTTTCATGAGAGTCACACATAACAGATTTGTGTAAAAGGTTAGGATCTTTGCTCCATACAAAATATGGATCGTGACATTTAGTCCGTTGGTATATGTTTCTACCTAATTCGTGACTTTTATAATTAAATTCATGGTTATGTCCAGATTGAGTTAATGATTAATGATAAAGAACAAATTTGAAATTAAATCATTGGTACAGATATATTGGCTTACATGTTTCAGGTATAACACCACCTTCAGAGCTATATCAGATGTCAAAAATAAACATGAAGGATAAAATTAACATATTAGAAATAATTAAAAATGTCAGAATTTAGAAAATATAAAATTTGAAAACACTACAAGGAACGGATAAAAGTTCAAGAATTATTTCACGTGAAGAGAAAAGCAGACTTTATGCGTTACTTATAGTGTTTCTAATTTTATATTTTTTAAATTTTGATATTTTTAATTAACTGTTAATTACTTTTAATATGTCCTTCACCTTTCTTTTTGACCTTTGATCTGACATGGCTCTGAAGATCGCATTATAGCCGAAACATATAAACCAAAATATCTGTACCATTGATTGAGTTTGAAACACGTAATTTTTTATTTTAAAATTAACATTGATAGTTAAAATAAGCCAGCTTTTGTATTGTTGGCGATGTGGGTATCAATGATTGTTAGCCTATTACGAATAAATTATTATTAAAAACTATATTGTGCTTGATATCGCCCTAATTAATTCATAAAAGCAGGGCATTTTTTGTTTATGGAGAAGAATAACTTCGAATTAAAAAAATAAGAAATGGGATCCCTAAGTTTAAAATTTAGCAGAAACGGACTTATTGTATAATTAACTTATATTACATTAGGATTCATTCAAAATCTACATTGTTTAATTGATATTATCTATCAATTATGTACTGCTGCAAGGGTAATGTGCTACGCCGCATTCATTTTACAAAGTTTTGTAGCTTGTAACAGCTCTGCTGATTAAATATTTATAATTCTTTCCATATTCCTCCACATAAGGCAGCTCAAACACTGTTGTATACGCAATATATATAAATACTACACAAGGCACCTACCTTAAGGGTGTTATTAACGGCTATTTCACGGAATTGAAGCCTATGACGCTAAGTGTTACCGATTCAAGCGAAATTGTACTTAATTGAGCTTGTTGCTCCAGGCGTGGATAAGCGTTCACGTGCACCCGGTTACCATGTCTATAGGCATGTCTTCTGTTAGAAACATGAAACGGAAAATCAATAGATTATGAGGGAACAAGAGGAGCCACCACCACTAGACACGTTTGCCACTATTCCCAACACAATACACTCCTCGCTACTTAAAATTGAACAAACCAAGTAGTGTTCGAAGTCAAAGTTAGTAGTTAGATCATATTTTACATAAACTGAATATAATATATTAATAAAATGCTTTCCTTAATAAAATAGTAAAACTGTGAATTCTGAAACGTTCTAAATCTTGACTTATCTACGATTAATTTCATTTTCCAATAGCCAACCTCCTTTCCAGTCATTAACTCCCGAAAGCTGAAGTAAATGCAAAGCAGATCGTTCCTATGCATATACTACCATGCATTTTATAAGTAACTACTATTTTAACAGTCATTACAGCTGCTAAGGATGTTTCAAGCCAACAACGAGCGACACCAACCACATTAGACAATGCTAGACAAACAACTTATTCGTTAAAGTGTCCTTAAGAAAATTAAGGCGAAGCAACGGTAACTTAATTAGGGTATGTAAAGTGACGATAAGAAAATCATGACCTCTTCTAGCTACTCATATTACGTGAGCTGCCTAAGCTATTAAATATATTCATGTTTGTAACCTCCTATGCATGTGCGAGACATGTCGGAGACTAATTCGTTGCAATGTCAAACTCGTTTAGCAGAGAAATAAAGAGTCAATTAGGATAATGCACGCTTGAACGTTGTAAATATTCAGTGAAGTTGTGGAAAACAACCACACCATCAAAATATCGTTTAACCCAAGAGGTAAGTTTCAATATGATTACATCATTTTTGAATGAAACAATAATAAGATGAAATTTGAGAACGTTAAATAAAATGTATTAATTACATAACTAATAAAACTTGCAGCTATAGCTAGTAGTCTCATAAGTTCTTTTATAAACTATATGAACAAAAGTGAAAGACTAAATAAATACATAAAAAAATTAATATTTACAGCCCTGAATACAGAGAAATAAAAGTATGGAAGCAGTTACAGAGGTGTTGAGACAGCTGCAGTCAATCTTAAGAAGTATTTCAATTGATAATATTATTCCTCACTAGGATTTCATTACTTTGGCTGTGAAGTAATTCATTCACCATAGCAATGCTATTTATTACCAATGAATCCTGTAAGTACAAAATGATAAGGAAGTCTAAATCGATAAAACCAAAATATAAGAAAAATTCATAGTTTATATTTGCTAGATTTTGCTTTCAGATATAGTGTAATAATAAAATATAATCCATGGTTTTTGACTCTGTGTGTGTAAATTATAACAAGGTAAATGATAGGAAAAAGGTCCAATTCTCACAAATTCTTTAATATCGTACAACCGGTTTCATCCACTTAAGGAACATCTTCAGGTCAACCGAAGAAATCCAACAAGAAATTAACATTATGTGGTTAATTAAAATTGAATTTAAAATTAAAAATAAAGTGAATGAAAATATGTCAAGTGATAAAATAGTGAAAATTTAATTGTATAACTAAATAAAATTGTATAATTAACGCACATTTCAAACGGACAAACTACACTTTAAAATAAGACGATAAAGATAAAATGTGTTGTTAATCAATGATTGCAACATGACGAATGATCCAAAAATGTTTTAATAAGTAAATATATTATGGGGGGAAAACTGGAAAAATCTGAAAAAAAAAAATTAGCTACTCCATCTACATGTAAAAAGTAAAAGATCAACAATATTTCATTTATGTTATAAGATGATTAGTTTTCTGGCCTGTAATAGCAAACACGTTAAACTTATTCTACGAGTGTAGAAATTTCCGCGAAAATGGCGGTTCTCATATTTCACTACACTAGTTTTCCATACTCGATATAAGTTTTCTGCATAATGGCAGACGTAATAATCAAATATTTACTACTTGCCAAATAAATATTTCTTACGAACTTGTAACGTGTCATTACATGCAAAAATTGACTTCAGTACATATTTTGAGTAAGCAATTTATTTTATCATAAATTGTAGTTTATTTAATCAATTTTTCCTGATACGCTCGTTACGCCCACTTTATTTTCGTTAATTTGTTTTCGCCGGCAAGCGTCTTAGTTTAATTATTAGAGTATCGCGTCCCCTCCACGCGGCGCACATTGTATCTACGCATGCTATTTCCCCACGCGCCCGTGTTGGCTTTACGCATGCTCGAATCCCCGCCAGTGCCGCTTGCCTATATAAACCGTGCATCAACCAAATTCGTGGCAGACTCCCTAGACTCCGCTGATTCCCGAACCTATCCTGGCCATATTCTGCTGTCGTCCGTAAGGGTGATGCGATTATGGCCATTTACCGAATCCGCAAGACTGTACTCTGTTGTCGTTCTTAGGAGTGATGCGTTTACAGTTTATTTCGCGTTCTCGCAGGGTTATAGTATGCTGTCGTCCGTAAGGGTGATGCGATTATAACCATTTACCGATCCTGCAGGACTGTATTCTGCAGTCGTTCTTAGGAGTGATGCGCTTACAGCCCTTCCGCCCCGCGAATTAATTGTTTACGCCACGAGATCGCCCTTTTATTTATTTATTGCACGCTCTTTTTTTTCCAAACTGCTCACCCTGTATATGGTCAATATGAGATTTATCGCAGACCAATTCTGCCGTAAATTATCTACATTCCATTTTTAACGTTAAATCTGCTGAGCGTCAGGAATTAAGCGAAAACCCCGGTATATCTGTATATGTACATATTTACTACATTTATTTCCCGTGCCTTCTCGGCAAATAAACCGAACTTGCACCCGAAGCGAAGCTAAGCTCAGCGAAACTAATTTCCTTGAAAACTAGTTCCTATGTAACCTTACGTGGACGCTATTTTATCTTCGCTAGCCTAACTTCGCTTCGCTTAGCTTTAGTTGCCGCGTCTGCGTAAGATTACATGGGAGCTAATGTTCAAGGAAATTAGTTCCTATGTAATCTTAAGGCGCGGGGCCACTGGACGCGAAGCGAAGCGAAGCTCAGCGAAACTAATTTCCTTGAAAATTAGTTCCTATGTAATCTTAAGGCGCGGGGCCACTGGACGCGAAGCGAAGCGAAGCGAAGCTCAGCGAAACTAATTTCTTTAACATTAGCTCCCATGTAATCTTACGCAGACGCGGCAACTAAAGCTAAGCGAAGCGAAGTTAGGCTAGCGAAGATGCGCGTATGATTACATGGGAGCCAATTTTCAAAGAAATTAGTTTCGCTGAACTTCGCTTCGCTTCGCGTGCAGTGGCCCCGCGCCTTTACGTGGACGCTATTTTTTCTTCGCTAGCCTAACTTCGCTTCGCGTAGCTTTAGTTGCCGCGTCCGCGTATGATAACATGGGAGCTAATTTTCAAGGAAATTAGTTTCGCTGAGCTTCGCTTCGCTTCGCGTGCAGTGGCCCCGCGCCTTAAAATTCATGAGCGAAAGATAAGCGCGCGACAGATTATCTTTTAACAAAAGCTAAAGATAAATCAGAATTAAAGAGAATATCACATATAGAAAGAAACGTCGTTACAAACTGTTATCAAAACAGTTTTCCGTTGCCTATGTGCCCTTAATTTTTGCCAATCAACCGATAAGGTGCAGTTGATATCGACTACGTTCAAGTTTTCTCATAAGGAAGAAATTTCTTACCTAAATCACTATTTGTTTCAATTATTTTTTCTTAGGATCTAACAAATATTTTTATACTACTATTTAAAAGAATAATTTAAGATTATTAATGCATATTTATTAACGACAAAGAAATCTTTCTCAGTGTAGCGAAAGTTACTCTAAATTTATAATGATACACTAAAAATGTATAGAGTTTACCATTTGTGAAGGGTATTTTCTACACTATAGGTTCGGGTACATTTTTTAATACTATTTAGAATGGACCTTCCTCTTTAAATGCTAGTGTATTTCTAGTGTTAAATAGTGTACAAAATTTCTTACTGTGTAAGTTATGGTAAACTCTTTCGTAAAACTATAGGCTAAAAATAAATATCATAGCCTACTTTAAGTTGATCTTATATTCCCCTTTAGCTTAAACGACATTTAATTAAAAAACGCTTTGGAGTGTCGGTTATGAAATTGGCTGTAAAAATCACAATACTATTCTATCGCAATCTGTAATGTAAACTCTTTTGTTAACATAATTGTCTTGTGCTTTAACGAACAAAGTAGATGTTAGATGTTGTAAGATGATGTAGATAGTAACACATAGAATCACAGACTAATGCGGAAAAGCTTTATAGCCCTTTATTTCAACAACACATGTAATAATCTTATATTTTCATTTTCATCGATTTTATTCTATTTTGCATGGGCGTCATACGGCATTTCGGAATTCCTATTCCATGCGCTGTAAAGGAGGAATTTTAAAATGCGTAACACCCCCAAAGAAACCAAAGATTTATTCCAAACCCAACCCACGCGTAGACACATAGTCTACCATCGTACACATCTATTTTAATTGTTTATTATTCGAACTAACACAAGATTGCGTGGTGCTATGTTAAACTAGCTGCCCAAAGCGAAATGCATAATTATTACACTTCCCAACGAATTCCAACCGATCGGATTTGATGCATAAAAAGGATTATTTACGGCCGTTAGGTATGTAGGCCTGGTATTTGATTTGAATATGATTGACCAAATCGATAAATCTAAAATAATTATCGACAGAAAACGCCATGTGCTGCTGTCCGTCGCTTACAATCGGAACGAGAACAAATGGGAGAAGCGCCAGCTGGCGTTACGAATTGCAACTAGATCCCAATCTCGATGTGAGAGGATTTTAAAAGACGCCTACTAATTTTAATAAATCCGTAATAATGCACACGCAATACTCACCTTCTCCGATGCCCACACGTCTCGTCCGTTTGGAAAGAAGAGAGCCGAAAGAGTATTTATGCCAGTGTGGGATATCATAAATATCTATAATCTAAATGGCGCCGGCGAATACAAATACAAGAGCCACAGAGTCCCGATTAGATAACACTCGTTTGGAGTTGGAGCGCGAAATTGTACGGTCATTTTTTCCAACACTTCGTTCGAGAGGGAACCATTGCTGTAATCTCCATTAGCGCGCCATTCGTACATCGAATCACTATTGCGTTATAATGCACTCCATGTTGTACGTTGCGAACATGAAAGCGCGACATTAATTCCTAAAGTTTGTTACATATGCAAAAGGCAGTTTAACCTAGTCGTAGATAATCATGGTTATTTCTAGTGGAAAGGCGTTCTGTTCCCGTTCACATGTACAAATGTCAGCTTTAACTTTTCACCATTACCAACTTTGTTATTGTTGAAGTTATAAAAGCGACTGAATTAGGAATTTTAGTGGAATTTTCGCACCCAGAAACTTTGTAAAATACGAAAACTATCGAATATTTTATATATGAAGCATTAGCGTACGTATATGCACACAAATTTTCAGCTCATTTTGCCGAAGTAGCATTTTCAACAAAGTTTAGCAGCAAATATCTGAATTTGACCACGAATAATTAAGCGGCCTACCGCTGTTTGTATGTTATACAAATGACTGACCAGCTTATATTAATGATACTAACTCGAGATTGTTTGCACAGAACACTTTGTTAATTACTGACACCTCTAAATGCCAGTACTCCTAAAAACAATCTGAAAAAGCATGTCAGTAGTTTACCACAAATAGATTAAAAACTAACAAATAAAGACCTTATACAAATAGTGCGAATACTTTGAAGTAACTTTGTGTTGCCTAGATCTAACTGCTTATTAGACAATAACTTGGACCTAATTGACTCTTAAAATTTCAACTCACATAGAAATAAATAAAGTTTGGTATTCATAGTAAATATTGTGTATTAATTGTTTTAAAAACGTAGGAAATAACAAACAACAGAGGAATACTTCATGAAACTATAGCTTCAACAAATATTAGCTATTGTAAGAGTTTATTAATTACTATTTTTTTAAATGGAGATTTCAATAATATTTAATTATTAGCATTACTTTTGCAGGAACCCACCTACGTGTAAGTAACGCTGTAAAATTGCTATTCATAAGAAAATATAAAGTATGTTTGGCCTGGTTGTATTATTTATTTAAGTGAACATGCTAATTCCAAATATAAACAATATAAAATCTAATAAACAAAATAATATTGCAACTGGTATTTGCCCACTATTAACTAGCTGCTTTTCTATCACAGAATATTCCCACCCTTCCATATTTGTTTAATGGCACTTGTAACTATTTATGCATAGTGTCACACTATAATCCTTATAAGGGATTTTGTTAAATGAAGGGATTTACACATAATTGTAGTAAACAACATAAATTCATTACTTTTATGAGTATTGCTTAAATTTGCATTTGCCCTTTACAAATAATCCTCTATGTAATCCAACGACGCCTAGTGTTTTTGAATGATGAGCTCATATATCTACATGATAGTGTTTAGTTGAGCAATAATTTTTGAAAAACATCTTTTTCATATTTATATTTTAAAATTTATATAAATATATAAAAACAAAACATAAATCTGTAAAAAAAATCATATAGACTTATGTTGTCTTTACCAAAATAAAAATATTTGAATGAATCCATTCTCAGTTTATACAATTTTTAAACTATAATCATATTTAATTATACTTGTTTTAATTGTATTAATAATTTTGTATTGCAAGTATTTCCCTCTAATTCTGAAATTAGAAACATTAGGAGTATACAGTTTTGTTAATCATTTAAATTCCTTCATCATATAAATATTAAAAAAAAAAAATTGAAAATTTATTGCTCTACCATGAAAGTATATGAGCTCGCTATTCAGCAAAATTTAACTCGTTGGATTACATAAAGGATTCATACTAATATAGCTGTCGTAAGCGGCCGACTTTTGTAATTGCTGCAGATTGAAATGCATATAATGAATGAATGAATTTATAATTTTGCTATTTAAATTTCAAAGGAAAGCTTTATTCTTAGTAATGTGATAATAATTTATGTAGTTTAATACAATTGCCCTGTAAATAAATTATATATAAATAAAATTTAATATAAATGAATCAGTAATTAATACAACTCGATTTGTTATTTATACATTCACTTGATTATTTTTAAACATAAAGTAAGAGCTTTAGTTTTAAAAGTCGCTCAGTCTCAAGCTGTAAAACAGATATTTCAATTCAAACTGCGTTTAAACCATAATATTACAGGTTTCCTTTCGATATTAAATAATCTTAGATCTACCTGATTTGCATAATTGCCAAGCGTTTTACAACCGTATACCCCAATAGATCATTTAGTTGGAACAGCCGACACCGGCCGAACGCGCACCTGTGCAAATGGTGAGTAGTTTTGATAGTCACTACGCTGTAGACGACGACATTAAATATGTCGGGCAGTGTACATAACACTCCAACACCAAAAATAAATAGAAATATATGTTATTTCCAAAGATTTTCGAATGAATTATACATTTAAATTAACACTCATTCAAATAGATTAAAATATTCACCTTTAGAATTCCAACTGTCTGGAACAGCAGTGTATGATTGGTTGCATATACACTAGATGTTAAATTTGAAAGTTTAAGAGTGGCAATAATATATAATATTTTAAACCACACCAAACTAATTGTAAGATACAATTAATTAAGAACGTAAGATTTACTATTTTTATATTATTATATTTTATTTACTTCTACTTTAGTGATATATATATACGTTAATGTTATTTTGTGTTATGTTATTATTCTTTGAATTAAACCCATATTTTAGTGTATTTTACGTTTGTAATCCTCACAATTTATTAAATATCAGTACATCTTATCATTTATTTACGGTTAATATTTTGAGTTTTCCTTACAGAACTCGAGCACTGGCCAGGACCACCTTTAATACTGGTTTACCTATTTGGTGTCAGGAAGCCCCCTTATTATTATTATTATTATTACATTATAAAATGTGGAATATTTGTCATGTTTGTATTTGTTATCGTCTGTCAATTGTCAATCATATCGATTTAGAGTATAGTGTAAGTTGGTAATTATTTTGGTATGGTTTAACATATGCAAATTTGAACTTATGCTAATATCCCGACATAATTGGTCGTGTATTGCGGGAAAGTTTAAACTCTTTTTTGACGTTTTTATATAAGGAAATTTCAATATTATTTACAGATAAAATGCAGAATACTACTACAATCATCTTTGAGTTCTTAAATATTTAAATATTTTTGCTTACTTAATGTCTCACTACGTTTAACAAAGATCGATTTCTTTGGAAATAAATACGTCTACATTTAATTTAAGTTTAGTTATATGAAAGCTTTCATGAAATACATTAGCACTATTGATATAGACTATATAAATTTCTGTTTTTTTTTTAATAGCAAAATTAAAATAAAGCATTCTTGTTGTCAATAATACGTTGATTTCCAAGGATCAATGCAGGTCAAGATCATTATTTCTTATTTCATCTCAAATACACCTCAAAGTAATAATTTTTGGTTAAGGTCTTGATTGCCAGAGATCGAGTGATGACGATATATTCTCTGCAATAAATTAACGATCCTAGACTGTTCTGCTTTTCAGACCCTTTAATTGTTTATAATTAAATTAATAACTACATTTATTTCCAGAGTCAGGTCCATGTTATTGTATGTCAATGAATATAAATAAATGCAAAGCCAAAAACTCTCTGCTAATTCACTGGAAAAAAATAATATCAAGCATTTCTTTTCCAGAATTCCTTCCATATAAATTTTAAACAGAATGTAAACATTATAAATTTTCTAAATTATTGTTATTACTGCTATTATTTGAATGTTATGAATATATAAATTTCCCTTACGCACCATAATGTTCCTCTAATGCGATTTGACCGTTATTATGCGTATGTGAATAGCGGAGGAATGTCTTCTTAACCCGAGTTTGCCGATAATATTTAGACGGGTAGACAGACATTGGGTTCTCTAATGTTAGCATATATTCTAATTTGCGCAAACGCGTTCAGAGAAGGAAGGGAAACAACTCGATGCTGGAAAATTTAATCTAAACGAAATCTCTGGGAACGGAAAAAAAACACAAACCAAAGCCTGGCTTTAGGAGGTTCGCAATTTCTGTCGAAACGTTGAATAAAGAATAAGCGGAACAGGGGAAATAAATTAAATTCGGTACGGCAATTATAACTGTATATAATGTGGGGTTGTGCGGGATAATTTGCAAGATCCCTTTTGTTCTCCTTCATTTTCCCTTGCTTCATTTCCCGACTTGTCTGTTCTGAATGCTGTGAAATATGAGGACGCGCTATCTTTATTTCTTTTTGTGGCAAAAATGCGCCGGAAATTTGACTTCTAAACTTCAAATTTATCTCCTGTAAGCAATATTTGATTTTTACAATCCATGAAAATAGGATCACCAAATCTTGAATTTATGGGGTTGGGGCAGCAAAGTGAACGCTGTTCGAGGAAGATAGCCGGAATCAAGTTGTTACATTTATACATATACATAAGTTATAGCGTACAAAATACGCTGAAATATACTATATGTAAATACTTAGGGACAGTATGATAAAAGAGGAAAGCAATAAAAAAACAAAACCAAAAAATAATTATAAAATATAAAGAATTTCTTAACTTTAATTAAGTTGAATTCCATGATTTTGTTTACTGCTAAACCAATCAAATGTCACCGCTGATATAATTTATATTGACCACTACATACCTACACCGAGAAAAAAAGATGTGTTGATTCAACCAATAATTGGTTCACTCAACAAATTTTTGTATTTAAATATGCTCAAACCACCGGAATGTTTAAATCAAATACGCAGAATTAGTTGCACTAATGTTTTGAATCAATCTACAATTGTGGTTCATCCAATCATCTTAATGTTGAATTAAAATAAATGTTTGTTCAAATCGGCCGCACATGCATTCAGTTAACTAATTTTGTAATTCCATTGACGGTTAAAGCAAATAATTGTTTGAATCAGCACATATAATTCAACTAAAATATGCGTTTTCTTTCAATGAGGTTACTGTTTTGCAATAAAATTTAAGTGTGCTGATTTAAACGAAAACTGGTTGAGTGAATGCAAAAAGTTCAAAATAATAATTTTTGTTGTACCGACATTTTCATTTTCTCAGTGTACATAGGTTGATACAAAAGTAGGAGAAATGTGCATATGAAGGCTTCCCACCTTTGTTGGCCCACCAGCTATATTTTTAAATAATACACGTTTATCGTACTGGTGCCGCACGCTCAGTTTGCGCAATAAGTTCTTTCCTCAGTTTATGCCAACTTTCAAACAACTGTATAAGCAAATAAAACATAAACTAAAATTGAAATTTGTAAGTTTTGATCTAATAAAATGGTTTTGTATGTGGTGTTTTAATTCTATTGTAATCTTAACTGATGGTTGCTTTTGCCATACAAGGAAAAACTGCATGTTATTGCGCATTATCAAATTTAGGTTAAAATAAACAAAACAACCGTTATGAGATTAATATTAATAGTATACAATTATTATATATTTCATTATTTATAGGCATGATTACCAAGAAAAGATAACAGTGAGAGCAGCATGACATGCAACAAATCCTGAGCAATGTATAAAATAAAAACTTGGGATTTAAGCTAGAGGCAAAAACTTGTGTTCTTAAAACAACTCTGCGGAGACGATTTGCTAAACAGGACAGCTCTAAGGGTAACTTAAGAGGACAAAGAACAACATTTCCTTGCTCGGTTAAAAGTGAAAAGGTGACCATATAGAATCATGGTTTTTGTTGGTCTTACCAGTAGAACATAAGCAAATAAATAAAGTTCTGGAAAAAAAAATTGTTGCAAAACCGAAAAAGCAAGATGAAAGTGGGTCCGATAATAATAAAATTCATGGCTTGAAATCCTCAGTAGCTTAGGCCAATTACAGGGGCGTCGGCCCAGCTATAAGTCATTACACCTGCGCCCGTGGAGCGACTTAAGATGTTCGTCTCTCAGCATTTGCCAAGAAGTGAAAGAAACCACGAAAACCTCACACTGAGAGCAGTCCGTCGGGCTCGAACCGAGGACCCTCCGACTGATAGCCAAGCGTGCAAACCACTAGACCATTAGCCAGGCTTCCTAAACCATAATCCACTTACATCTTCAAAAACTCCAGAAAATACGTCGTTAACCAGGGCCTGGCATTTAATAAACCTCCTAAGATACGCATTCATTTCGCTTCGTTATTTACACTTTTGCACATACACGATTTTCTCCCTTAAAGCATTCATAATACGAATAAATGAAGTTTAATGACGGTAGAAAAGAAATATCAAAAAATTTACGCTGGTAAATGTCGCAAACAAGTTGGAGCTCTTAGTAGCGCGAAGGGTGGTGAACATGTGATCTTAGTTTGTGCCAGGAATAGTTTTCGAACATACATGCCTCCTGCTCTTATTTTCACCTGACAAAAGTTGAAAGACGAACTCATGAACGGCGCACCTCCAGGGAGCATTTATTTCACCAAAGAGAAAGAAAGGTTGGCTGACTACTGACATTTTTTTACAAATGGCTGAAACATTTTTAAGGTATACGAAAGCATCCAAAGACAACAAGGTTGTGTTGGTTTTAGAAGGGCATGGTAGTCACAAGAGCTTTGAAGCTCTGGAGTTTGCAAAGGAGAATGGTATTGTGATGCTTTGTTTCCCAGCTCATTGTTTTCATCATGTTCAACTTTTGGACGCTAGCCTTTCCAACCACTGTAGTAAGTGTGGAGTGATTGATCAAGAAATTCAGCTGTGGTTGCGCCAAACTCAGAGAAAACAGCAACACATTTTAAAGTAGCAAGTCTGTTCAATCGAACTTTTTTAAAAAGTAGATTGCCTTTGAACACATAAACTTCTTAAAAAATTAATAAATCAACCACAGCATACAGGAAATGACAGCAATTAAGACCATGCGGTCATCATCAGTAGCCCTTTATATCTCAATAAAACGTATTTGTCCTTTTCCTGCAGCTCCAGTTACTGTAGCCCAGAAAAATGAAAGGATACGTGGTAAAACAGCATATTTGAGCTCGACTCCACAAATAGACAATTAAGAAAAAAGTAACTGTAAAATGCCAGGTGGACAAAAAAACAAAACAGTTTGAGTGATAAGACTTTTTAGAACACATTTTTGATTAATATCTATCTGTATGTTGAAACTAATAAAAAATATATCTTTTTTTATTTTTTTTTTTTTTTTGAAAGAGATTTATAAGAATTTTAGAAAACTCACATGCAGTTTCATCACATATCTTTTCGTGAAAAAAATATTTGCGTGCAATAATCCACAATCAATAAGAAGTAGGTAGGTGCCTAGCAGCCTTTAATAAATACATTATGGAAAAAAAAATAAGCTAATTGCCTTAAGGGGGCCAATATATGCACACTCCTCCTGTGGCAAGCAAAATAAATAAAGATTTTCATTTATGTATACATCAGTAGTGTCCTGCTTCATCTGTTATCTACTATGAGCATCATAATTAAAGATTGATATAGCCAGTGAATTTTTTATCTTTTTATATTAATAACAATACGATATTACAAGAATAGGAACGCAAATTGTTCGTCTTCAACTCAACACAATATAAATTAATAAAAAATCAAAATATTTATACCTTATTCCAAAACCATCAAGTTACGCATCTTTTCCTGACAAATTCGGCACCTAAACTGGAATTGATTAGAACAAAAGTTATGTGTATACTATAAGGAGAATCGTGCGAATTATGAGTGAACAGCTAGTACTTTCAGTCAAGTTTTTCGGTTGAAAATATTTCGAAGAAACGGGTGCTCATTTATGTATTTGACCTTTGCGTTGAACTATGTCACGATAGTCGTAATTAGGTGCAGTATAAATACCAAAATTATTTACACACCAGAAGAAGTTGAAACCTAGTTGAAGTGCTGGAGCCATCAGTGCTGCTTTTTGTTAAATTTGTTCTTACAATTACTAAATTATATAATATCTTAACGTTAGTTATATATTCTTAAGTTGGTTTCACAATCTTTTTTTTCGAGATTCAAATAAAATCCGATCTAGATACTTATCATATTTTTACTTATTGTTAGTTCAAGCTTCAAGTGGAACAATATTGTATTCATTGTCATCTAATGATAACCCTTTATAGGAGTATTCATTTTGCCTAAAAGTGAACACTAATGCGGTCGCTCAGGATTTTCTTGTTTTCTTTGTTCTAAATCATGGTACACAAGAGGAATTTAAAGATGACAAAAATAAATAGTTTTAGGAATTGTTGTTGTCTTCTATGGCATTAAAGAAACTACTTTTATAACTCATAAGGAGAAATTCTTGACAAGAGATATACTATTTTCATCATTTGTTGTCATCAGAGCAGCCCTAATAAAGAAGTGATCTGCCAATTCCATTGTTTGCGATGAAAATATATTCATTCTCAAATATGAACTGCCTATACGTTTGTTCTATATTGTGCATTGTATACATTACTGTATATCATTTGGACCTATTTTATATGTAATATGTAGAAAGTTATTCTGTTTTCTTTTTCTATTTTCTAGAAGTTAATGCAATTTATGAAATTGTTTTTACAAAAATTTCGTCATATTTTTGTTGATTTTTTAAGAACTTTTTCTTTATTTTTCCAGTGTTATTGTGAATCTAGAATTTTGATTATACCTTATTAACCCATCTGACTGCCGATGTGATCCTTGTTGTATGCAGTTGCGCACTAATGGCATCCAATCCCATTGTCTATGCTATTGCAGGCTTGGAGCATTGATAGAGTCTGATGGTGTTACAACTTAATATGTGGCTTCTTAGGTAGTGAAGCATTTCTTCCATAACAAGACTATACTCTTCCGGCATAGAAACACTGCCGAAATGTTGGGTTTAAACACTTCAAACAGCCCAAACACCAACTCATACCAATTTTATAAATTATTACGCGGTTTCATTAGAATTTTGAAATTACATCGCACAGTGACAGTCACCGACTTAAATTAATTTTAGCACATTTTGTGAATCCATGATGTTTTTTGCAAGCTCAGTTTAAGGATGAAAGCTACCTTTGAAATTTCAACGATTCCCAAATTTAAACGTCAATAAAGTACTAAATAAAATAATAATGGGCTTTCGTTTACCTGTTGGGTTCAACCTACTACGTTACTTGCAAAAACGTGAGAGGACCTTTTTATGAATTTAATGTTATTATATCCCGAATTCGTTTATTAACCTGTCGTATAAAGTTGCGTAATATACAGTTTAGATTTGAGTTAGGGTGCACCACAACCTTGACTAGATGCTCATTGTCACCATCGTAAAAGATCTGACTTCCACTCGTGCATCATGGTGTCTCAAGAGTCCAATAATGTATCTTGCCAGTGGAAACTTGAGAACCCTCGAGGGTTTCAATAGATCCTTCTCGAAATGTTTCTGCCGAGTACTTTCAATTCCTCACATATGCAAAATACATCTAAACTCCTCTCCTCCTGTAGTTCACATCTTCTGCACCAGATCGCTACTCGACGTGTTATATTAAATGCTTTTTCAGAGGACGGTGTCATTCCACTAGTGAATAGTTTCAACTTCTTCCTGCGCGTCTAAGTAGGTTTATAGAGATTCTAGCAACCCATACCCTATTACGCTTTTGTATGGAGTTACCTTCAGTCGACCTCCATTTCTTTGTACTTTTTATCTAAAAGGTGCAGATCTCTTCTTCGAATCTTAGTAATCCACATACGGGCTCTGATCACCATGAAGTGTTTTTAGAGCCTTTCTTGGCTAGTTTCGTTGGCTATATTATATGCTCTTTATATCCTCATGTCCGGCACCAAATGGAGAACACCCGTGAGTCTGTGGCCGAGTACATTGAAAGGATTGTTTGCAGTCTCTAACTAGTTTTAACCTCGTTACAGGGTTCGAGACTGCCTAGATAGCAGCTGGCTGTCAGTCATTATACTTATTTTCTACCCCATGCACCCCCTTTTTGCAATAATTTCTGCGCAAGCTGCAAGGACGAATACCTCTGCCTGGAGGACTGTTGCATGCTTCTCCTATGCCCTGGCTAGATTTGGATCCGATGACGAACCAGTCATCAACAGCAGTGATATCACTGCGTGCCTGGTCCCTATTCAGTATGGAGCTTCTCACCTTTTCAGTGAAGATAATCTCGGGGGCCATACTGTCCGTGGGCATTTGCAGCTATGGCCTGACCAGTATCGTCATCTCATGCGCTATAGTTACCTTTGTTTGTTTTTGGAGTGCTTGGTAGTGTGGCTGTAGGAAATATGTATGTTGTACACTCTCGTAATTGGTAGTTCCAAGGCATCATCACTTCTACATATGTTTTACCCCTCTCCGTTCAATCCCCACTACGCAAGAGAGTATGCGTATGGTGATAGAGACGGTACTAGTTTGATGGATCTATAGAAATCGTATATAGAGATAGTATAGTGTACAATTTTTTTATTCGTGATGCTGGTGCAAATCGTCAAAATTTCTGGGTAGTTTTCATCCCTTAAACTTGACGCGTACACTCGATGGGCATTTTCACAGTTTAGTAAAGATTGGCTTTGCTTAACATACACTCAATTAAATAATTTACTCAATATTATTTTTCACTGCAAAAATTTCAAACAATTTTGGCAAAATTGATTGGTAAATATTTATCAAAATTTATCTAATTATTAACAATATTTTTCAGATTCGCTAGAAGTTCATACGCCGAAAATGTTTCTTAAGAAGTTACTACTGCTACTCATGCTAATGGTATCTTACCTTTCGATGTTCTCAGTGACTGCAAAAATATTACCGGTGCCCTGTAGACCCGGTTTTATTGAAAGATATGGAATATGCGTGAAAGTAGACCGTGAAGATTCGGTTTTCAATAAAGTTGCAACTGTGTGTACCTATATAGCAACTTTCTTATAATATACACAAAAAATTAAAACTGATGTATGTGCAAATAATAATCCTTAATTATTTTACTTGCTATAATTATATTATTATATAATAATATGTACACACTTGTTAAGATAAATATATAACCTTTAACATTTATTCCGTTTATCGGTTAATAAAATCACACAACCCAACTTTACTGCCGTAGTATTTGGCAAATTAATTTGTAAATATGTATTAGAAATAATTTAATTATCCTCCATCCATATTACAGATAAGTTACAATTTCATTCCAGGAAAAAACATATTCTTTAAGAAACTTTAACGTTATTCAAAACATGACGATAGTATCTAATTACATACGTTTTAAGTTTAACATTTACATGCATATTAGCATCATTGCGAATCAGGCAAATCTCGAAAGTAAAATTGCGTGTGACAAAATATTCATTTGCATTAATACCTACTCTTACATCGTTCCATTTTATTTATCGAATTCAATTTTTCGCAAGAGCGAACGTACAAATATGCGCCCCGCGATCGTAAAAAACTATCAATTAAATGAGAACCAATCCAACGAGCGAATTGCTGAATTCGTCTGAGAGAACAGAAAAAAATGAGAGCAGTTACGGAGAATATATAAGCTCTCCGCCTCTGCTCCGGACATCTCATTAGATTTTGAATAACCAATTTCAGTCAATTTCCTTGCGCCGGTCCCACAATGCATTCCAAGAAAATTCAATCCGGGAATTTAAATGTGTGATCAGATTTAGAACCGCCTCCTCCTCGCCGTACTTGATCAATTTTATTCGAAGCCCTATTAACGATCGTACATTATAGGTTGACCCTATATCGTATATTGGCTGCAATTCGGAAAATTTGAGATGTGCATTAGATAATTACTTTTGTATTGGGTAGTTGTATAGTTTTTTTTTTGCTACAGCATTGAGATGCAATCTTTTTGTGAAGATTTGTATATACCATCAAAATATTATCTTATTATACATAAATTTCTTCAATTCATTCAAAACCCTATTAATTTGAAATTAAAATTTATTATAAATATTTAATTGTCAGTGGCAACCCTCTCTAGAAATATTCTTTTGAACCATGTACAGTGATATCCTAAAGAAATGTAAAATTGTAAAAAAGGCAAAAAATATATTAATTTAATGTAAGATGGGTTTAATCCTCAAAGCATTTCGTACTCTTCCTCCTGCCTATGGTCGTCGCTTCATCATCTTTCACCTTAGTTCCTCATAATCAGGTAAGTTACTTGAATATGATCTACTATCCAGTGCGACTTATTGCAGTTAACTGATAAGCGGCGTGTTTTAATTCAGCTTAATAATATACCAATATCCTCTTCAGCAATAATTCTTAAGTTATTCCATGAATCTGCCTTAAAGATTATAACAATATAATCTGCAAAGCGTTCCCCATGTATTTTACTTAAATATATATATAGTAGAGTTCCTAGAACTGCACCTTCAACTGTCCATTCGTGGAGGTTCACTTTGGACACCATTTTTATTCGATATGAACGATATATGGGAAAACATCAAGTAACTTTTAGGAAATCGGACTCCACCTACAGTTCTAATTGTCGCGGTTTATGGATTCCTAAATGGTATAAAAGCACTGCTCATAGATAAATGATTTTAATGTTTCTTTTTAAATGAATTTAGAGAACCGGCTAATCTAATTTCTTCAGGTACTGCATTGAAACAAGTTTCACACCTACAGTATAGCCTACGTTCATAAAGTAATGTTTTGTAAGCTAATACACTTACATAGTTGATTTCTGGAATGTGCTATCATATGATTATAAATACCCTAATTTTTAACAAATTGGCTGGAAATTTATAAAAGATTAAAAGCATGTACCCCAAAGGCAAGACTTTTAATTGTTTAAATAGCGATCGTCATGATTCTCTAGTGGATGCTCCTACCATGCATCTTATTAGCCACTTTTAATGAATAAGCAATCTGTCTACCCAAGGCGCCGACCCCCAGAAAATAATGGCATAGCGCAATCGCGATTCAACATATATAGAAAGTAAAACATACTGCTATGGTTAGACAACCCGTGTTACCGCTGAGTGCATTTTGAGTTGCATATTTTGATTTGTTTACTTTCTTCCGAGTTGTTGTTCAGTCTACCAAGAATTTTTCACAAATTTTATGTTTAGTTTGTATAATTTTAGTTAAAGAGTTTATTGTATGATTTAATTAATTTAGTGTTAAGTTTTTTTAAATTAATTCCATTCATTAATTTGTCTATTGTTTGCGTGTGTAGAGTTAATGCGGATTCTATTGAATGTTGGCGTATTGTTTATGCGACTGCGTTGTACGTTTTTGAGAGAGGGATTTTTGTATGAAAAACAATTGTAGAGTTTTGTCAGGCAGTTCCTTGTTCGACTATTGACGTGAGTAGGCGTATTTTGTTATTTTTCAATTCATTGTTGGCACATTTTTTGTATCTTTTAATTTTGAATTTTATTTCTGTAATCAGATTAGCCAGATCAAGGAGTTCTTTCGTAATAATTGTTAATATATTGAAGAGTGCACTTTATAGATATAAGATCAATTATTATTTTTTGTTTAGGAATATAATTTTTAGTTTTTATTCTCTCATTATAGTTTAAAGAGTTAATTAATTTTCGGTTTTCAATTTTGCTGTTTCATTTTGATTTTTAAATCACCGTCGGTTTTATTTTGCTTTGCATAGGAAATTGCTTTGTCCTATTTCATTTTAGAATCAATTGCAGTTTTTATTTTAGAACCTTCAGCTCACGTTTTTTTTCTGCAGAAGTTGTAATTTAACCCATTATGAAAAATAAATTTGATTGTTAATTAGCATCTTTGGTTAAAAATTCTGTTCTTTTTATTTTATATTAAATCTTTTCATATTTTTTTGTTAAACCTTTTCAATTTTTCGAGTATTTAAGGAAGTCAGATTTCATTCGCTCATAATTACTTTTCGTGGTTAGATTCAAGTTTTAATTCGCGAGGGTAACTCTGAGGTTAATTGTTCTTTTGTTCAATTTAAATTTTATCTGTTGAGCTAGCAAATTTTATTTTTCTTTGTCATTTTAAAAATTCATTTGGCAATTTCATTTAATTCTGCCAGTACACAGCAAGCGCCTACACCGGCAGCAGTCTTCAAGTTTCTTAGGCCGTAGCACGTTGCACAAAGTTTTTTTTTCTATACAGCTGATTTGCTCTCAACGATCGACCTGCCATCACTTCGAACGTAAAGACTATTAGTAGCATCAACGCCAGAGCGAAACCGTATTACCTTCGTTTTCCCAGGGTTTAGTAAAAGTTGGTTACCTTCACACCAGGAGCGCATATTTCAAATAGTTTTTGTCGTCCTGATTATATTCCCATGTACAAATTGTGAACGATTAGTAAGGCAGGAGTTTAACAATGTGTTTAGCCTATCGCGGAGTCCCATTCTTTGCAATATATTCTCCAGTTTGTTACGTTGAACAGTATTAAAGGCTTTGGTTACTTCGATAAATACAGCTAGGCAAGCGCAATTCACCACCGAGTCACTGTACTGTAGCTGTATTGTACCGTGTCCTGTGCACAGATGGGCCAAATTCAGAAGTCAGATCATGTAAGGTGTCTGGGTACAGTTTTTGATATTGGCTTGAAGTGGAATTCTCAGACTGATCATCTATCAAGACAATTGTATCGAATTGTATGCTATTTATAAGCTCCGAGATAGTGTTGATATTGATGTACTAAAAACGTTTTATTTCAGCCATATTCAGTCTAGGCTGGCATATAGCATAATATTTTGGCTGTCTTCAACAGGTTTCCAGAGGATTTTTGTTATTCAAAAGAGGATTACAAAATGCATACTTCGGGTCTCCGGCAGATGGTCGTATAAACCGCTTTTTAAGTCCCTTAATATTTTACCTCTTCCCTGTCTTTACATTTTTAAATTAACTTCTTTTTATTTAAATAATAGAAACCTCTGTATATGAAACCGAGATGTCTCTAGCGGTATGACAACCAGATATAGCGAAGATCTGGTTATTCTAAAGGACAGACTTAAATTAGATAAAGAAGGTGCTTATTATAAGTCCCTGACTGCTTACAATGCATTACCGCATGAAATAAAGAGAATTCATGGAAATAAAAATGCTCTCGATTTAACCTTCAAATATTTGATGCACAATACATTTTATAGTTTCAACGATTATATACATGGTTAATGTTTTATTTTTTGTATCTCCATCTCATTAGTCGCTAGTGTGGGGCGATTTTAATTTTAGATTTTAATTTTTTTTTTATCTATATTGAAATTGTATACAACTGCTTTTGACAATTGCTGATGTCTGCCTTTATTTGGATTTATAGCAAATAAATTATTATTATTATAATTATGTTAACCACAGTATTAATGGCATGTTAGATAGATCTCTTAAGTCGAAAATCGTATTGATAACCATATAGTATTCTATCCTTATCCAGGATAGACTCTATAAGTTTCTTAACAAGTTTCTCCAAGATTTTTAATATGGAAGAAGACATATGGAATTAGTAAACAAACGACCATTAAATTAATAAACGAACAAACAAATTTTCGCATAAATTTTATACTATCTCTCAGTTTTGTATTTTTCTTATAGACTTGACTTCTTATAAACTGTGGTAGTCTGTTAATATATTCGTACATTGTTAAATTTCTTCTTCAACCAAATGGTTGTTTTCTTTGTTGTTTCTATGTAAAATTTGCAATAATTTTTGGCAATTTTAAAAAACTTTAATTAATTTTGTATTTTTATACATATAAGAACGCTCAAACTGTATTTATAGTTTTCATATTTCTATACTTTGTTATTGCTTTATTTTTTAAAATAAGAATATCTAGATAAATTCACAATCAATTAAATAATTCAAAACTTTAATTATTATTCTGATATGCCTCTAAAGGTGCTCCAGCTGGGTCGAAACATGTAAGCTTAAATAATGAAATTAAATATATTTGAGGTTGAGTACTGTGTTGCCGTTTACAATTATCATTTACTCAATTTGGTCAAAGTTTGAATAATTAAATTTAATTTGATTTTGTTGGTTTAATGACATTTTTACATTTTGTCCTTAGTTGAAGTAACTGTTTGTATATTAGAAATTCGAATTGCGTGTATTATAATTTACTTTAATCTTGCTTTTCTTGGCCAGGTGGTTTATTATAATAAATTAAATGAAAACCCTATGTATAGGAGCTCAAAACCTTTAATTTAATTTAAAGTAATTACAATGTTCCTGACGCTTCCATGGAATTCATCTTTTTGAAAAGTTTCATATTTATATTACAACTCAGTTTACTATTCCATAGCCTTCTTTTATTATAAATTTATATAATTAAAACTTTTAATTAGCTAACGAATGTTTTTTTTAAACAAATAACAAGGATAATAATAAGGACAAATACAACATTTTAAAATCTTGTATTTCCCTTTTTTGGTTTTTAAAATATTTATTTAATTAAATAATAAAAATAATTAAATTTTTTAACAGAAATAACACAGCGACAGAAATGTCTTAGAATGTCTCTTTAGATGCAAAAAGTTCCTGTTTAAAAGTAAATCTCCTTTAGCGTCCTTTAAACTAGAAATAAGATGGAAAGCATTGAAACTCCAATTTTCGATATCATTATGTCATATATTTACTCGAAAAAAAAAATAATATCGAACCTATCCAGAACGATTTATCAGAATCAAAATGAGGAACCAAAGAAATAATATTAGATACCTATCCCAAGGGGAATATTAAATTTTTAGATTTACGACATTACGATATTAAAATGTATCAGGATGAAAAAGTGCTTAATAAAACGTCAAAGAAAAAACGAAACCAGAACTGCAGACTTCAATAAATCTCGCGCTTTTATTAAACACACGCACACACACACCCATGCATCTTCTTCTGCTTCTTCTTCTTCTTCACTGTCACCGTTTTATCTCCTTCGAAACCTCGTTTTTATACAGCGATTGAGTCGGCTGTGCCCATTCCTCCACGATATGGGCTTATCTGGCGCCTCGGATTCCTCCGTGGAGATATTGGAGGTGGAATAATACGGCCCGTAGTTCAAACTAAAGGTGATACCTATAAGACTATCGACGATCACTTAGCACGTCTGGAACTCGGAGGAACAACGCGCTAGAGCGCTTTTGGGATTTGCGTTTCTGAGTTATAGGTCCGAGAGCGAGGATTACTTACTTACACGTCGTAATATATTGGCTGTTAGGGCGCTCTAATCTGCGTACTTGTTGGAATTATTGGCCATGTAAATTCTTAAACTCTTACCAACTCATTAATAAAGTTGCATTGCACTTTTAAACATACGGAAGAAGCATTGCAGTGTTAGAAATTTAAGTGGGAAATAAATCAGTAAAATGCGAATGGGTGGTGTATTAATACTTTTCTGCCCCTGACGGTTTCAGATTAAGTTACGATTTAGTAATTAGTAATTTATATTAATTAATTAATAATGATGTACTTATCTTTATTGAGCGAAGAAGTGAATACATGCTCACAATGTTACACTGAGAAAAATGGGTTAAGTAAACTGTATGCTTGACAAAAAATTGTTTACCATAGGTAAAGTTTTGCTTGGAACTATTATCTTCAATTAGTACCTGCAACTAAACCCAGTTTCCTGAATGCAAGTTGTTACTGTAAATAGTGCTTTTATTAACGGCTATTATACAGCGTGCCTGACGAATTTGTGCTAAGTAACGTATTACTTATAACTACAGCACACGGTTAGTAGAAGTAACAAGAATGCTGATCGCTATTAAACTCATGTATCTTCTTAAATAGCTAACAACTTGCCACAACTATGATTGTTTGAGTTTTGCTGCCACCCCGTGATTGTTTTAGTGTTCCTGATTGGCTAACGCGGCGGAGTAATAAAATAGTCCCCGAGATTGCTACGCGCGCAAGCGCGGGCTGGCGTCAAGTAAGAGTTGCGGACGGCGGACGTGTGAAAACGTCGTCGAAAAAGAGTGGCCAAGGAGTACGGCCATTGTAGGCCAATTGGAACGCAAATATATTAAAAATACCGGGTGGGTTAACTCAAGGCCTCATCCGTATAAATAATCCCAGAGAAAGAAGAAGTACTGAGCCTATAAGCAATCGGATGTTTCAAGATTGCAGTTTTAAACCACGTAGTGGGATATTTGAATTCCCCATCATTGTGATGATATCTGTGCCCGCTGGTGAAGTTAAAGTGTGGATGCCGTCGCTAGTGATCCGACAGTCCAAGTGCCATCTGCATCTAAGGATACCGCGACGAAGAAGCCAACATACGCCGACAGAGGATCAACTCGCCGAGACAACGCCTAGTGCAAAGAACCAACAGAAACCGCAAGTTTACCGCCTAGGTATATTATTTCTTTGTTTGTTATTAGTTGCAACTTCAAAGCCATATTTTTCTTTGTCCTTTGTTTAGGTTTCAATAATTTCAATAACTAAATAACGTTTCAAGGGAGCCCCATCTACCCTATCTTTATTATCGCTTTGTTCATTTTTTTTCATTATTAAGGAATATATTTTACGAGTCATTACGTTGTAAATTGTTTAAAAATAAACTGTTGTTAAAGCGAAACCAATATCTTTCATTCATATCAGGTAGTCACTGTGTTTGTCCTATACAAAATAAAACTATTACTAATAATACTGCTTTTTATTTAAATTTAGTTGATATATAGGTTGAACAACAAATTTAAGGTAAGTATATTGTATATATATAGAAAACCATTACTTTTTATATATCAAGTATCTAGTGATCGTTCATTAATGATACTGTTTCCTTATCACAAGTAATCCAAATAGCTTGCATTAATTGAGGTTAATAATGAAGGTGTGATAGCCATTGTAGAATAGTTTACTCATAGCAATACATCTACTTGACATGAGCAAATTTTTACTTACCGCAACTGCATATATTCTTTGGTTTACTACTTCAGTTTACTTATCATAAGTAACTTCATAAGTTACCGGTATGAATCAGGTCGTAAGTAACTTAGATTGCTTGTTGTTAGTATCAGTGTTTAGGATCTCTTTTTTACTAGTGCTAAGTAATCTGTGCTTTTGTCCTCTATCCAGCTGAACTTTTTACTTACGATAATTGTATTTTCATTTATGTTTATTAAATTTTTTTCTCAGTGTAATTAAAATAAAAATGCATCCACTGTATCCACTTGCAATTTGTTTACTTCAGCAAAAAAAATTGTATATTCTTTCGATCACTTGTTTAAATTCATTGCTGTTTTGTCGTTTCAGTTGTAATAGTTACAAAATGTTGAAGCTAAATTTAATAATTGGGAACTACTGCTGTGCTTTAACCAAATTTTAAGGACGATTAGTGTCAATTATAAAAAGAAAAAAAGTTTTTAGTTTTGTACGTAAGGGTTTATATGAAAGTTTTATAGCAATTCGATAGGTAATTCATTTTAATACGAATTGAACTTACTCTAATGCTATTGTACTATACAGAGTGTTAGGTAAACATGCGACAAAAATTCAAGGGGTTATTCCTTGGCTTATTCTAAGAATATTTTGTCCTATGATGATTTTTGAAAAACCCCTTTGTTTCGAAGATACAGGGCGAACAAGATTTGCGACAGTAACAACATTTTATTATCAAAAAGTACATGTAAAGTTGCTCAATCTACAATCAATGTTCGAAATCGCTTCCTCCAGCCTGGATACAAGCATTCAATCTTATCGTGATTGACTGTCGAACTCTTTCACACACCACGGTCGTTTCTAATTGAGTTACACCCAACAATGGAGTAGCGTCAACTATTGACTTCAGAGATCCCAAGAAGAAATAATCTAGGGGGTTTGAGACTGAGGATCGAGCAGACCATGCGTGTGGTCCACCTCGATCAATCCTCGATCTCCGTATGTTGCTGTTAAAATATTGCGAGCAAGCAAGCTGAAATGCGATGGTGCCCCATCGTGCATAAACCACATTGCAATTCTTGTCGCGTATGGTACATCCTCCAGAAACTCAGGCAGCGCGGTACACCACGCCAGTAAGTCTTCCTGATAGAAATACCGGTCCAATTAGATAGTCACCTCCAATTTCAACCCAAACATTCAATGAGAACTGATGTTGAAAACGATCTTCAAATACCTCATGCGGATTTTCATCTGCCCACACATGGTTATTATGAAAATTCCTTACTGCATTTCTTGGGGAACTGGCTTCATCGGTAAAAAGAATCTGTGTCAGGAATAGAGGGATGCGAACTAATGTTTACAATATCCATTGATATAATGCAATATGTGGAGGAAAATCAGCAGGTAGTGTGCCTGAACGCGTTGAGTGTGGTATGGATACAACAAATTGTTCTTAAGAATTTTCCGAAGTGTCCAATGACTTACATTCAAAGTATTTGCAATTTTTCGCATAGAACTATCGGGATCTTCCTCTATCATCTCCAGCACATTCTGTTCCAATTGTACTGTTCTTGCAACCATTGATCTTCTTTAGTCCACCACTCGTTTCATTGAGCCTGTTTCACGAAGACGATGAATGTTTTCGAAGATTTTTCGGTCGGGGACATTACAGACAGGAAATCATTCAGTGTACAATCGTTTAGCTCCTAATGAGTTGCCATCAGCAAGTCCATACATAAAATACATGTCAGTCATCTCGGCGTTCGATAGAGGATTTCACTAATTATTAAAGACACATCAAACAGCCAAACGTCACTCAATCTAAAAAAAATGCGACCGATGAGACGTATTCAAATGAAATCCACTACTAGATAAAACAGCCATTTCATGTTCATGCTCGAGGCAACTATGTGCACTTATAACGATAGACGTTGAAAACGCTTTCGATTGCGCCCCATGGGAAGGCGTACTAAGAGAACTAAGGAAGAGAACACTGTCACAATACTTATGCAACATGGTGGAGGAGAGAATGTGGTGACTATTGGAGAGAAAAGCGAGTTAGAAATCACATGCGGTGTGTCACAGGGTTCCGTCTTGGGTCCAATATTGTGAAACGTCTATTACGATGATGTGCTCGAGTTGCCAGTCCCATCGGGAATGTATTTAGTGGGATATGCGGATAGCAAGTGATAGCAAGCAATGCGAAAATGTTTCAAATGAAGGCTGAGCAGACGCTGGAAGCGAAACATCTTAAGATAGCTGCATACACAACGGAAGCAGTGCCATTGGTTGGCGGCAAAAAGTTGAAGCGTATTACTATTGGAGTCAAGGACGCGGTAATACAAAACTGCGAAGGTCTGTGGTACCTGGGTGGCCAACTGCAGAGGAATTTTAGATGGACGGAACACATGTCCCGGGCAGCGAAAAAAGCACATAGAACTCTTGGATTCCTGTCACTCCTGATGCACAGAGTTGGGGGTCCCAACGAATGTAGCAGGAGGCTACTTTGCGCAACGGCTATGTCAGTGTTCCTTTACGGAGTGTCCATATGGAGTGAAACTATGCGAAATGCACAGACGGAAGCTGCTGAGTGTACAGCGAAAAATCGCCATCAACACCGTCAGAGCGTACAGTGGCGAGAATCCCACCCAAAGAAATTGCAGCAGAGGGTAGACACAGAGATGGGCGGTGCAGCCTACAGAGCGACATCTATAATTCTGGTTATAGATGTTGCTGGACGATTGGCAGAGAGCATGCAGTAGGGATAATGGACGGGCTGCGTGAACCAAGAAGCTGATAAATAACATATTACCCTGGGTGTGTAAGAATCATGGACAGATTGGATACCACATTGCACAATTTTTAACGGGAAACGACTGCTTCAAAGCATAGCATAAGTCAATCATCAGAGTGTCGCTATTGCGACGAGACTGACCACACCTTTTTCAAGTGCTCGATATGGACGTCGGAGAAGCAAATCGTTGAAAAGATCACAGGACCTGTGACGCCACATAACATAACGGCTAGCATATTAAGGAGAGAAGAAGCCTGGAGAGCAGTGGACAGTTGAATAAGGTGCATTATGAGGGCGAAACCACACCAGCAGCTGGAATCCTTATGATAATATGCTTAATAAAATAGTTTATTTTGGTCAAATAAACAAATTATTAACTAAAGATATGCTTTATTAATATTTATTGAACAATTTCGTTTCTTAGAATCAAATAAATATTTATTTCAATGTAAATTGTAGTAATTGCACTAAATATGCTTTACTGTTCCAAACAAAGAAATTTCTTATCTAAATCACTATTTGTTTCAATTAATTTTTTCCTTACGGCCTAATAAATGTTTTTTTTTGCCACTATTTAAATGAATAATTTATTTGAATTAATGCATATTTATTAACGGCAAAGAATTTTTTTCTCAGTATACGCCAGCTTGCTAAATTACTCCTCCTCTTGTAGTAAATATGTACCACTTATTATATACTTCCTCTACGTGCTGCTTTTTCTTTAGCGAGATCATTAGATATACCCCATACACTCTAGGTATACAAATGTTATCTATACACCTTTGACAGCTTAAGCTGCATAAAGCAATACAAAAAAAAACACATTGTCTTAATTAAATAACTAATTTTTGTGAAAAAGAATGCATTTACGCTATAACAGAGTACAGCGAGCCAATTTTACATTGAAGTGAAGAAGTGGAGTGAAGCTACATCACTTGATTGATCTAACACTAAGTCGTAAGTCTACTATAGCAATAAATTACGTATTTCTTCGAGTACCACCCCAGACTACAAACAAAAGCGTCAAGTCAAGTTCGTATTATTATGTGGTTCCACACGGGTAGCTATCTTTTCATGGTTTGTGTGTTTACTGGTGTCGCGACAAAAGGATGCGATCATTTGGGCGCGCGGCAAAAACACGTGGATATTAGGACGTACGACGAAAGGACGCAGGTGACAAGAGAACGCACGACAAAAAGACGCAAACTTCCCTTCGCACTTTTTCCAGGCTTAGGACTGGTAGTTTATATAATTGGCGTATTTGAAAATTTTTTGATCGAATGACTGTATGTAGTCACAAGTCACACAAGTAGAATTTGTTTTTCGAATATTTTTTTGACTTTTGTTACTAGTATTTTACATTATTTAAACACTCATGCAATATTTACATACTATTCACATATTAAATAGGATTGCAGTATACTACTTTAAAATTATGCTGTAACAGACTATCAAAAAAAATTAAAAAAGAATGACATATGGCTACTACAGTTATTCAACTAAAATAAATCGTTTTCAACACACCAATTATATAAGCTGCCAGTCCTAAGCATATAATATTTAAAGGAAGCTTTTTTATGTTATATATTGCATGAATATTTTGTATTTACTACCGTGGACATTCTCCTGCATAAATGAACATATTAAGCAGTCATATAACAATGGACTGAACCTGTGCATCACTGTGTATTGAAAAATATTGGCTTTGGTTTAATATAGAAAATAGAAACATTTAGAAATATTCCATTAATTAAATCCTAATCCTATTATATAAATATTTCACTTAATTTACATCTTAGTATAAACAATGTTTTTGTCCATTCAATATCCTGCCGACCAATAACATTCTTAAAACTTTTCTCCATTTAGAAGTCCACACAAATGGTCTAATAGATGTGTGTAGATATTATAATTGATACAAACCGATGGAAAATTATTTACTCTCTGGTAAAATTAATCTCCTGGTCATTTTATATTCAGGATCACGTCAATCTACTATCTGGAAATATCAGGAAAATACCTTCCAGTAGAAATTCCAATATTTAGAACCATTTTTCAACCTTTTTGATTATTTTTAAAGAATGTATGTGTGCAATAAACTATAAAAATATATATAAACAAAGGATAAACCGGAAAATTAAGCATATTGAAGTAACCAATATTTATCTATTTTATAACTTAAAGTGGTATAAATTCAAAAAAAAAACCCTGCTGGCACATAACCTCGATGCCATTACATTGCATATACATATGTAGCTTGTCTAATACATTGCGATCATGAATTGCCGAATATTTGCAGGTTGTTCACCACACGTGTATCAAAGTGGCAGCATCGAAATGATGTAAAAATTTTGGATGCGCAGTCGTCTATCTGCTATCTAAATGTTCTATCCTTGTTTTGTCGTATATCCGTGTTTACCATTACAAATTGTTGAGATAAATTAAAATTAAATGTATTTGATGATGTTTTGTTCGTAGCCGTTAATTATGTATAGTTATTCCTTTTTTTTTTTTTTTTTTTTTCTTCGTGAGGGTAGCGGCTAATTTTTATGATGACTTAAAAAGTTAAGCAAATCATTTTTTTAACGTTTCGACAATCTTTATTTTTCTTGTCTTCCTCAGAACAGTATAATTTATAATTTAACTTGTTTTATTATTATTATTTTTTTTTTTTTATTTTTAAATTATATATCTATCTTCGAGTTTGATTTAAAATAGTTGTTGTTAACATTGTTAAATTGTTTTAAAAATGTAACTATTAAATATGTTTTTTAAAATGTTTGTGAATGTCCCTAGATATATAATTTAAAAATAAAAAAAAAAAATAATAATAATAAAACAAGTTAAATTATAAATTATACTGTTCTGAGGAAGACAAGAAAAATAAAGATTGTCGAAACGTTAAAAAAATGATTTGCTTAACTTTTTAAGTCATCATAAAAATTAGCCGCTACCCTCACGAAGGAAAAAAAAAAAAAAAAAGGAATAACTATAAAATTAAATGGTTATATTCAAAATTATTTTTTTTTAATCTTCTGCGTTTCTACACTAGAGCAGCATTAAGCAAAGATGCAATACTAGTCCTGGGAGGTCTGTACTAAAACCCTATACCTAAAGTTTTGCAGAATCAAAATCAGAGAAAAAATATGTTAGTAATATGCTTTAAAGCAATGAATGAGACTTAGAATGAAAAACTAATTTATAACCCATCATTATCATTACTCTTTCACTACAAATAGGTACCTATTAGAACAGGACACTTTAGCAAGATTTAAACTTCGCCACTATTTTAACATCAACTTAACGATATTCTCGTTTGTCTAACTACCTGCACATTTCTCTCCTCGAAAACTTAAAATATGTCCAATATTTCTTCATTCCCCCCCAGTTTCGACGGCACTCCGGGAATTGTGGTAACAATAAATCGACTCCAGGATGTAATTACAACGAATCGATAAGACAACGGCGCCTCCCAATCTACCTCTCGCAGTATAACACCGTAAAATAAACTTTTTTCGGCCGCACCATTCCTACGGCGCCTTTGCAGTATCTATTTCACTCCGGAAATCGTTATGTTTCTCCCGTTATGGCAAATTTCTGCTCGTTGATTTTCTCTTATTTCGACGGATGGAACAAGGTAAACGTTCGTCAGCTTCCGATGCCAATATCTCAGTCAATGCTCCCAGAGAATGCGGAGAAACTGAAAGAAATCCTGAAAAATGTCATCAGCAATACACTGTAATAATGGCAAGCGCAAAGAGAATTAGCGTATCCTAATTGGAGAGGTTATCCGTTATCTAGCGGTATTATGCTAAAAGGAGACGAGAGAGACGTCATGAAAAATTCGAAGCCATTGACAAGAAAATGGAAGTAGAAAGAATTAACCTATCTGTTGCACTGCTTTAACATAATGGGTTTGCCTGTGACATGGTTCTATGATTAAATAGTTCGTACAGGCTTCCATTAGTGGCTTTTGCGGTATAGAAATTGTTCCTTATGAAATCTGCAAGATGGATTTTACCTGTTTTACAAATTCCACATCTAATGTAACGAGTAAATGACATGAAATTTACTTTATATGCTTATAAAATAACTGTATTTTTTATAGCATATATTGCTCTGTTTTTTGCAGCACAAATGTCAGAATTTTTTTTTTAATTTAAAATAATATGAATTACAATATTCTATTTATTTTTATATATTAATGTATTTAACCGTATGTATTTACCGTTTCTTTTACATACATAAAAAATAAGCAGTGGAATTACCAAGAACGCCCTCGATACCAGTAGCTCGGGACGAGACAGGGGTCTCACCATCTCGTGACGAAGATAGAGGGCGAGAAAATGCAGCACGCCGACGCGGCATATTATGTATATATTTATTATATGTATTATTTTTATGTAGCGTTTTGAATAAACAAGTTAATTTATTTATTAAAAAAAAAACTTTCAATAATTTAATTATTTTTATAATTACTTCATTTTCCAGGTCTAAATAAAATTTATTAAGGCATTTTGACTGTTTTATTTTCTTTCAGCGACCTCTCTGAAGTCTGAACTGAATGTAGTGATCAGTGATTTTTTTATCTGCTAGATGGCACCGGACACTTGTGGATGCATCAACCCAATTGACAAGTCATCTTTCCGACTGTTTGCTAACGAGTCGATAGTTTTCTTATCTAAATAAGCAAAGCTTCCTAAGCGATACGCCCCCTTCAGGCCATTAAAGGAACCTTTCAAATAGATATTAATTGTATGTGGTTTGTATTTGTTTGCATTAATTTCGAACAGTTTTGAATGGTTTCGTGCATTAAGCTTTTGCATTGTGCAATTGGGACATACTATTTTCATCTTGGATGCCTTTAGTAATTAATTCGGAAGTTGTTTTTCTAATTTACAAAAGAAGTGAGTCAAATTAATATTGTTGTGTACCTCAGTGTAATTCGTGGATTAAAAAAAGATTCTAAAATTTCATTCCATTCATTTCCACAAGCGGGCTGTAAATTTATAAAGTCGAGGCACGGATCGGTAACGGCATTAAAGAAAAAATCGATAGGAAAAAGCAATGAATACAATAATTGGAAATAGGCAAAAATCCAAGTCCTTACATAAAAAGTATGTTCGTTACATTTCACTGAAAACATTTTTTCAGTTAGCACTCATTGCTTGTATTAAACACACGTATAAATAAATAAAACACGTCTGTTCTACTCAAGAAATTTATTCACACTAAACTCTAAACAATTTCTTTACAATCTAAGGTGATTCATATTCTTTGTTAACAATATACAGAGCCCTCTTATATACTAGTATGCAATAAATATAATAACAATAAATCCCTTTACCACTACCCAACAATAATAATGATACAAATAATAGCAATACACATCACACAACATAATTAAGCATTATATAACATTATTACTGCAAATTGTAGAAGGAAAATAAAGCGAATAAAGAAAGGAACATATCCAACTCAAAAAAGGAACCCTGTATTTATTTACGTAAATACCTATGTGAATACAATGAAGATTGTGGTAAATCATTTAAAAAGTTAGAAATACTAGAAAAATAAATCTTTCCATGTCTTGGTCGTCTTAATCAAAATAGCAAATTAAATTTAAGTGCCAAACTAACTCGAATTCAATTACCCATTATTTCCATAAAAATATACCACAAAATAAATAATTGCCCTTACCTGTTGAGGTTAGAGTGACACAAAATAAATTCCAAAGAATCAGCAAGTTATATAAGAATAACTAAATATCCAAAATACTTTAAAAGCCTTCCAAACCACCGAAAAACTAACTATAAAATGGCTGTAAACAAAGGTTTTTTGTCTATTTGAAAGCTTCCATAAGATACCGTTTCTTTTACACTTTCTGAAAGGAATAGGATTGGAAGATCAGGTGTAAAGCAGCAAGAATAGGGGACACAACAGATCTTTTAGGTCGCAGTGTAACATCACCCTTCTATCTACATACATACATACAAGATACCGTTTTGGCGCTGCGATCTTATCCCTATAGCCCACTTCAAAAATATGTATAAAATGTGAATTTAATATATCTGTAAAATCACACGAATGATGTGATAAAAGAACGTTGTAAAGTAATAAAATGCATTTTTCTTAATTAAAACACCTGAAACTCCTGTTTTTATATTTTATAGGCCTCTCAAGTCATGGGTACGTGTATTGGATGCACATACTATATAAAATAAATTTATTTCAGTAAAAATACGTATTAAAAATTTGCTGGTAATTTCATATATTCAGTTATTGAAATGTCAATATTACTGAGTAGATTCCGTTAATTCAAACTACTAGCATCAATTATAACTAATTGTGAGTAAAAGAAACTGTAATTTTTGTGCAAATATTTATCTACAAATGTAAATTTCTTATAATAAATCATATTCAACACGATTAATGCCAACATAAATGTAAATTAAGTCATTATAAGCATGCATATCTATTTCAAGTAGTGGTATCATGCAGGGATATGTGAATGAATGGTAACGGTGTTATCTATTCCTTAACTAGACATATCCCTGCGATTTTCATCCATTTACTTTTATTAAATTGTATAGTGTTAAAATCCTTACTTTAGTTTAAGATTTCTATAATTGAATGTAAAAGAATTTAATTGTGTTTGTGAATGGATGAAATAAATAATAATAATTTTAATCTGAATACAAAGAAAAATTCGGAACAAAATACAGAATTGATGGCGATTCTTATAAACTTCACTCCAAAATGAAACTGATCATTAACACTGACAAGCTTGCAATCCTTGCATAATTGCAGTCCTGTCGCCCTTTCAAGATCTAATTTCGACGTATGTTCGGTTAAACGCTCGAACTTACATTTACTCTTAGCTTAACTGGTAAAGCGCTCATCCGGTAAACGGGAGGATGTAGGTTCGAATCCTGCGTGAGAAGAAAAAAATTTCTTGGGAAAAATTCCTCCTAATTATTATAGTTAATAACAGAAATACGTTACTTCGCCAATTTCTCACTGTAAAAAGCTTGCAAACCTTGCATCATTAACACTGTTTAACATTGATTCAAAATAATTAATAATTAATTAAGCAATAAGCAGTCAAAGACAATCTCATTCGCTGTGTCCTGCTATACTACATACTATTGTATATAAAAAATGTCAACTGCTGGAACACCACCAACCATGATTCCATTATCTTACTCGATTTTAAATTTGTTTCTAATTAGAAAATTTACGATTTACTGTCAACCCTACATTTTATCTGTACGAAGTTAGCGAAAAAGCTGGACCAACTTTGCGAACATTCTGTAATATATTATATACGGTCGCGGTATATTAGGTCCATCTGGCGGCAATGTTGTTACTTACTACGACTAAGTTTTGAATTTATGCTCATCCAACCTGCAGCTGACACGGAGGTTGAGGCAGTATGGCTTTAAGCAGGGGAGAGCGGTTAGAAATATGAAATATCGGCGGCAAATGTTGCTACCGGTTTAATTGACTGGCCGGCGATATATGGGAATTACGTCGGTGACACCAACAGCGCAAACAAATTAGTGTCAGCGCTTTGAGAATTAGTGGAGCTGATAAATTGAAGGAAAGAAAAACGTTTCATATTAATTTTATTTATTTCGGGTTAACAAAAGATGACAAATACAACTAAATACTCAGTGAATCACAGTCAGAGTAATATTCCTGCTGACTGTATTAGCATGGATACAATTTTTTGACTATAAAATGGGAAACGAGAGAAACTAATTCACATGGAAAACTTTTTTATTATTAAATTTAAGAAAAAAAGTTATTTTTCATAAAAAGTTCTGCATGGTTTAAAATCAAAAATAAAATAATCGGATATCAATTTTCTGCAATCGTATACGAGGTTTGTCAAAAAATAGAAAACTATCAATTTAATATTGTAACAAAGCAAATTGCAACTAGATTTTTAATAGTGTACTGTAACGAGCGCCAATTTTTAAACTAGCGGTTTCGATAGGCGCTCCTGGATGGCGCTCGCGTAGCTGAATAAGGAATTACGTACGAGGAATGACAGAGAGCAGTACCGGGTCGAAGATTCGTGATTATTCTTCCGAATCTAGAAGCACGCCCTAGATGTTTCTGGTGGAATCTCGTAATACCGGCGCCAGACGTAAAATAACGCGTGGTTATTGGCCGCAGCCAGTCGGTCAGTCAGTCGATATGAGTTGAATAGTGCGGACAGCGAGTGGGAATAAATACGAGCGAATTAGTACGTGTAATATAAATATAGGTGCAAATAAATCGTTTACATAAATTAAGCCATTAGTAATTAAGTGATTTAATTAATAAGCATTTTCAATAGTAAGTAGTGAGTGATTTAATTTTAGTGTTTATTTTGATCTTATTTAATAGATTTTAAGTAGTCCGTAAGTGCGTCAATATATCAAGTTAATTTAAATATATCGCCCGTGTATTTTTCTAAATCCCGACAAACGTTTTAAGAATAGAGAAACGTTACAGTGCGTTTGACTTTACACGTATGCGGAAATTCCAAGTCGATAGGCTACACAATTATTCAGTCTAAGTGCCTGTAAGATATGCAAGATGTATTGAATTTTTGGGGTACATTAGATCAAAACTTTTCATCATTAATGCTGGCTATATAATGTATTATTTTACATCATTAGGTAGAACATCAACAATTTAGGTACGTACAGCGGCTATTTTCGATTATTCAGCATAAAATATTTGTTATATGCTTTTAAAAAAACAGATACCTTTAACCATTTTACTCGAAAAGCTTATCTGGTAAATTTGGATTCTGCAGGTACTCTTATTCGTCTTTGGAGAAGAGAGTGTTTTTTAGTTCAAATGATAATTCTATAAAAAAACAGCATACGATTTGATTTATTAAGGCCGTGTTATTAGATAGCACCCCCTTAAGAAGATAATAAGAAGATCTACTTCGTACTCAATGACTAAATCTATCAATCAAACGATAATACAAAACAATTGTATATTTTCCTGAAACGCGTACAATAATATAAATATATGCGTAAAGCAGATTATATCATTTAGAGCCTATAACATGTACTATCCAAATCAAATTATATGTTGGATTAGTTTACATCATTTGTGCAAATTTAAAAAGTTGCTGCGCGGATAACTGTTAGTTACACGAGAAAAAAATAATTGCTTTTCAGATTACAATAAATATATTGGTATGAACCTACGAATATTTTATACACATATAAATACAAAAAAAATTTTTTTCCTTTCTCTTATTTATTATGCCATAAAAAGTTACCGTTCGTTATTTTGTATATCATCAGCTTTATATTTCACCTGTCATGTATATAACATTAAGGATCTGATGGGAATTATTCTTTTAGATGTAATTTAATTCTTTATCACGAGCACGTCTTCATGTAACGCAAATGAAATGAATCTGTTTTTTTGATGCGCATTAGTTTCGCCTGTCACATTAACAACAAACTCACCTGTCAGCAGAAGTAATTAAAAGTTAAAAAAAGTGCCTACGCAAGCTTCGTTGGTTCATATTTCAATGTGGAAAATGAAAGGACATGAAATATACGTATAACAATATTACTTATTCTTTTTTAGCATTATTGTTCATTTAACAGAAACAAATCGTTTTTGTAACTAACCAGGTTTAATAGGTATTAAGAGATTTATTTAAAAAAAGGCATTAAGAACATTGAGTACGAAAAATGCACATTTCACTCAACAATTATTAATTAAGATAATTTGTAGGGACATGTACTTTCTTAAATTAATGCTTTCGACCCCATTAATAGTTAGGTGATACAATAAATAGTTTTGAGTATAGAACAGATACCGATACATCTCTTCAGGCGGTTTCTACTTGCTAGATACTTATTAATGAACTCATCGATTAATTAAGGAAACGTAATGTAATAAACTGCTCAAGCAGTGGCGTACCGCAAAATCTTTGGGCCTCTCCGCAGAATTTTGTTTGGGGCCCCTTGTCTGCTGCGGTATATTTATAAAATATTACTAACAATAATATGTAAGGGCTCTTCAGATGGCTGGATTGCGGGGGTGTATTTTACGCCACTGTGCATAATGTATGCATACACTACCGGCCATTGAAGTTAGGACAATTAGTAAATTACTGCTAACTAAATAAAAGCGACAGGAACTTGAAAGAAAATAAAAATGTATTCGTAGAAACAAAAATATAAACAAATAACAAGCTTGTAACAACGCCACTGTGCATAATATGTACATACACTACCGGCCATTGAAGTTAGGACAACTGGTAAATTACTACTAACTAAATAAAAACGAAAGGAATTTGAAAGAAAATAAAAATGTATTCATAGAAACAAAAATATAAACAAATAACAACAATAAATAAAAAATAAAACAAAACATTTTCATTTAAAATATTACGCGTAACTATACTTTCTTCTCGCCGCCACAGGTGCTCTTTCGACGTTGGACAGACTTTCCTAACTCGCCTGTCCAATTCAGGATTTCCAAAACACTTGAGACGTCAGATAATCTTTACAGATCCGTGCCGTGTGTTTAGAGTCGTTATCTTGCGCAAACACAGAGTTCTCCCCAATCAACCGCAATTCTGACGTTACAACATTTTCTTCCAGTATGCGTTTATAATTTTATTCGCTCATAATGCCGTCAATTTTTGCAAGATCTCCCGTCTCCGCACTGCTAAAACAGTCCCAAACTATAATTGAACCACCACCATGTTTTATTGTGGAAACGACACAATCGCGCAACATTCGGTTGTCTTTTATGTGTATTACAAAAATCCTGTGTTTCTTCTTAAAACATTTCGAACTTGAATTCGTCAGTCCAAAGAACATTACTGAAATTTTCTACGGTCCAATTTCTATGAGTTTCCGCCCACTGCAATAGTGTTTGGCGATACCCACGGCGGAATAACGGTTTTCTTACCGAAACGCGACCGAATAATCCAGCTTCTCCTAAGTGGCGTTTAGTTGTTGTTAAAGATATCGCTTGTTCGCGTCTCCTACTCATATCCGCTGGGATTTTGAGCGCCGTCATTCTCCGATTTCTCTTAGTCAACACTTTAAGGAAAGGCGTCCATCTTCCTTCGAATGTTCCGGTGTCTAGGTAGGGACGAATAGTGTCATGGACTATGGATTTTGCCCCTCCTAATTTTTCTGCTGTCGCACACACAGAAGGTCCTTTCTCGTGTAATGTGACAATAGCCAGTTTCTTTTCTACACTTATTATATAAAGGAAAGCCTTTAAACACCGCAATTGAACAACCTTGCCGTAACTGGTTTACTAATAGAATAATTCATAACAAATACGATATCAATTAATCTCTGCTATAGTGGAAGACCTTTAGAACACACCCACGTGAAATTTTACGACCCTGTCGTCCCACCCCTTTATTGTAAACATGCTTGTTGGCGTTCCTGTAAATATCGTTTGTAATGGTTTTATTACGTGCTATTAGGTCAAATTAAATTTTCTCTTTAATAACCTTATTCTAATGATGATTTCCATCTTAAATATTTTGTTGTTATGCTTAATTTATTGTAGATTTTTTTACTGTAAGTATTAAATATTGAAAAAAAAATATTTTCTTTTAAATTATATTAGTTGTCCTAACTTCAATGACCGATAGTGTATGTCCAATGTGCATAAGTTATAATATTTAATTTGTTTTAATGGTTCACCGTTTTAAGTCTTAAAAATTCATTTTTTCCTATTTAGGAATGTCAATATTTATGCACTTAAAATTATTTAAACTATACAAATTTTAATTTTCATTAGGTTGCGGAATCACTTTATTCCTTTTTAAAAACCTACAATTTTCAATTTAGTATTTAAATTGATTTTTTCTGCTTTTATTTGATTAGTACAAACTTTCCGTTTGATATAGCGAGTGGAATTATAAATTGTGTACATAAGTACTTGTTAATAATTGCTATTATTAAAATAGATTATAAACCTATTCCCATATTTTATTTACGTCTATATACAAATATGTTCTTTCATAAAATGTATCGCAGAAGTCGCTAGATAAAGTAAAACAGACAAATTATCATCATTATTAAATCCTGAAAAAAAAATAATTATAAATATAATTAAATTATTAAATATTAAATAGAATTATATACAAAAATACTTATAGAATATTATATTTCACTGTTCCTTCGGATACAAAACTCCAAATATGTATTATTATCTAGAGATTAATATGATCTATAATGCAGTAAAATAACTTGGGTAAATAATACGAAAGTTTAGCGACAATGTTGTTAATAAATCAAACATATTTACACATCACCATTTTATTTTATTAAATTCCCCTGACAAAATTAAAAAGAAAGTTCATGTTTACACACAACGCCAAAGTAAATATCTATCTTCCTTTGAATCGTTTCGCTTTTCGTTCGAGCTTGGAGGGGCCCGAGGAAATATTTTCCTTGCAATTTAATATCGGAAACAAGTGAGCGGAAGAAATGCTCTAGAAGAGCTCGCAGACATTTTATTAAAAGAAACAAAGAAGAAACGGGCGAATTATTTTATTTCGTTCGCCGATGTCTCACCAAGAAAATATTGACATAATTCATCAGATATTCCGTATAATCGAATCAAAGCAGTTATGGGGAAGTGTTGTCAGGGTCACCGCCATGTGTCACGTAATTTTCCAAGGGGTTCCGTTTCCATGAAGCAATAACGTAGTAAAGCTACGTTTATAGATTTTTTGTTTAAGGATGAAAATCGAATTTCTTTTAACTGAAGGATAGTAAACATTAACTAAGGTGAATCATAACAAGAACCAACAAATGCTAATGTTGTATTGTTTCCTAGAACCTAAGTTAATTTAACTTTTTTGCTTTTTGGATTTTTTTTTATAACTATGTATATATTTATATTATCAAATTAAGAAATTAAGTAAATAATGTGAAAATATAAGTAGAACTTACATATATAGACAAAAAGGTTTATTCAGCAACATTAAGCAATTACACTCTTGATTGAATTATCTGAAAACGCATTCCCAATAATGATTTTATTCCCCTCAAGGTTTACTATTATGTTTATGTTTATTATCCCGCCGAAAATGGTATATAGGTTCAATAACGGCAATAATTGGTTGTTCCAACTTCATACAAGGCAAAGTTCCCTAACGATAACCGACGTAATAGCTTAGGCTTTAATTGATTTCGCAATGAAAGCATTTCTATGGGAAAAATGTTCTATATATATTTAATCAAGGGAGTAAAATACATTTTTCCATCACAAATACGTTTGCATTTGTTATATCCCTCATTGAAAATTGTTATTTATTAGCTCTGTATCATATTACATAACTATATTGACAACATAAGTAGTCAATAAATATTGAAATTAATATTTAAATTTACTTAAATTTTTAGAAGAAAAGTTATCAATTAGTATAGCTGGCGCCATCTTTCCAAGAAAGGTTTAAGATTGAATTATAATAGATCCCTTTTGTATCAACAAGGAGTTTACAGTTAACTGTAACATGTCGGCAATGCAATTACGCTATGCACATATAGATGTCGCCATAAGTTGACAACTCATATGTTTTGTTATGTACTTAATTTTAATGAACTGTCAAAATTATCAGCTGTTTTGAATTGTATTAGTGTTAAAAATAAATAAACAATCCTGTAATTTGAATATCAATACTAAGGTGAGTTTTTTAAATGATTATTATTACGTTTTAGTTGAATATTTAAAAATTTATAACCTATAATACGAAATTTGTGATGTAAGCGTTTATTATCAGTTTAATTTGTTTCCGTGTTCTATATTTAAACGAAACTTTACACGTCCATAATTTGGCTCATGATTTTTGTGTATTGCTTCATTTTATCAGGTTTCTTATTTGCGTATTTACTCATAAATCATAGCTGCAATATGAACGACATAACCAAACATAACCAATTCCTAGCGCCTGTCACGTGCGTTGAACTGTAGGATAAATTTGATAGAATATTTTTATAATAGAATACACTGTTACAGAACCAGAATTTAATTAAAAAAAAGTGTGCGCTCACGTGTATCAACCTAAAACCTATTTCCTATTTGAAAAACCTAATTCTATTAATCTTTTAAAGCAAGATAAACGTAATATAAAATAATTAGTACATATATGACTTTGGCAGTTATAAATAGATATTTATTACCTAAAATAGCTGTTAGCTAGCACGCGCCAGTACAGTTTTATGATGCGGAAGAGTATAAAACCCTTTTATATAAACGCAGATTACAGTCTCATACTCAGATATTATTAACATAAAAGATATCGTCATAAAGCTTTATTTTTATTACCTTCTCATTAAACCTACCAATATAACATCTTGGAATAGAATATTTTCATATCATTAGGATCACTATATAATCTTAATTATGGATCGGTGGAATGTTATCATTATCCTTATTTTTTTTTTCGTAAGAAGCAAGTTATCGGAGATCATACTGTACCCATTATCGAATTTTGGTAGCTGTTATTGTAATTATTGTCGAAAGACTTCTTTTATAAGCCATATCACAAAGAGCAAGCGACATATACCTACTCGCTTTGCTTCTAGTGAGTTCTATTAATATTCATAAGAACGCCATATTTCTTTATATTGTCGCCGTTGAAAATGCGCATAAGAATAGTTTAATAATGAGCTTACGTATTCGGACAACTTGCGCGGTGCACATTGTTATAATAATTTACAATTCAATGGCCACACGATGACTTTGCATGTCTAATGCGTATTGATACGGATCGCAGTCTACAAGTTTTGAAAAGGCGAAGAGTGATAAGCATCGTGTTTTCTGTTGTCGTTGCGCATAAAAAGGCTGCTTTATGATACTTCGCGCCAAAAGGACCTCATATTTTTTTATTTAAAGACGACAATAGGTGGACTAAAATAGGTCTTGTACGCAACAGTTGACATACATACAACAAAATATGTAAATGCCTTCATGGCTGTCAAATTTTGTAATCATAAACACGCTTTTATTACTCGTAATAAATATTTAATAGCCGGGCCTAAGTTGTAGATTAAATTTATATAAAACTGGAAATCATGGATATGTATTCGTTTACATATTATTTTTCTAACCCCAGACAGTTACTGCGAACTCATTTTGGTTGAATTAAATTAACTCTTGAATATTTTCAAATTTCTTTAATTCGATTTAGTCCCTTGGTGATTATAAAAGTTAGAGAAAAGTTTTGAGAGTTCTTCTCAATCCACTTTAACACATTTACATTACAATAATTTGTTTATAAGCTTCTGGTCATGTTTATTACGTACTAAAACACTGGTTAATGAATGATGCTCTATGGTAATGAAATTGTTCAAAGAAATGTTTAAAATATGGGAATTCGTGGCTCCACGCACATCGTATGCATATATGGAACCAGCTACGAGATTGTTTGAAACCCTGTTGTGTAAAAGCAAAAATTACTGGAGTTTTAAACTTATTTATTTAGTTTTGATTATCACTCTTATGCTAAACATAAGTATAGATTTCTATGGAAAACATAATTAATTTCACTAATAACAGATGTAATTATTATTTTGTGTACACACCTATTTGTAAATCCAGTATGTATTGGGTGTTAATTAGTTTGCATCATAGCTGTGGTAATTAGATATATACGTTCATCGTACGGTAACTGTATGTTGTTATGTTTTTTAATGTAGTATCGATATTAATTTAAGGGGTGGAGACTCAATGTAGCTCGTATTAAATAAATGACCATGGAGACGAGGTGGTTGCTGATAAAAAACTTCCTTAAAATAGGTTTTACTTTTCGTGAACTCAAATAAATTAAATCATATTTCCGTAATCTCTTCGAAATTGAAGGGGATCTTGTATGTGAATTTTGTATAGAAGGTATATAGAAGAAACATCAAGATTTTTCATCATTAGAAGAAATTCGCTGAATTAGCATACTTTGGTATCTTTTCGCTTGTGGAGTTGTACAATCGCCGACATTATTATTTAGCACTCGAACAATAAAAATAATAATAAAATAAATATAATACTGTGATTGCTATGAAAAACAGAATTACACAAATTAGCGACACAAGATTTCTTAACGACAATTTAAAGAAGTTATTTAAAATTTTTTCCAATAACGGCTACCCTAATAATATTCTTTCCAAATTAATTTATTCTCCAAATTCCTTACATGAACAGATAAATACTAATACAACTACCACTTTTAAATATTATAAATTACCTTTCGTAGAAGGTTTAACTAATAAAGTAATTAAACATTTTAAAGATTTTAAAAATATCAAAATTGCAAAGTATAATATAACAACCATAAGAACAATCTTCACAAAAACTAAAGACAAGATACCAATTCTGGACCAAAGTAATTTGGTATATAATATTCCTTGTTGTGATTGTCAAGGTTGTTATATTGGTCAAACTTCGCAAATGCTAAAGAATAGAATAACCCAACATAAAAGTGATAGTCGTATAGGTAAACGTTCATGTGCCTTGTCTTTACATTTTCAAAATTTAGACCACAATTTTAATTATGACAATACTAAAATTCTTGATGTTGAAAATAATTACAAAAAGCGGTTATTTCTAGAAATGGTTCATATTAACAGTAATCAAAATTCAATTAATTTCAAAACAGACACAAATAAACTCAACCATATTTATTGCAACATCTTACAAAATACATAGTAACATTACCTTGTTTACATAAATGTTTTTTGACTTTTAAAAAAAATTCTAAATTTAAAATACATATAATTTGATTATTATATTTTAACTTTGTAAGTATTATTTTAAATATTTCATTACTATTGATTCATATTCTTTATAATATTGTAGATGTTCCGCCTGATGAAGTTATAAATATATAACGAAATATTGAGGCGATTTAGCAGTTTTACTTTAAGACCGTATTACCCATATAACTTACTTTATAATTGTAAAAGATAGTTTAAATTCAAATTTTAATATGTTCAAGTTGGTAGGCATTGTTAGTGAAATTCATTGTACAGGATACCAAGAAAATTGAATGCTGTTTTGATTTAAAAATACGAACAGCTGATTGGAACAAAAATTTCAACGTGAAGAAGAGAATTATTGTATGAAATCCGGGCGGTAAGTACAAAGGTCAATTCTGGGAAAGTAAATTGCTGCTCAATTCGAAAAGGTAGCGGCATCTTTGTCACGCACCGTAAAAGGTATTATCTTTCGAGAGGATAGTCCACTCCGTCGCGGTTATAATGGCATTCCATTTAAAGGAGATGTGTTGGAATTACGTTTACGATTTTTTTTACGCACTTAGGTCATAGTTTTTTGAGTTGATTGTTCATATTAGCATTAGCCCAACTGAAATTCGAATTGTTTTGTGCCTGATGTTATGCAATTTTTTTCTAGCACAGATCACGTTTTGTATTTTCGAAGATAGTAGAACTTGATTTACTTGAAACAAGAGAAAAAGAAGAACTCTACTTATTAGCTAAAAAAATTTTGATTTGTGTTTAACGTTCCTGCTTCAGAGTCGTATGCATGTGACTCCAAAGCTGCAACGGATTGTGGATACCTATTTTACTACCTGAAGAAGGTTGTGTAATAATCCACAACGTTTAATTTGCACGGATTGCACAACCGAACCGGGAAATACATACTTACACTCTTTGCTCTTTACAGCTCGACATATGGAGCGTAAGTACCCATTATGCTGTTTCTAACAAGTTAAAGTTCATTACGGATATTGATGGACGTTTACTGAACGTGTTAATTAGCACTTTAAATTACAAATCAATGTATAGGGAACCGAGGAGCGTTTTAGCTTTCAGACTCGGGTCTCGCGTGACTACCGCACTACTTAAATGTGAAATATTTCGAACAGAATTGCTCGAGTTTCTAATTTCCCACTGCTCGGCTGACGCAAGAGAGGCGTAGTATATGATCGGTGTATCTTCCTGGGCGGCTTTTGCACACTGTAGGTATGTTAGTTGCCATTATAAGAAAACGTTTTGCAGATTCTTCGATGTTACAGGCAGTTATACGGGTTCGATTTTGAAATGTTTATTACTATCAACCGCATAATGAGTTTTCAATTATTTCCTCTGAAATACTCAGAATGACGGACATAAATTCTGAGCGAATCTGTAGAATGTAGAGGTGAAAGCGTGTGCTCACGAATTTAATCAGACCACAGCCGCAAATAATAATTTAAATTCGAATACGTTGTTTAGACAATAAATAATAAAGTAAAGGGTTCGCCCGCGGTGGGCAATTCGTCTTGAGAAACTGTTCACGTGCTTGTTACTGCTGTTGTTGGATCGTAAAAAGTGGAACGTAAATATGTCCATCAAGTAAGCTCACGCGAACGACGTGTTAACTTCTTGTGTGCTTATACACGACACCACACTTGAACTCGGATAAAAGTATAAAAAGGCACCTTGGTTTTGTAGTATGACGTGCTTTTCAGGAATGCATCTGTCTAGACAGTGTTAAAATCAAGCCGGTAAACGAAAGTAAGAATGATACATATTACATAACTTACGAGACATAAAAAATTATATTAAATTAATTAATTAAATTTAGCAACACGGCTAAGTGGAAACGGGAACGATAAAAAAATTGATAATTAAATTATTATTATTTGAAAAAGGAAGGAAGGTATAAGAAGATTATTTTCTAATTAAAATGTTTCACAAAATAAAAAATAATGTGTATTATTTCTATAATATATACAATGATCGGTATAAATGTTCATATGGGATTTTTTTCAATTATTTTACCACAGTATAATAATAAGAAAAAAATCATATGTTGCAACATTTATGCCGGTCATTGTATATTATAAAATACATAATAATAAATACATTACAAACTTAAATGTTTTGACCTTGATCAGAGTACGCGAAACTTTTTAAACGTGATTTTTTTCCTATAGTATTGTTATCATTAACTTTAGTTGTACGGTTTACTTGCATTCCTTATATTAGTATATATATCATTGTGATTTCTATAATAATTTTACCCGGCTAATGTTTTTTTTTTCTAAATAACTTTCTAATTAAATCTGCCTTTTCTTTACAGATACCTTCCTCTACATCCTTAATGATAGACACAATACAATCCCAATCCACTAGATGGCTATAAAATACCGTATATGTCCAAGATATCTAAAGTTCACTACTCCAGATCATGCATGCTAGTGATCTACCCCCTTACTGACCAATGAGTAGTATATATCTTTATTAATTCTCCTGTTGTGAACCTGTTGCCCTGGTGGCTATACAGCTGGGGTCTTCTAAATCACTAGCTTGTATATTATTATGCCTTTACTTTGTTAAATATTGAATTTATAGTTTAATTCTTAATAACTCAATGTATCAGATGAGCTTTCATTAATAAAACAGTGTAACTATTAATAACATGTATAATTTATTATCAAGTTTATATCAAAACATATAAGGAGTATGAGAACTCTTATCCAAGATGAGTATACTTATTTGGAATGTTTAAAACAAATATTATCAATTATCCAGTATATGTTTGGATTCTTTAATTCTCAAAATAACTTTTAAATATCCCACGCTATCATAAGAGAAAAGACAACCACCAACCACGTCTACCAACTTATACAAATTAAAATTTCAATCAACCAACATCAGGGTTAACAGTAACCTCAAAATATTATAAAAGTGATACATTCATTTATACAAAAACTTAAACAATGCTTTGTCCATATAGCTCGTTTATCGGTTTGCACAGACGCCAGAGTACCTCAAAATGGGATTTCCTTGTAGTGACAATCCAGATTAACTCAAATGTTCGCATAGAAGAGGTCAGATCGGGAGAATAACATCGGTATCATAAAAATCCAGGACAACGAACCTCCTTCACAGCATCCGAAGTGTATCTTACGCTCGAAACAGCAGATTCCATATAGAAAATGTACCCAGGTATAATAAACGCAGCAAATTTCTTATAATGTCGAACAATCTTGAAGTTTCTTCTGTATATTTTCAAATCGAAGGTAATTACATGAATTTACATAGAAGATCCTCTTCAATACCAGATATACCACAGGAATATGATTAATTCATTACACTTGATGAAAAATAAAGCAGTTTTTTCCAAGATTTTTTTAGCAACAACTCCCCGTAACCAAGGATTTTCATTCATTTCCTTTCAACGAATTGAGTCACTACCCCATTCAAGAAACCTAGGATACCACGATATCGTACAGTTGCCAGACGATAAATTATATTCATTGCCATGACTACTAATGCGAATTAATCCAAATTATACTGACTTACAAATAGGTGCGTACATAAAATAATAATTACATCTAATATGGTTCCTCTTATGAAACACCGCAATATATATAAATATATATGGGGAAACTCGAGTGTTATGGCGTGAGGGGTGCTCTTGCTGATTGGTTTCGATCATTTCTGTCTGACCGTGCGCAGTATGCTGAATAGGAAATGTCAACAAGTATTTTTATTCTTCTGTTCTGCCGACGTGTTTGGGAGTGCCTCAGGGTTCGGTTCTGGACCCAGTACTGCGTTTACTTCTTATTAATAACATAGCGGAATTCATTGACTTTTCTTTGTTTTTATATGCTGACGACACTAGTGCTGTAGTCTCTGGGACCGATCCCGTGCAGATTTGTGATCGCGCACATGTTCCCCTGGTCGTGCTGTGTGAATGGTGTCAACGCAATAAACTGCACACTAACGCTTCAAAAACTTGTTCTACCTTCTTTCACGCTTCTCAATCGAGGATGTGAACATGGCAACCTATTAAAACGCGAAACTTTTGCTAACCTGCTTGGGGTGCTTTTGGATGAAACACAGCTGGTACAATCATTGCCGTCAATTAATACACGGTTTAAATACGTCGTGCTATCAAATCCGGAATCTTAAGACAGTATTGAATCATAAGTGCAACATAAGGACTTTTTTTATTATGGTCAGGTTTTCATCTCAATGTCGTACAGTATTGTTTTTTGGTGTTCTTTGCCGCATTGCAGCATTATGTTTTTCTTGCTCAAAAACGAATAATTCGTTACATTGCAGGCATAACTTGCAATGATACGTGCAGATCATGGTTCAAGAAATTTGACATATTATCTCTGTCTAGTCTATATATTCTAGAAACCCTAGTGTATAATAATAGCAATAAATTTCAGCTAAATTCTGATCTTCATTCATACAAAACGAGAAGTAGAGCAAATTTCAGATTGCCCCTAAATTTTTAGTTCTTTTAATGTTAATTTTATTTCTGTTTAATCTAATTTTACAATTTATCTATATTAAATATGTATGTATGCATTTCTGACTTATCCACTATACTGTTTGTATTTTTTTGGGCAAATATCTATCTATCTATTTATTTATGTAAAGAATAATTCATTTTTGTAGGTAGTTTTAGATTAAGTAAATTGTTTTGGTTGCACTTATTAGGGTGTATATAACTTATTGTTACATCAACTAATAAATGCCCACAATCTTTAAATATCCTTTTTACCTTTAAATATCGATGTCAGTTTACTCGTTTAAAATAAGTCATCAAACATAACTCTGAAGATGGCTAGTAACCTGAAACTTGTCAGCCAAAATAATTACCTGTAAACTTTGGTTGAATTTTTCTTAGCTGTTGGTTTTCTCTATCATAAAAATCATTATTAAGTATTTCTATACAAGATCGAAGCTTTTTATGCGAATTGTTGGCAACATCGCGGGGTGAAAAGGATAAAAAATAATGATTGAACAATTTTAAATTCTGCAAAATATATGGGAAATATAATTTTTATATCATGATTTTTTTTTTAAATAATATTATTTTAATGAATTTTAAATAAAACGATTAAATGAATATTTTAGCATTGTATAATGGAGAAATAAAATAATTTTTATAATGAAATATTTTTTTTATATATATTTCGAATTCCTTTTTTTTTTTTAATGATTACATACTTTCTTTGAGAAAGGTTGGTGAGGAGGTAGAGCGAGTGTAAAATTAAATAATTATTTGAAAAAAAAAGCAGAGGGCTGTAGGAGTACATTCTTTTTTTTTTTAGTGATGTCGCGGATTTATTATTTTTTTGTTTTCTGGTGTGTAAATTAATCTTTTAGCGGCACTTCGGAGTGGAGAGGCATACACAATTAATGGATAAACATACTTTTTAATATTTTAACAACCTCATATAAGACGTAACCCAGATAACAATTTAAGGTTAATACAAGCCTTTTTAAACGTTGTTCCGACAAGGGAAAAAGGTTGTCAGCAAGCTTGTTATGGCAAGGGTGTAAGCTACTGCAAGGTTATGACAAGCTTGCTAGTTGACACAGGACAAGGTTTTCCCAAGTAAGTTACAGGTTAAGCTTGTCTGTAAAAGCATGTGATAAGGTTATCATGGCAAGGTTCCCATAAGCTTGTCTGTAAAACGATATGACAAGGTTGGAATGACAATGTTGAGCCAAGCTTTAGAGAAAGCCTGTACAAACCTTGATAAAAGTTTGTAACAATCAAAACAAAATAGGAATTGGATATTAATTTCTTCTTTTTCTTGGTTTCTAGGTCATAAAAATATAGAAATGTACATTAAGGACGTTTCGTTTAATTTCAAGAGCTTTTTCAAGATATATGTAAAAATATAAATCATAAATGGTATACATTTTTTTATTTAATAACAAAACATTGTTTACTATGAATTTTGAATTATGATTTTATCATTTATTAAACAATTTACTTATAAGTTACACCATTTACAATTTATATGTATACTTGAAAAAGCTTTTGAAATCAAAGTGAAACGTCCTTATTAATGCACATTTCCATATTTTTGACCTAAAAACCAAGAAAATGAAGAAATTAATACCCAATTCCTATTTTGTTTTGATTGTTGTAAGCTTTTATCAAGGTTTGTATAAGCTTTCTCTAAAGCTGCTATAGTCAAGGAAAGGAGTTGGGTATATGACCTCTTCTTCATGTGACTTTGAAAATTACTAAAATATTTAAGGAAAGATATAACCAGCAAGCTGAAACCAAAATAAATTTCGTACAAATAAACTTTATGTAACTTCCAAGTGTTTCCAAAAATGTTTTTTACAAAATTATTGCTAAACAAAACTCGGAGAGAATTTTAGTAAATTAGATATAATTTGCGTTCTTTTTATTATTTTCGGATGCCGTCCATCGTCCCCTAAAATATTTTATTGTTTTCAAAATCACATCTGTTTGCATCAAGTAAAATTCATTCAAATAAAATTAGAATTTCAGTATTTAATAATAAAAAAAAAAAAACTTCTACATATTTATATATACATATTTAGATTGCGTTTTTATATTTATATAGAAACAACACTATAATCTATTTTCCGTTGCCATCGTGTTGCCGCGATTCTCTGTAATAAAAAAACGACAACTATTAAAAAATTAAACAATACCAGAGATGGGAAGACAAGGGAAACGGCTATCAGTTTTCCAAGAGTCGACAAGTCGTCGTGGATATTATGAAAAGTAACTGTTTCCCTCCTTACTACAAAATACAAACTATCTTATTTTTACTATACTTAGTGGTTATTAAATAAAATACTCACCAAAAATAATTTTAAGCATTTCAGTCTTCTGGAAAGGGTTTTTTAAGCTTTTCCCTGTTAGAGAATGATTTGCCGCAATATTGTCCTCTAGTGGCTTTTTTAGGATGTTTGATGTCAAACTCTTAACGTTCCTTCCATGGGTTGATATCAAATATCGAATCTGTAAATTTTTGTTGGAATTAATTCAATAAATGAACATGGTTTCGGACTTAAAAAAACAGGTAATAATTTAAATAATATCAATTACTCACCAACTTTTTTTTCTCAAGAAGAGTTTTCAACTATTTGATGGTTTACTAATGTCATAGAAGCTTCTATATTCGCTGAAAAAGAATTTCATAAGTTATGAAATTGATTCTCCTCTTAATCCTTATTAGTTACCATATAATGCCTGTTGTATTGTGGCAGTCTGTTGGGCCAAACCTTAAATCGTATCCATTTTAGTTTCTAAACACTCTGCTATGAAAGAAAAATCTTCTAAGACCTTCCACATTACGCCTGGGTTTAATTTAATTTGGTGACGCTCATTACTGTAATCGGTTCCTAAAAAATATTGATAACATTAGAATGATTTCTTGAAATAAGAGATACAAATACATATATAATATCTTATTAATTATAACACTAAATTTATATGTGTATTTTTGAATTTATTGAAAAATACTATTACACTGTCATTGAAACTGAAAAAACCTCAAACATTTAATTATTCATAATTTCTGAATTATATAAAATCAAATTATACTACAAGCTATCTAGTTAGCAAATATAAACTATAACTTTTAAACTAAGTGCATTGGCTTATGCGCTTATGGTAGAAAATTAGGTTAGAATTATATGCAATAGTTGGGGCAATTGGGCACAGTTCAATTCATCGGTTAGAATTATAAACTATTGATATTCTTGAAGCAACAACGCATATCAGTAAAAGATATAAAATTAGGTAATACTTACTTTTGCATGAATGATGTTTAAACTATTATACACTGAAAACAGCTCAACGCGTAAACACCATTACACACACATCGGACACAACAAATAATGGGTCGATGACAGAATAGCGGAATGGCGGTTAAACCAAAAAAAATCAATACTCGATAAACGATTGACGCCGAATCACTCCGGAAATACACGAAGTCACCGTACCTTGATATAATAACTTGCCGCAACCTTGCATTAACCCGGCATTAACCTTTTACTGTTAAGTTTGTCTGGACAAGGTAAAGTTAAGCAAGTGGCAAGCTTATCGTAAGCTTACGTGTTATCTGGGAAGAGGACTACACAACCTCACTAGTCAAATAACTTTCGGAAAAAAAAAGAATGAAGCGGTAAATTATTTTTGGTTAAATTTCTTTTCACGATATCTAAGAGTGGAGAAGAATGAAAAAAATAGTAATTGAATAATTATTCTGAAAAAGGAATAAGCGTATATTAGGGCGAATCTCTTTCAAATAAAAATTATATAAAAAAATTAGCAGCATTGTGGAATAGAAAGATAAATAAAATTATCGAATTAATTAATTATTTATTTTTGAAAACGATGGAGATGTGAGAAAGGTGCTTTCATTATTATTTTCTAAGGATCAAGCATTTTGTTGAAAAAGGACGATTTGTTTTTCTGAAGTTTTTATCGACACCGGAATACGGTAAAAGGAGAAAGTACAAATAGGCAGGATTTAATGATTAAATTAGTTTTTAGCATCATAAGATGGGAAAAAATGAAGTGCTGAAAGGAATTTTAGCAATGAAATAATGTAGTGCCCTCTAACGCGATAGTATCCTAATAGTATTTTGATGATTTTTTTTAGAAAAAGGAGAACTATGAACTTCTTTTGCAAGACGGGAAAATGGTATGCACTAAAAAAAAAAAGATGAATTAATTAATTGCGTGGTTCGATTGGCTTAGAAATTTTATGGATTGTAATTTCACAACTATCGACAGGCATAGCAAAACTGCATTTAATTAATTTTCATGATCGGTTGATTAACCTTGAATATTGGTAATCTCAAGCAGCGTTCGAGGCGAACGTGGTTACAGCAATGTTATACTAGAATAAAGTGGAGAACAATCCTTTTCTAATGAAAAACATAAACGATATCTTAAAACAAGCGAAAGTAAGAGTTGAAACTTTCTTTAGACCTTACTTTCTATAGATCCAGTTGTGATTGCAATTTTCTTATCGCTGTCAATCTTTTTCCGATCAGCGTATATATGCTACGAACAATACTGGTAAGGTTTTCTTTTAGATATCGACTGTTGTTTTTTATTTGTTATACCACCAGTTCTATATACGTAGCGGTTAGTAGGTAGGTATCTACGTTCCAAACCGAAAAATGACATCGCAGTTATGTCGTTATGCATAGTCACCAGATGTAACAGTTGATAGCGTAATGAAATATTGCCTCATTGTAATATAAATTATAAATACCTGATTCTTTTATACATTATCGATGATGCAAACATGCAGTCACAGAGAGAAAAGTGTAGGAAGTTTTGCTATAATTGTAAGTATTTATACTATAGATTGTAGTACATATAGGGATAAATGCAATTTGTAGCAATATTTAGCATCAAGTTGTAACACTAAGTTGTAGTAATAATTGTTACAATTTGCTTGAAACAAGTGAATGAAACAGTTAGCTTTTTTTTTTGTACAACGTTGTGAGGTAAATTATTATTTAGTGCAGTTAAGTTTTAGAGAATTTTGTGTGACTTAACTATATCTCAATCAAATTTTATGTCCGCATCCCCTCATAAAGTATACTCCATAACATCGGCCCCAATATAGAGCCCAGTAGAATCCCCCTACCCACCGTCACGGACAAACGCGTTCGGAGAAGCGGGGAAGCGGAAAACTCAGTGGCGTTGCCTACACGCAGTCTGTGCAATCTATGCATAGGAACTTGCATGTGTATCTACATACATATGTACCTCCATAGTTTTACAAGTCAGTAGAGAATATTATGTAAGCTTCTGTATTCACATGTAAGAGAACTTCATATTTACAAAGGAAAATCTAGAAAGTATTATGTGGTTACAAATTTTAAAAACTTATTGAATTACAATGAAAAGTAACAATAATTAACATAATTTGGTGAAAAGAGCTTCCCCTGTTTTTGGCCTAGTTGCGTCAATATTTTGAATAGAAGTCTTGAAGTAGGGGCGTTGATTGGATTTATTAAGATTTAATACATTTTTTTTTGATAATCGTTTAAATTTAACGTGCCGCCAGATGTAACAAACTTACCATCATTTTCAAATGTATTGTTGTGGAGAATTTCAATGTTTAGATATTAATAATAATATGTAAATCATTTCTAATCAATGATAAAAAGACTTACCAAGTTTTTGTTTTATTATTTTAAATAGTTAGCGACTCTTTATTCCTGCTTGTTTTTTTTTTTAATAAAATACAAGAAAGAAAGAAAATGTCACTATTACCTATCTAAATAAGTAATGCAGTTATATATATATATATATATTATCTTGTTACAGTGCTTAAAACGTATTCAAAATATCAATTATTTTAGCAATTCTTACTTTTCATTGAAAGTCTGAACGGAGATATTTGAGTGCTGCATAAATATAAATAAACAGCTACATCTAAGACGCCGCTAATAGATAGATAGATAGATAGATAGATAATTTTATTTCAAACAGCCACAAAAAAAAATAAGTGGGTTGAAACAAGTCCGAAACAATTTACAAATCAAAAAAAAAGTACATTAACATATACCTATTACATATTGATTCAAAAAAGGTAGTATTCTTATCCGAAAAAAAAAGATTAACTAAAGAGCTTATATCAAATATATAAGTACAATTTCAATTTACAAATCAAAAAAAAGTGACATTAACATATACATATTGATTCAAAAAAGGTAGTATTCTTATCTGAAAAAAAAATTAACTAAAGAGCTTATATAAATATATATAAGTACAATTACAATTTACAAATCAAAAAAAGTGACATTAACATAACATATACCTATTACATATTGATTCAAAAAAGGTAGTATTCTTATCCGAAAAAAAAATTAGCTAAAAAGCTTATATAAAATATACAAGTACAATTACAATTTACAAATCAAAAAAGTGACGTTAACATATACCTATTACATATTGATTCAAAAAAGGTAGTATTCTTATCAGAAAAAAAAATTAACTAAAAAGCTTATATAATTACTAAAAGTTAAATATTAAGTCACAATACACCCAGAGGTAAATATATTTCTTAGCAAACTCAGAAACTACATCTTAAAGTAATCCTCAAATTCATAAGGTTCCAAATTAATTAGCAAATTAAAGATTTCTTTCTTGAATAATTTCAAATTATTTATATTTTTAATTCGTTGCGGAAGTTTATTGAAAAACTTTATACTTGAGTAGCAAGGACCTTTTTCAATACGTAGAATATTGCGAAAACACAGCTGCGTTGTGGTACAAGTTTTGTATATCTGCGTCATCGCTGTGCATTGAAATATTCCACGTGATTTACGGGCGCATGTAGTTTTTATAACATGGGTGTGTTTTTCTTACTCGGTCAAAACAACTAGAGGATTTATACGGGCAATCGGGTAACTTTGTATCGACACCTGTATATGCGTGTGTTTGCTCGGAACGCAGACCTCCTTGGTGGTCATGATCTCACTGTCGTCCAACATAGTCGACTTTATTTGTTATGTAGCTTGATACATTGTTAATTAGACACTTAAGAGATCTTTGATCTTCGTCAGTGAAGACAACACTCGAGGCATCTATAGTAAGTTCTATGTCCAGGATGTCATCAAAAATTATATTTCATAACATCGGCCCCAGTACAGAACCTAGTAGAATCCCCGCACCCACTATCACGGCCTCACTGGCGTCCAACATAATCGTTTACTTCTCAAGTAGCTTGATATGATATTAATAAGATATTTAGAGATCTTTCTATCCCGCAAACGAACAAAAATATACTTTAGCACAAATAAATTTTATAGGAGATTTTGGTCATGAAATTCCTGAGAGAAGTTTCAAGATTAGTACGTTCCCACTTGCACAGTACAGCAACAATTCCAAAATAGTACAATTTACATAGTTTAAAATTACATACCACCACATTAACTTCATTATACCTCGCTTAGTTTCCAGATATTTTTAGCCCGGCGTGAAATTACAACGCGAACAAAATAAACTACTTACCGCAGACAATTTACGACATTTAATCTATTATTAACGCAATCCGGCGCTACGCGGTGTATCATTTTCATAGCGCGCAAGGTTAAATGCATTATAGAAAGTTAACGTCGATCGATAAAAACGATATCTGACGGTGTAAAATCCGTACGCCATTCCGGGACCCGGTCGTTTACAATTATACCCTCTCGCCTTTTTCCTTTGTTAATACCTATCTGTACGCGATGTGATCTCGAGTCGAGGACTTCCAATTAGAAAATTACGTTATCGCCGCCCGCTCCGTATAGACGGCAATCGATAGCAGTTTCGAACTATACGAGAGTTCTCCCTATAACAATTATCTTAATGAAAGTAACCGATACTCCCGCAATATACCGTAACGTCCGGTGTAAGATTAGCATATCGTTAGCGTGGTATGGGGAGGATTTATTACAGGGCAGTTTCCTTCTACGTAGATATATTTATGTGGGTATAGTTGCCGCGCATATTAGGTACAATACACGTATAAAGTACATACATACTATATTTACATAGTGGCGGTCTAGTTCGACCAATATAATATGTAAAGGTATATCCTATCGCAGCTAGTAAATCAGAAACTGATATCCACAACCGGTTTAGCCTTACCGTATGTCTATAAAAATATGCATATTGTGCTAGGTCTCTTCTGGTTTGACTTTAGTTAGACGCCTCATTTACATAAAAAGTGATTTTAAAGATACTCAAGATAGATGAGATGAGACAGTTTTTTTTCTTGGAATATATTCCGTTATTAGATAGGATTATTAAATTTTATCAGGTTCAACCGATTTTTTAAGATTGGCCCAACAGCCAAAATTCCATAGCTCTTAAATTATAGTGAAAATGCTTAAGAACGCTATTTTGTTATTTATGATGTCAAAATCGTTATCCGATTAGGATAAACGCTTATTGAAGATGTTCTAATGATGAGATTTTGCGAACAGAAATGCTATTCATAAGAATTAACCTATTTACGGGTACCTTCTCTTTTAACATGGGGGTTACTTTCACAGAACAACCATCGAGAGAAACGCGAGTCTTGTACATTTTGTTGGAACGTCATGATTGCTAAAGTCACTAGATACATATATAAAGTACCGCAATTCATTGCACCAATGTGTTAGAGAGAAAAGAACCTTCTTAGGGCACAATATGGCGGAATCAGGGTCCAGCTGATTCAGCTGTAGGTGGTTGACTAAAAAGTCACTTATTCCAACAATTCAGAATGACAGCAGTGACAGCTACAGTTGGCTATCTAGCTGTCACTGCTGTCATTCTGAACTGTTGGAATTCCAAAAAATGTTTGGTTAAAGTTAAGGCGCATCCGCACGCTCGGGGTTCGCCGAACTCCGAATGTTCGGCAACTACCGAATCGTGTGGACGCGACCGTCCACACGCTCGGGGTTCGCCGAACTCCGAGCAGATACGGGAAAACGCCGAATGTTCGGCATGAGAGTTTAGTGTGGTAGCATTGAGTGATTGCATGAATTAGGTTGGTGTTGGTACAGAAATTATGACTGGTTATGAATCATTGCTGTCACTGCATAATTGAAACTCTTTTTTGGTTAGAAACCCGGCAAATCATAAATATTTGAAGTTCTGTCATTTTGGTTGAGCATGACAGAAACTCAATATGAATCAAGGACGCCAGTAATTCATTCATTAGGTTATGAAAATATTGACAACTACAATTACTCATGCTATTTAATTTCTGTTATTTTTCAAGTTTACGATGATGAATGTATGGGTAATTGCGTATACAATGGCGAACAAACTCGAACAAGAAAAGTAGTTTTATTGACCTTCTAACGTGATTGTTATCATTGAAACGTTCGTCGTAAAAATTATAGGTTAATCAAAGAAATATTTTTGCTCAAATTTGTTCGCCATTATTTATCCAATTATCTACAAGTATCATACACCCGTATGAGTAATATTTACAATGAGGCGAATATGTTTGCACAAACACGGTCCACTGGGGATGTATGGATTCTTTATCACTTCAAATTGAGGGCCGTGAGGAAGGAGGGTGGTGTCTTTTAAATGATTATATATTAATAAATATCATCTAATTTTTTAATTTATTTGCCTCTTTATAGACAAAAATCATATACTCATTTAAACCAGATTATCACATAACAATATACATTTCGACCCTCTTTAGTAGAATTCAAGAAATTTGATGAATTATGAAAAGAGTGGTAAGCTTTTTAATATTTAGGATAACATTGCAATTATTTAATTACTTTATCTCAACATTAGTTTTAAAGATTAATTTTTATAAAACTTAAGATCTTTAATTTACTTGAAATGCATCAATTTAATGTAATAATTGAATACTAAAATTGCACTCATATCAATGTCAAAAAAACGTTGAATTGTTTATTATCTTTGGCCAAGCTGTCATTTTCAGCATACGACATAGTTGTTTCAGTAAATAAATTTGTATCTGTTACCCGCTGTCATATGTAACAGTTATTAACTGTAAGTAATAATAGTATGACTAGTAAGAGACGAGCTCACTAGACAGCTGTCAACAGCTTTCCCTCTCACTCTAAATACCTTCCCGAATGTGTGGACGGGTGCACGAACTCCGTCTAGCCGAACATTCGTGCGCCATTTTCCATTGCAGATCGGGAATAGGCAAACAGTTTGCCGACTAGTTCGCCGAACTCCAAACTGCCCGTCCACACGACTAGGAAACCGCCAAACTAGTGCTCGGAGTTCGGCGAACTCCGAGCGTGCGGATGCACCTTTACTGTTGTAGGAAGGAACATCTCAAGAAGAACGGGGACTCAGCGTCGGCACCTTTGATCTCTCGGGGGAGAAATTCGTGACCTTCAATGCGCTAATTTACTTCTATTGGCTAAAAGCTAAAAAAGTACTCAAAAAAGATGGCGATTCCGCGCGCACATTTGAAATTTACTACTATTAAGGCGCATCCGCACGCTCGGGGTTCGCCGAACTCCGAATGTTCGGCAACTACCGAATCGTGTGGACGCGACCGTCCACACGCTCGGGGTTCGCCGAACTCCGAGCAGATACGGGAAAACGCCGAATGTTCGGTATGAGAGTTTAGTGTGGTAGCATTGAGTGATTGCATGAATTAGGTTGGTGTTGGTACAGAAATTATGACTGGTTATGAATCATTGCTGTTACTGCATAACTGAAACTCTTTTTTGGTTAGAAACCCGGCAAATCATAAATATTTGAAGTTCTGTCATTTTGGTTGAGCATGACAGAAACTCAATATGAATCACGGACACCAGTAATTCATTCATTAGGTTATGAAAATATTGACAACTGCAATTACTTATGCTATTTAATTTCTGTTATTTTTCAAGTTTACGATGATGAATGTATGGGTAATTGCGTATACAATGGCGAACAAACTCGAACAAGAAAAGTAGTTTTATTGACCTTCTAACGTGATTGTTATCATTGAAACGTTCGTCGTAAAATTATAGGTTAATCAAAGAAATATTTTTTGCTCAATTTGTTCGCCATTATTTATCCAATTATCTACAAGTATCATACACCCGTATGAGTAATATTTACAATGAGGCGAATATGTTTGCACAAACACGGTCCACTGGGGATGTATGGATTCTTTATCACTTCAAATTGAGGCCGTGAGGAAGGAGGGTGGTGTCTTTAAATGATTATATATTAATAAATATCATCTAATTTTTTAATTTATTTGCCTCTTTATAGACAAAAATCATATACTCATTTAAAACCAGATTATCACATAACAATATACATTTCGACATTCTTTAGTAGAATTCAAGAAATTTGATGAATTATGAAAAGAGTGGTAAGCTTTTTAATATTTAGGATAACATTGCAATTATTTAATTACTTTATCTCAACATTAGTTTTAAAGATTAATTTTTATAAAACTTAAGATCTTTAATTTACTTGAAATGCAGCAATTTAATGTAATAATTGAATACTAAAATTGCACTCATATCAATGTCAAAAAAATACCGTTGAATTGTTTATTATCTTTGGCCAAGCTGTCATTTTCAGCATACGACATAGTTTCAGTAAATAAATTTGTATCTGTTACCTGATGTCATATGTAACAGTTATTAACTGTAAGTAATAATAGTATGACTAGTAAGAGACGAGCTCACTAGACAGCTGTCAACAGCTTTCCCTCTCACTCTAAATACCTTCCCGAATGTGTGGACGGGTGCACGAACTCCGTCTAGCCGAACATTCGTGCGCCATTTTCCATTGCAGATCGGGAATAGGCAAACAGTTTGCCGACTAGTTCGCCGAACTCCAAACTGCCCGTCCACACGACTAGGAAACCGCCAAACTAGTGCTCGGAGTTCGGCGAACTCCGAGCGTGCGGATGCACCTTTATGTTGACATGTTCCTCATCAGCTGTTAGTTCGTCTGTATGTGCGTGGTAACCTTAAACAAAACCGTCAAATATTTTGACAAGAACTGAGCTTGGGAGAGTTTGACTTTCTATTGGCTAAGGAAGTACTCAAAAAAAATGGCGGTTCCGCCATAACAACATTTGCTAAGTGTCCGTTCTTGATCACATGTTCCTTGATCATAATAACACTGTTATTTAACTAATTGTACTGACATGGTACTGACAGTTGACAACATATAGATTGGTCCTTGTGTCTCGCGTTTTCAATCTTTTATTATACTCTCCCATATTTTCATTTGGTTGTGAGGCTAGGAGAAAAAAAAGTAGAGTAAAGCTGTAGAAAAACGCGCAGTTAAATTTTCATTACATCATGGAGGCGTCTTGGTTACCTTCAATAGGAAAATTGATAGGACGTATAAACTACACAATATGACGGCCAATTGCGGTACTTTATATATCTAGGGCCTGTTCTTTAATTCAGCATAATGGTTTGGTGGCTTATACCAATGGTGGCCATGTTGAAGATGACGTCAGTTGTTGATGTTTTACCGGTGCATCCACCATCAGTAAATTTTAAAACGCTACTAACCTCAGTGCTGTGGTCGAATCCTTATATTTGTTATATTATATAAAAAATCGCCCTTTTCTCAAAAAAAAAGAACCTTGTTAATGGAATTGTAGGACACGTGGTAACAAAAATGGTGTTAGGGAGTCCAGATAAAATAACTGAAATTCCATGTTTACTTGAATTATTTCAATTTAGAGGTTATGTCAGCTTATGCTAATTCACCACACCAAACTCACCATCTCCCAAAATCGGTTGCGCGATGATGGCACCACTTGGTTCAAGCGGTAAATTTTAGAACGTGTTTCGGTGCACCACCAGAAACTAAACAATAATTTAAGAACGTTACTGGTGAAATCAACTGCAACCGGTGTATCCACCGACGAAATAAAAAACAGCTCCCTACTGACTTTAATGATTGCAGTATAACAGCGCCCTCCGGGGTGGTAGACGGACATACATGGAACTATCACTGAGCTGTTTTGTAAAATTGAAAAATTAGATGCGTTTGTTGATAATGAATCGCATTTATACAGTTTACATTTAATTCAACAATGTCGCTATTACGTGTTTTTTGGTAATTTCTAAAAATTACAATCTTGACTAATAATCGTAATGTATTTAATTTAATTTATCTTGATACAAATACAAATGCATATAAATGGGTACACAAATAACACATTAACATATACATAGTTAAATTTAATAGTTTAAAATAATGTAATACAAACTAATACCTAGAGAATCAGAAAAAAAACCATTAAGCATTAAAAAATTCATCTGCACAATAAAAACTAAACCTGTGCACGTATAACTTTAATAAATACGTAAATGAATTTATAGTTTTGGCATTTTTTATTTCTTCGGACAGTGCATTATAGTATATTATAGATGTAAAGTATAAATTACGCTTGTAGAAGCTTGTTCTATGCGCAGGAATGCTTGAATTGTTGGACGATCGCGTTTATATTAGTATATACCTATGTCCTTATTTCTTATAAATAGGTTTTCATTCGTTTATAAAACATTAACATCTTCGAATAAATATAAGACCACAAAGGTAAAATCTTTAAATTCTTAATAAATAAAGGTGGCAGGATTCCATGTTTGAGACGCCAACTATACACCTAATATATATTTCTTCAGCATTTGGTGCCGAACTCCAGAAAACTAAAGCATACCGTAAACGCGACTCAACGTATAAAAGTAGAAATTAACGAAGAACATAAATGTCAACTGCACTCTTTAAGTTTCTCACACCAAATACGCATAACTTACGTTCTAGTTCAATGCAATATTTCTAAACCTAAGACTACAGTCCACAGTTAAACTCAAAAATCTAACAGACTCAGACTCAGGAATGGATCTGCCTCCACATCTAATGTAAGGACTACCACTGACGCCTGCAGAGGCTCAAAAATACCTTGGATCCATTAAGTATGAGTCTATTAAGTTCACACCACTCACTCATTCCAGAGACAACGCTGCCCTTCGTAGTGACGTCAACCCCAGTGTAGAGTCCACCTCAATACAACTCAGCTCATTAGCGTATTGGGAAACCAAGCACGGGGGCAAAGATCCCCTCAGATGGTTAACGAAGATTGTAAATAATGTAGTCTAAGACCAGACGCTTGCGGGACACCACAAGTAACTTGCACCACTAAATAAAAATATTCTGTTATCTCACCGTCAATGGAACCTTTAATTGGAGGAACAGACACACAACCGATGAGATACGAGATAAAGAGGTGATAAGAACGCCACGTATTCCATGACATCCAAATGAACTGCAGCAATGTATCCGTAGTTCACAGTGTCAAATGCCCTTGTGAGATCAAGAAAAGAGGCAATTACAACAGAAAATAGTTTGTCATATTCTCCCAATACAGACACCACACTAACTAATTTTTCTTCTGATTTTCTACAAATAATTTAATTACTTGCAGTAAACACGATAAACGTAAAAAGAAAACGACTGTCATTGTCATTATAGAATCGTCGCCTGCTAAGATTACAAATATGATAGTAACAATGAAAAATTAATCAAAACCGTAATAACTCTAAAGGTAGAAGAGATAGACATAGAGTATGGTTAATAAAAATCAAAGCACTTGTTAATAGGAATTCAATGATGTATACATATACAGAGTGTTCTATTTAGAAAAAGTAAGATATACCCATTTGAAGTTGAATGAGTTTGCGCTTTAGTGACGAACATCCAGTATATTAAAATACAACAAAAACACACCTGCAGGTATAAGTAGGTCTATACCAAGATATTTCAAAATTTGATTCACTTTTCTAAGTGACAATTAAATTACAATCGCTTTTCTCAAACAATGCAAGCGACATTGTTTTTAGAAAATTAAAGATATCTTGGAAATTAATGAGTTTAGCGCTAAGGTATGTTACATCTAACTTTTTTTATTAAATATACTGGCGCTTTTAAAAATGCAATACTACTGGGGGTATTGTATTTAGAAAAAGAAAGTTGAAGGCTGTACCGAGGTTACGAAACACCCCATACAAATCCCGATAATTTTGCGTTATAGAAAAAAACCGTACAATAATTTATAAAAACTTTTTTTCCCATCTATTACTGTTTACGAGTTATAGAGACGGTGGGGATTTTTAATTTTGAGCGCTCCTGCGACCTCTAGTGGCAGACGGCTCAGAGTGACTAGGTAAAGAAACTAAATGAGCAATAGTGCAACGTGCAGTGATTTTATTACTTTATTGCTATTTCTTTAGCGCTGTTATTGTTCTGCAAGCTACAATGGAAGTGCGATTTGGTGTTCGTACTATTTACTTTGTAGATGACAACTGTGCGTCTGGAGTAAAAGGTAGAAAATTAAAGGAAGCCGGTCATGTTTTGAACGTAACGCAACGATGCCAAATAATTGTTGCAAAAGTTATGAGACAAACTAGCGTTCATCTTCCTCCGTATGATGTTTCGATCACAGTACGTATAAATGGCAAATTAATTCATGACAATTAAAATAACATAAAACAATAAAATTTAAAAAAAAGTTAGATTAGGTTCTGTATAAAATACCTACTACTACTTACTCCACTCTTCTTATGTTTTGAATCCACACCTTTCGCCGTTCTTTGTCATATGATTTACCAGGGAAATTTTATGGACAAATCCGTGTTGTGATAAGCATTGTGGCATCCCACACCGCAACACAACAATTTACTTTTGAAACTCTAAAAGAGCCTTTTTTCCATTTTGCTCAATTTTGTTTATTATAATAATTATTATTGGTATATTTATTCGCTGGTATACTAACAGTTACACATATAAATATGGTATTTTAGGTAATAAACTTATTGAAAATACGTGTCATAATACCATGTGATTCAAAATGATTGTCAAATCCGCTGCTATAGATAGTAGCAGGGTGTAGGTATATGCCGCGTGTTTGTAATGAGTTTTGAACTAAGTCTGTTTGGAACACAAGAAAGTAACGGATCTGTCATAAATAAGGAAAACGTAACCTATATTTGAACTCGCATTATATTAAACGACTATAGATTGGTGTTTCTGCTTGTAAAATGAATGTAATGTAATTAATTAACTAGGAAATATGATATTACAATTCAGTACTAACTGGTGTTAACTAAATTTATTATTATTTTAGATTATCTACATATGTATAATTATTCATAATTAGTATAATTAATAAGTGACACAAACTTAAAATTGTTTAAAGAGCGTGTTGAAAATGGTCCACCATGAGGCATTAATGCAAGCGTTCAACTCTTCTTTCATGCTTTCCGGAAGACATTGATTATTTTGTTGTGCAGTTTATACTCTTACTGCATTGATATGGCATCTCTCAGTTCTTCTATGGTATGCATTGCGGTTTCTATAGATCCTATTTTTAGATAGCCAAACTATGAAGTAATCTAATGGGTTAGATCGGGCGATCTTGTGGCCATATTGTGCTCCAACGACCCGTCTGCAAAAAATGTTGGAGGTATTGGCAGGTTTGTCGAGCAGTATGTGTGGAGCATTATCGTGCTGAATAACCTGCTTCTAGCTCATTTTCTTGCAACTCTGCGATAAACAATTCACAATTGTTTGTAACGTTGGCTTTTACAGTTTCCTGAAGAAAATTGGCCTATTATTCTTGCCTGGATATAGCTAACCAAACTCCAACTTTTACGGATGCAATTGTGTTTTCTCGAAATTCGTGTGGATTTTCTGCAGACCAGATACGATAGTTTTGTGATTAATGTAGCCCTTAGATGAAACCAGGCTTCATCTGAGAAAAATGATTTGTTTAGCAAGTCATGTCCCTTAAATTGTTATTAAACCAGTGACAATATTCCAATCGCCTATCGTGGTCTAATGTGTATAATTCCCGTACCGTTAGAAACTTTATAGGGATGAAAATGTAACTTTCTTTTGACAGCTCGTTGGCTGAAGTGTATGATAAGCCTGTAAAATTATAAGAATGTAATAAACTATTTCACTTTAATGTTAATATGATTTTACCTGTTTGTTGAGCTAATTGACGCAATGGTTTAGTGGGACTCTGATCTAGACGATTCGTACATCCTCAATTTTGTTTTCTGTAAGAACTGTTCTGACGACCAGATGACTTGCCTTTGCGAACGCTTTCCTGTTTCCTCGAATGCGGTGCACAAGTCTATAAATATGTCTGCTTAAAAATCAAATCATCGAATTCTTCATCTGGAAACTGTACACGGAATTCTTGAATACATAAATCTACAGTAGATATCCAGTGCCCTTTCATGATTCCGCTTTCATTTCGGAAATAAGCTTCGAAAATGAATGTTTCGTGCTCTGGTGTGTAGGACATTGTACACTTAAACAGATACTTAAACGTTCTTAGATTAGGTCTATGTTTGAAAATAATTTGCTGCCTTACCACAGATAAAATCCCATTTTTCTTACAGTATTCAAAAATACTATTGTTGGTGATATTAGATGTAAATATAAACGTTTGAAAAAAATTAAGTTTGTTCGCGTCGCATGAACTATTTGCACTATTATGCACTTTAAGAACTTTTGTGTTCATGCGACGCGAACACACTTAATTATAAAGTAAATAGAACCGAGATAACTACAACACGCACTGCAAACTGTCGCTAGATGTCAAGAAAATTCAATTTAATGTATTGAAATTTGTAATGTAAGCTAACTTCGCTCATTAAATTGGTAATAAGTATAGATAAATTTTTCCGGAAAACAGTTTTTTCTTACGATAATCATTTTGAATCTCTGTGTACGTTCACTTCTGTTTGTTTACCCATTCAGTCTGCGCAATTGTGCCAATAGATAGCGTGGATGCATTTACACTCGCTCTCAATAGAGGAATTCCTTGCTGGTGAAACAGTTTGTATATACTGGGTTGGTGCATATTTCTTTGTAATTGAAATAGTCATTATTTATTTCTTTGTTTTCTACGAAAAATACATATACTTTCTGCCATTTTGGACGAATTAAAATTACCATACAATATATTATATTCACCAAGCAAAAATTTATTCGTCATACAACTGTTATTTCCGTCATTTATAGTGGTTGATGATAATATCAGGTGTGCAACAATTTTGTTACATGCAAATCTGGTATTGCCTATTTCTACTGGTTTTATGACATTACTCGCTGCTTTAGTTACCTATGTACTTAGGTGTAAATGTTTGACTAATAAATCTAGCCCAACCTCAAAAGTAATAAAGGGTAATTTAAGGCGAACCTGCAATTTTATTAGGCGTAAATTTATGATTATTATCCTTATTAAATCCGCTGCTTACATTGATCTAAAAAAAATAATAATTGCGGAACCTGTCTTTCCTTGTAACATTGATGGTTCACTCTTTATATGAAACCGCTATTATTTCGCGTCGGCGAGGTTTACATTGCACTGTATTTGTCTACGTTAAATTCGCTAGTAATTTATTGCCGAACTTAAGTGTAAATTCAACCATATATTCCCCGGATAATCTAAGGACATTTGTGAGTTGGACATCTCGGCAGGTGACGCAAACTACTAGAAATTTAATACGTCCATTTCCTGGCCGCAAATCCCGGTCATTCCCTTGGGAAGTTTGAAACAGATGACCGGCGGCCGGCACTTACCTTAAATGTCCCCGCTGTCCGTCGCGTCGTCGTGTGCGGTTTCCCAGGGTCTTATATGAGGTGAACCTTAATAACTTTAAAACTTAATTATTGCATGGATGTGGGCTATGAATATCTTCGAATTGATATATTCTTCTTCCAATGAATGTTAATGTAGTTTCAGTTGTAACGTTAATATGCAAATATGTGGATAGTTGTTACCAAGAGGTAATATTTTTTGTCATCAGGATAGACGCTTGACTGAGATTTATAATTACACTTATTACACTATGAAAGCTTTTTGAGAAAGATCTTTGATAAAAAAATATTTGACAAAAGGTTTAGTATATAGTAATAATTCTTTCTGCCTAATCATACGTGAAGCAGATATGAAAATACATGCTTTGTTTTATACTACATTTTTTTTTTACATATTTGCAGTAGAATGTCAGGTAATTACTACATAATTCTGTAGGTCACTTCAAGTCAGTCGTGTCATCCTGCTAACACCTTTATAGTCATCCTAAAAAAAAATTAATGCTCAACGTCTTCCTGGTGCATTGTATACCACGATTTGCCAAAAACTACCTACGTACCATTTTAAAAAAAATCTTTTCTTGACCAGTATAACATATTCTTTTTTGGTAGCTGCTTATTTTTATGATAAAATAAAAGCATATGACAACGATTCGCTTTATTTTAAAACTATATAAATTGTAGACAGTAATATTCAAATTATTTATAATCATTCTTTTGTTTGATAAAAAACAAAATCATTATTATGAATGTAACTAAAATATATCTTACACATGTTTCGATGTCAATGCCATCTTCAGGTGTCTATATAAGGAAGTTAAATTTTGTAAGTGAAAATTTATACATATGTGTGTGATACAAACGTCAATCAGTTGTTATAGAATAATGAAACAAGGTATATGATTGAAATTAAAACAATCATTTAATGAAAAACACTAAACAAAACTTTTGAATTAAATTTTTCTAAATTATTCTTTCCTTCAAAGTTTTTTTAGTATTTTTCTTTAAATGATGATTCTAATTTTAAATAATATGACCTGTTTTATTATTCTATAACTTATAACTACTCTTTATAATACAGATTAAGAAATTGTGTAGGTATTCCTAAATATGAAATATGAAAAAGCAAAAAATACAAAAATACAAACACAAATTTAAAAAATAAAACTACAATATGATACAATTTAGCAATGGCGTTTGTGTATGTTTAACTACTTTGTGTTGTTATATTAGCTAGTAATATTCAAATAATCTACTCCAACATTAAATTACAATAAATGGTAGTGCAGTGTAGTAACCTAGCTATTGCTTTTTAATGATAATGCGCACAAACCTCTGAAGTTCTATGTAAATCTATATAAGATGTTGCATGTGTCATGTAACAACGTTTAACCGTATGCTTTTGTCCGATTCTTCATATACTAACAAATATATAATTTTGAACACCATATGTTTTTTTTTTTAGAAAATAACGAGGTATTTTTCAATATAATAGGTATAATTAGAAGTTGGGTAGTAGCTGTTAGGGATTTGAAGAAAGTATTAATGGGTGTGCAGCCAATGGGCTATGAATGAAAAATCCTTGTTATACGCTCAGAACTTTCGCAATAAATGTGTTGCTTCTTCAGAGTCAAGTAATTGTAAAAATCCTAAACAAGCCAAAATACACATTAAATTTGAGAAACATACTCAACAGAAGTATACATTACAATGTAAAAGTGAAAAGTGAAAATCATAACAGAAAACCACATGGTAAGATGGTGACAGTCCTAACCTCATATCAGGGTCATATATGTAATATCCATTTTTTGAGGAGAACTATGATTTAAGATAAGAAGCATCACGATATTTAGGAGATAATGTGTAGCATAATACAACCTTTCTATTGCATTAGTATGTTTTATTGTGAATTGTGTTGTGAATTACTACAATGTATTAAACACAAATATATGAGAAGAAAATATGAGGTCCGTTTCATAAAATTTTATATTAGATACTTATACAGTAGTACAGTAGTGGTCTTAATTAATGTCTCCCCCTATGATGGAGAATTAGTATTGTATGTAAATGATAATAAGCTTCTATATATGCTCTCTAAGAAAGGTTTATACCTGCGCAAACCGGCAGAAGCTGAACTATTTGTGACATCCAGGGACCGTAGTTTTGATGTTTTTCCACCATAAGGGGAGACCTTAAATAAGACCATCACTATACAAGTTTCGACGTTTTACTATCCTTAGGCACTAAAAACGTCAGTAGAAAATACTAACAAAAACATATTTTGTTTTGTTTTTTTGCTTGGTGCGAGCTGTCTGACATGTCTGTCTGAGTCTTCAGAAATACTGCAGCCCCTTGGTTTTTTGTATTTAATTCTTCCATTTCCGTGCCTCTTAGACTGAAGTCTAGTTCTGCTATAAATACATATAAACTCCTTAGTCAGTCGTAGACTCGTGCTAAGTCATGACCATCAAATTAAATATGCCGATCGGACAGTTGAATCCTTCGATTCATTCTTGTTCCATGGTCTATTTTATCTGACATCAAAGTTGGCTAACGCCAGTACTTTTAAGTATTTCTGCTATAAACTAGTTTATATCCGATAGCTCCTTATCTTACCTTTCATGATTCCTGCTAACTTGGATTCAAGGCTAGTATTCTTGGTCTCTTTGGAACGTACTTGAATGCAGCAGTAGTTAAATAAAATTCAAGGCTAGTATTCTTGGTCTCTTTGCAACGTACTTGAATGCAGCTGTAGTTGAATAAAAGATTTGTTATGTATGCCTTTGTCTCGAACTAGGTTAGCCATACGAACCTAGTTCGAGACAAGTTGTTGAAGGTCATTATAGCAAGATCTTCGTGAATTGCATGAAATATATGCTCCCATCACTCGAAGCAGTCATATATCGTAATTGCGAATCGCTTTTGAATCAGATCCACCTGCTCTTGATTCGCTGTTTCTTCCAGATGATGCTGATCTATTACCATCATTTGTAATTCTGACGTTGCCTCGCTGAAACTTTTATTGAGTTTCTTCGAGGACTGCGGCGATGTTTTAGAGTCTTCAAGATTTTTTTTTTTTTATTGTTCTTACTATCCTTAGTGGTTTGGCTTTTGTCTTGGGTTTATCCTTTACGATCTAGCTTCCACCTTCTGCTTGATTGGGATAACTCTAAACGGAGGCCCTTTAACAGGTTGTTTTTCATCTGGGCTAGATGCGTACAAAATATTTTTCGTATTTTTCTCACTGTGAATATCATGGCAGTGAAACAAGCAAATTTAGTATGTTTAAAGTAACGTACTAAATTATTCACTACAGAAAGATCAGAAGAAAGAAGCGGATATGACTGACGAGGACTACTTGAACCCTTTATGATTTAATAATAATAAAATAATTCATGTTATTACTATTTTCTCTTAAAAGTGAATGTTTAACATTCAAAGAAAATTGAAAATCCTCTTGTATATGAACGTAAGGCTTCTTAGCGTAATCCTCTTTGCCGTATTAACCGTACATACGCAACATGTTCAGTGATTGATATTCATTCTCCGTTAATACGACACGGATAACTGATGCAGACGATTTTTCAGCTCGCGGTATTTAACGCATTTTTCAGCACATGTACCGGGCGGCCATCGAAAAATGAGCCCGCCGGTATTGTCCGTAAATGGCTAAATTATGCCCGGCAATATACAATTGTCACGTTGATGCGCACACCGTAATTATCTGTAATCTCGGATCCACCTAACTATATATAATAAACTCGTGAATTTAACCAAGGCGTACGATATCATCGAAATGCTAAATTATAGCAATTACACTTTTCTGTACGGCTTAAATAGAGTTTCATAATCCCCGCTTCTTGGATATAGGTATATACCAGCAATCCGAAATTGTTCGCGGACATTCCGTAATAAATATTTGAGAGGTGGCTTTATATACCTTTCCAGGGTGAATAAGTGCCGGTCAGATTTTTGAATGTTAAGAATAAAATTTTACTGAGCTGGTAGTAAAGTTTAATGGAGCAATAAAATTATCGGCTGAAAGGAATCGCTGGTTGGTAGAAACGAGGATTTCTACGGCATTTATAATCTGACACAAACTTTCTTTTATCACTTATTATTACTTACCTTTCCATCGTTTCCCTCAAAACCCCTTTATTACAGTAACGAGTATTACTTATTTTTAACGCACGCTAGAAGATGTGACACCGTACTTAATATTCCTTTTGATAACGCATAGGCGTTTAATAAATTACGCTCTCCGTACCTGTGGCTATTCTTAATTAAATACTCGCATACCCGTAATTCTTCTTGTTTGTCATTGCGGTTTTTAAGACGATAGCGGCGTGCGTGCATTCTTTTACGCGACGGGGAAGATTAATTTATTGTCATTGATGGAATTGCCGGTGCCCATTTGCATACGGGGATTTATCTTATTTGAGCAATTGAGCAACGGCACGAGATTTATGAATAATGAGTAGGAAACAATTAGGTGGTGCCGTGCGTGCGTGATTCTGTGTTTGATGCATTGTCGAAACCCAACCCTAATTCCAAATCTCTCTCGTGGTAACTAGCAATTTGTAATGTTAGGTTTAATAGAATGAGAATTTTTATATAGATTTCTTGTGAAGACGCAGTAGAATATGAATGTTTAAATCTTATCGCTGCATATGTGCAGTTACCCACAAGCAAAATGTCCGCCATAAATACAGTCTAACTATTCTATTAATTCTCTAACGACCAGGCAATGGAGAGATATTTCAGATTTAATTGATATGGGTTAATAACTTCCCATCATCTTTAAAGTTGAGATTTCTTGCTTGTTTATTACTGAGACAGTTGCCCTACATAAATACTAGTTTGTGACGCTTTTCTTAGAAAATCGATCCAAAACGTAAAAAAGCACTAATTTCCGTCCAAACTCTGACTTACCATAGACCTCTCTTATGTTGACCCTACCAGCAGCAATGGGGGTGTGGCCACTGTGGTTTAAAAATAACCTTATAAACCTTCTGAGAAATTTTCTCAAAAAGGTTACGTTTATACTTCATTTACCATAACAGACGAGGTACGTCATTACTTGCAAATTCGGGCCATGCAATACCATATCATTAAAATAACCAACTAACATATAACTTATTCATGTTCAATTACTACTGTGAATACTTTAAGCGATAATGCTCCCGATTAAATTTATTGTACTCATTTGTGCTTTTTTGTTATTTTTTTCTACTGCTATCATGATTAACATACTTTAAATCCTGATTTTCAAAAAGAATCATCAGTAATATTAACGGTAAATGTTATTTTTAAGAGTTTGTTTATTCACCTGTCAAAAGTGTTTGACAGTTAAATAACCTAACAGTTTGTTTACGTTTTGACGAACAGAAAATTTGCAACACGGTCGTGACGTCATAGCAAACTGACTCACGTAGTACATCGTCTGCTATAATAAATGAACTATATCTATTTAATACTAGTGGGTGGTATCTTCTCAAATCTGTAGATACTGGGCTAGGAATAATCCTCATTGGATTATAAATTGTAAGTCTGGGATCAATATTCCCAGAAAGTCAGTGTATGGTATGGGATTTTAGGATATCGAATAATTGGTCCTATCTTCTTTAATAACTCGTTGAATGCTGAAGGTTTAATTAACTACTTAGATGGGGAATTTTGAGATGCGATTGAAGATCTTACTTGTAATATGCGACAGAATATATATTTGAATTTAGATGTTGCATCAATTCATAACGCAAGAATTGTTCGTCGGTGGTGTAACAAACATATTCCAATGCTTTGGATAGGAAGAAAGAATGCTTTTGAACTGTGGTCGTCGAGGTCTTCGAGGTCTTCGACATTACAAACCTCAATTTTTATTTTTACAGAGATGTAGTTTGTGCCGCAATAATACAAGCCTGTCTGACATCAGCATCACAGAATTGAGACGAGTAGCTAAACGCAACCGTAAGAGAATTGAAAAATGCATTCAAATAGAAGGAGGAATACTTCAGAGAGACTACATTCGATAAGTAATTAGTTAATTATGAAAATTATCGCTGTTATTATTATTTTTTAAATTAATTACTAAAAGCTACTTATGTAGCTTAAGCTATTTTTAATAAAATGTTTGCTTCCATGAGACTATTAAATTGGAAATTACTAAAATTCCGTAGTACACTAGTATTAAATTAAAACCTGAACTTGTATAATAATATAATAAATTGTGTGTATGGACAAAAATAAATTTGACATTAAATTAAATTCTAACGTCAGACTTTTCGCTTTAATATTACTCCAGTTTTAAATTAAACCTCTGAATATTAACAAAAAAAAAATTAAAAATGCGAATTTTGTCATAAAATTCGGCATACGAGATTAAAATAACATTCTGAGAAACTCTTTCCTGTAACGTTTTCTGCTATCTCGTACGCGACGCAAGATATCGAGAATTGGCTCTGTTTGTGAAGTCGTGGTAGGCTGAGTTTCAAGTTCACATTTCAGTTAGTATCTCAAAAAATGTGACTTGTCAATCTCTATAACTGTGTGAAAAATCAAACTTCTACTTCTTCAAGTAAAGAAAATATAAAGGTGCCTTCATATTAAATGCGACACACTGCATATATAACTAGAGAAGAGCGAGTTATAGGATGTTAGCCAAAAAACCGGATTTGTTCACATCCATTTTATAGCTATCTCATTCTGGAAGCCGCCGGAATTAATGCTCAGTTTGATGTAAAATAGCAATTCTGTGACAATTCCAATGTGTTGTATTTATCGCTAGATCAAGTATGTTTATCTGATTCTTGTTGTTCCAGTCGGCCTGTTTATTTCCGATCGAAAATTCAGTACCAAATAACGTTTATTTCTTTGCCCTAGAACGGTAAGCATATATGCGCACTTCAATAAGCACTAGGCGTACCCATGCACCTAAAAAATAATTCTATTTAAGAACTAAAAAATAAAGGTAACAAAAACGTTTTAATCTATCTAAAAATAAAGTGATGAATCGAAAAGCAATAAAACATAGTGAATTACTGGACAACTATTTTATTACGCCGTATAGGCGCCAAGCTACCTAAGAGATCCTTTTCTGTCAAAAAGGATCTGGTTATTCGACGCTGCACGTGTTAATATGTTTATCACATGAGCAATAGCTATTATGTTTTTATTTATTGTTCAAAAACTTAGAGAAAGAACAAGAAATTATTAAAGCATAATATGTAAAGCGTAATATTTCTTATTGTGCTATAATGTAAAAAAATAATATACGAAACATAAACTTTTTAAAGGTACTGTATATTTTTTTCTAGTAAAACTGATTTTTTTATTCTAAAAGAATTACTATTGCAAGGCGATGCAGGACATTATTTTTAGATAGTACGTCTAAAATGTTTGATATACACTTAAATTTTACTAGTTTGTCTCTGGGATTAATTAGACAAACATTTACAACATAATTTAAGAAAGCAAAGTTGTTGTGTACCCTACACCATCTAGATAATAAAGTGAAGTTATCTCACTCTAAAGGATTAATCGACTGGGAACAAAATATCAAGTCGATATTTATATTTTGACCTATTGGTATTGATGTTGAGTGATAGAAATATTGCTGTAAACTACGACGCCCATTCCTAATTAATGCTATTAAAAGTTTTTGAATTTAAAATAGTGTCTACGTGGTGTTTTGTGTTAGGAATTAGGATTACTAGGTTATCTAGATGTACATAAATTTCCATATCTTGAATTACAATAATGTCTTCCATTTTTCTACTCTATTTAACTTGCTTGTACCCTCTACGCTTGAGCAATTTAATTATATTACGTTACAAATTCTAACCTACATTCAGCAGCCATGAATGATTAATTAACAAAGAAGACTATTGAAGGTACCTAGCTAAAAAAAAAGATTATATCAATTGGAACAATTGGCATGTTTATATATAAGAAGCTAATGCCTCAAAGCAACAACGAAATTTTAAAATTAATTCTAATCATCGAACGTGACTACCGCACAGATCAGAATATATTCGACTGTGAGAACGTAAATTCACGAAAATTCTAATACACACCGCTTGCGTGTAATTGCCTAACACTAAAAACAATTCAGCGTAGGCGTCAACTAATAAACATTTTATAAACGGTCGCGGCGCACACGCATGAGACTTATGAGACTTGAGTTGGCTTCAATAACTTCAATAGGCCGCCCGCGGGAGTTGGAATGAGCTGTAATGCTGCTGTCTGAGGAGGTTTGATGGATGAGATAGATAGTCGCTTGTAACTTCGTTCTTCGTTCAGATAGTCACCTGTTACTTGGCCGTTTTTCAGCTACACATAACAACGGAGGAGATCCGCCATTCTATTCTTGGCGCACTGAGTTGTATATGTACGTTCCGTGCTTATTGTTCGTTAATTAGACAGCCATTATGCAGTACGTTAAATTAAAAAGCATTGGATATAAGACCTAGACGCGTGTTTAAATTCTCAGAGAGTTTAAACTGTTGATTGTTGACATGCGGAATCTCTATGCTAAGTACGTCTCTAAATAATTGCGTGTACACATCATCTCGTAATCGCTGAACAAGTCCGTATATAATTGTAAATACACTTGGTTGAATGAAAAATGTTAAGTGTGTTCGTAGGTACGGATTAAATAACCGGAGGCAATGGAGTATATGTAATCTTGACTCGACATTTTCAACTAATTGCAATTGTGGCGAAAAATAGCTATTGCCAACATCTAATGATTACTTATGAGCAAATATTGTGAATTCAATTCACTATTAACATATTCGTTTTATTTAAGAAAATGATTTTCATAATATCAATTTACTTTCTGATGCACTGTAAAACCTGCATAATTAATTCACCGGTTATTTTTAATGATCGTTAATGATATGTACAATTGTGAAAATGTTTTTTGCAGCCTTGGAATTTTATTGAAGAATTTTATAAGAATTTATAAGGTATGAAGTCCTATTATTGTTACCTGCTGCCTTGTGCACTGCTAAAATCTTACATAAATATACATTTTTATTTAAAGTAATATATTAATACTGCCCAAAGCAAAATTATAACTAAGAGAAAAATCTCAAATAGGTTCATGGCAGTTTTGCCATTATGTTTTTGAATTTTTTTTAATGAGAACACCATAGTTTGTTAATATACTGTCGAAGACCTTATGGTTCTTGTATGTATGTATATAGCGAGGGTGATGTTACACTACAACCTAAAGCCTGTATTGTGTCCCCTATTCTTGCTGCTTTACAGCTAGCTTTCCAATCCTATTTCTTTCAGAAAGTGTAGGACATTAGACCTCAGGTTAGATAAGTCTCCCTCTACGATTTCACATGCTCCCAGGTGCAACGCCCTTGAGTTGCACAGTGCTACGCAATTTGAGAGGAAACGGATGCCATCCTGTTCCCCAATCTGCTCCAGTCTTTTTATTCCTCTCTTTGTTCCTTCCTTATGAGGTATTCTCACCTTGGAAGTGGAAGGTTTCCTATGGAGGTCCTGCTCCAATTACTGTTTATTAGCGGTGTCGTCCCGCTAATAAACGTCCTTTCCTCCATGGTTGATCCCACGAGTAGCTAGGGAAGAAAAAGTCCACCTCCACAGAGCCCCGTATGCAGAGGTAAGGCTAAATAAAATGGGGTGCGCCAAGTGCCCCAAGGTTGGACTAGTAGACTGGTCTTCTATCCAGCCACGCATCCCATCAACTTAATCCGCCACCTTAGGATTTAGATTTTTGTTGTGGTTGTCTCCTCTCGGTCCGTGCAGTTAAGCCAAGACCCTCCATCCCTTTCGGGACCTGGTTTAACAGTTGGGCTTTCGGTCGCCGAAAGCAACAACTGGCATCAAGCCTTTAGCCACGACACGAGGGCGGCGAGGGGGAATGGTCCACGGTCTTCAATCAGCCTGCTCCGGTTTTAAGCTGAGAGGACAACCGCTAGTAACCATCCCGTCTCGAGCGAACCCTGACAAGATGGCATTTTTCTTATCCACCACCCTGGGGACGCGCCTGATAGGTAGTCCCTACCTTCAAGTATAGCTCTTAGCAAATGCTTTTTCTTCTGTTGGCGCAATTGTTTTAGACCTAATGGTCTAAACAAATTAGCAGCGTTAGACCTCTTTCAGACTAGGGGATTTGGTTGATTCTACTAAGTTGCCTGGTTTACTCTCAACTAGTTAATAGTCGTTGAAGACCTACTGAAGCCGCCGAAGCGGATAAGTTGACTCCGTGTCAAAGGGTTTATATCAGTATGTCACCATCATTTAAAAGTGACCAGACGACAGGATATTCTGAAGATTCCACCATCATCAAGGAGGCAGTCCACGGAATAAACAGGCCTATACTCTTCATTTTATAACACACGTGTGATTAAGAGCTCAGAATCAATATCTAAAACGATATAGAATAATCTAATAATTAGAATCTGGTATTTTTCATTTTACTAATAAAAAAATACCATATAATTTAGTTTAATAATTATCGGTTGATGCATTAAGAAATTCGTATTTATCATTATCAATAATTCCCTAAAAAGAAACAATCGTTTACTGATTAATTTAAAGTTGACTAATAATGAGTATTTTGTTTTAAAATTCAGAATCTAATCAGCACTTTAAACAATTTTAAACAGTTCGAACAGAGTTTAGAGGTTAAGTTGCAGAGATAATGTTGTAAAAGGTTAACATTTATTTGATTTACAAAATATAAGTTAAAAATTTACCTGAGAATCTGTGTCTTCGTTGATAATCGACTGTTTCATTGCACCATACTTTTATGATGACCGTTACTTGATTTGGCGGCAAATACTTATCTCGTCCAAGTAGATAAACAGGAATTTGTACAGTGTTCACAGTGGTCACAATTTGAAAGGCGCCAAATAAGTTACAACTTGAACACAGTCAAGGTAAGTGATTCTATTCATATATCGTTATTTCGAATCCTTTAACGACTCTGAGATTTAAAAAAATTATTGACGATTATAATTAATTCAATTTATTTATTTCTTTTTATTTTATTACAATATGCATATATTGTATGTTCTTATATAATGTTATATTGACAATGTCCATTCCATATGGTGAATATAATTAGCGTTACTATTACTTTTAACTTTTTTTTAAGGTTATTAAACCTTCGTTCATTGAACCGAAAATCTTGGGAAATAATTGAATTATAAAACTCATAAATTCTCATATATGCAAGTCGATCTTACGAACACTCAAAAACGGTTATAGAATCAAAATGCGTGAAAACTCGATTTGAGGTAATACTGCATTTCGGGTAAAGCTCGGTTTTGAGTAATAATCGATTTCGTCGAGTACCCGTTTTCGAGTAATAATAATAATATTGTATATTGTATATTGTATATAATAATAATAATAATATATATATATACAAATATAAAAGTACATACATATGAAAAAATAAATGTTATATATGTATATAAGGCACACAAAAACAAATTGGATGTAGATGTCTTAGGCTCTACTTATATATTCGTGCATGCTGTAACATTCCATCTCCAAAAGTTTACGCCTCACTTTTTGTTGAAATTTATTAAGGGGTAGCGATGTTAGATCCAACGGCAATGTATTATATCCCAATAGTCGACGGAATGCTGTGTCTGCGTCAGTCTATGGTAGGGTGTTAGTAGATTGTTTCTGTTTCGGGTTTGATAGTCGTGATTTTCTTCGTTAAATGCGAAGTCTTTTTATGAGAATACACGTATATTACTAAATGTAGTATTAAAATTGAAGGTAGCGTAAGTATCGACTCTCTTCTAAAGTAGGACCTGCAAGACTCGTTATACTTAAGTCCACATATAGCTCTAACTGCTTTTTTTTGCAGCACGAAGATTCTCTCTGCAGAACTGGATAAACCCCAAAACATACCCCCATAGCTGATCAAGGAGTGGAAGGAAGCAAAATAAACTGATCTGACCGCTTCGTTGGTAGATACCTGCTTCAGTCTTTTTATCGCAAACAATGTAGATGTTAATCTAGGTGCGAGGGATTTGATATACTCTGTCCAACTAAGTCTGCTGTCAATCACTAAGCCTAGGAATTTAACGCTGCATTGCTGCTCTGTTTTTTTGGTAGTAAAGCGCAGTGTCTGGATTTTGCTCGTATTAATCTTTAAGTTATTTGCAGCAAACCAATTTTCTGCCTCCATATAAACAGAGTTCTGTATTTTGAATGTTACCAGGTAAATCGTTGATGTATATGATAAAAAGCAGGGGCCCTAATATAGAACCCTGTGGAACTCCATACTTGACCTGTTTTGGTGTTGACTGGGTGTTTTGTCATTCTGTTATCTGTATTCTGTTTGACAAGCAAGAACTTAACAACTGCAACGTGTTCTCCCTGATGCCATAGTGTTCCAGTTTATTTGCGAGCACCACTGAATTGACCGTGTCGGATGCTTTACTTACATCAAGCATAGTCATATCAACCTCGGCACCACTGTCAAATGCATTGTAGATGTAATTTATTGCCTCAAGGACTCCTGTTGTTGTTGAACGGCCTTTCGGTAACCATGTTGTTTGTCTGACAGAAACTTATTTTTCTCAAGGTAGTCTTGTAGTCTGGTGGCAATAGCATGTTCAAAGATTTTAGAAATAGCTGGTAAAATGCTTACGGGGCGGTAGTTTCCTTTAAATCACAGGCTCCTTTCTTATAAATTGGAATGACTTTTGCTACCTTGAGTTGCCCAGGAAAAATTTCTTGGTGAATACATAGATTGAAAATATTAGCCAGTGGAATGCTGATTTCTGTGCTTATTTGTTCCAAAAGTATCGTTGAAATGCCATATATCTCCCTTGTGGCTTTACCCTTTAAAGTTGTTATTATTTCTTCTATTTTTTTTTTCTTGAGTAAGGCTCGATTTCGGATAAAGCTCAATTTCGAGTAAAGTTCGACTTCGGATAATACCTGATTTCGAATAAAGCTTGATACCCGGGTGACCTGGAACCGGGTAGTGTATTGAACAGGTACTCGTCTCCTGAAAAACACGGGTTTCGACAGCTCTACCCTTAACTGTGTATTACTTTCACATTTTGAGGTATTCTGAGTACTGAAGATTTTAATGTTAACCTTTTTTGAAAAGTAAATCTAATTAATCTATATAACTTTGCTATTTTAATATTTTTTTACACAATTCCTGTTGGGTCATTACACTTACTTACTTATTACCTAGCAATAAATCTCTTCAAAATGCGGTTGCCATTTTGTGCAAACCAACTAAATATTCTTAATAAATGTGAGCACTCCATTTGAATAGGAAGTAGTACGTACAACCTTTACCATCTAATGGAGTGAAACGCCGCCTCGCTCTATGATACCCCGACGTTCGTTCGTGAACAATCCGGACTCGCCGCTAATTACAGAAATAACCTGACGAACACGAGTTTTACAGTTACGGCTCTCTGGTTTTTCGCCGATATTTTTCCCGGGACAATCACGCCTTGCTCGACTCGTGAGATGCTCGCTTCCCGAGTGAGATCTTATTTAGCAAAGTTAGTGCCCGGTTTTGCAAATTGTGTGACTTCAAACACTTCGTCTCGATCTTTATTCACCAGCTGCTTGCCCACCTTCTCACCAGAGCACACCCGCTAAAGGTTATTCAACCCGCTTCGGTTTTACGGACGATCGTGTGTTCTTCGAATATTGTGGTATCGGGAAGTTTAGAAACGATACCATTCCGAACGGAATGGAAAACGGGCGAATTTTTAATAATTACTTCACTTGAGCATTTGCGGCCGTTGCCATAATAGCTATCATAATAAATCTTCTCTGACACCTTCCAGTTCGAGAAATTTAATATTCATTTTTTGGCGTAATGCGATACGGTAATTATGGAAGTAATTATAAGGTAATTTAAAGGCGTGACAGGAAGGTGGTGCGTAACGCCATCATCTGTTTCTAGATGGTAACGTTTCGTACATACATACGTTAATACTTATATTTATACTTTGGTCAGCTCCCATTATGCACTCAACAATCGTGCTTTTTCTTACCGTGAATCGTTAATAACGTGTCTGAAATTCTTTTCGAGTTATTTTTTTTCATATACATGCTACATGTATTTAAAAGCTTACAGTGTTGCTAATTAACGCCTACTGCTTTTTGGTATATTTAATCACCATTTATTTTTAATGATCGCTAATGATATGTTGCGTCACAACAATTTTGCAAGTGGTTTTTAACATGTACAACCATGGAATCGAGGAATTTTGTAGGAAAAATACGGAATCTTATTATTGTTATCTACTGTACAGACAGTACATTGTGCGTATTATATTTTTCTAATGAAAACTAGTGTCCTAAACAGGTACTTTTTTTCAACGATTCAAATCATACAACGCTTGACTTGACGTACGTATTGCTGTGTATTAATTGAAATAAATAAAAAATGCAAAATGAATTTAAAAAAGGAAAAGAAAAAATATTAGCTAGCTCACCGGAAAAGATTTAAATGAAACAAAAGAACTATTAATCTCAGAGTTACCCTCGCGAATTAAAACTTTAATCTAACCACGGAAAGTAAATTGTGAGTGAATGAAATCAGACTTTCTTAATTACACGAAAAATTGTAAAAGTTTAAAATAAATTAAAAGAACAGGATTTTTAACCCAGTGACGCAATCAAACAACAATTTATTTTTACACAACGGGCTAAATTACAATGGTGCAGAAAAAAAAACCTTGAACTGAAGGTTCTGGCCTAAAATAAAAACTGCACTAGGTTCTAATTTAAAATAGGACAATGCTATTTCCTATGCAAAGCAATAACGAAAGGTTTTATTTGTTTAGGAAGATTATTCAATCTCTTTGAACTTCTATCCACGTGGTTTCACAAATTAAAATGATCTAAGCGTGGACAAATGCTAGAAATTTACGGAAATGAAAAAACAAAATCAAAGAACAAAGCTTCTACTCACCCAAACGAGGTGATAGAAAAATTAAAAATTGATGCAGCAAAATAGAATAACAGAAAAATTAACTCTTTAAATATAAACGAAAGAAAAAACTAAAATAAATCTTCCTAAACAAAAAGTAATAATTGATCCTATATCTACAAAGTGCACACTTTAATACATTAACAATTATTACAATAAATATTCCTTGATTGATCATATAAAAGAAAATGAAATTTTACGATACAAAATGAATATAAAAATGGCAACAACAAATTAAGAAAAGCGTCTACTCACATCAATAGTCGAACAAGGAAGTCTTTAACGAAATCCTACAATTGTTTTTCTTCAAAAATCCCACTCTCAAAATTCCTACAACGCAGACGTAGAACATTACAACGACAATATTAAATAGAATACGCATTAAATGAGCACAAGCGAGCAATAGAGATTTGAATGACTGGATTAATTATAAAACAATCTTAACATTACATAAATAAAATCATCATACAATAAACTCTTAGACTAAACTTATACAAAACAAAACAAAATTGTGAAAATTCTCGGTGAATTGAAAATCAGCTATTCAAAGAAATCACACCAACCGTAATATGCAACTTAAAATACACCTCAGTGATAAAAGGGTTGTCCAAACCACAGCAGCATGTATTTTTGCAAATAAACATTACGACAATTTTCTCATTTCACTTTTCACAAACAATTGATAGATGCAAGTGACAATTATTGACAGGTGCAAATAACCTCAGTTACAAAGCAGCAAATTAACAAAACATATAGATTTTTGTTGTTGTGGGAGCTACCTGACATGGAGTCTCTGGAAGCACTGTAACCTCTTGACGTTTTGTATTCAGTCTCCAATTTTTTTATCCATTAAATTCTAACAGCCATTCCATGGTCCTATTAGTACGCTGCACTAAACCGTACATATCTCTAGTTGGTTGATCTTGCCAAAAATACATAGAATGTAGTAAGCGTTCTACGTCTTCTCATTACAAAGCCTGCAGTTTTTATCTCCAGTTAGGAGACCTGTTATGATGCGAAGATGATTCTGGAAGAACTACTGGAACCCAGTAGTCCAGTAGTTCTTCAGCCTTCCTTTTTGGTCGGTTAATAAAGGTCCTACTATGGATTTGTCTGGTTGTATTATTCCAGTATTCGTTGTGCTTTTCTTTGTCCTGCTGTATTGTTAGACGCTCCTGGAACATGTTCTGGGCCTATAGACATCCAAGGCCAACATTTTCAACACTCGATCTGATTTTTTTCATGAACATATTTTTTTTAAAAAAATTAGTTTTCAAAAAATGTATGTAAGGTATAAGTAGTATATTTTAAATGTAAGTTACAGAATGACAGCGTCTATCCAAAAGGAAGCAAGATATTGCCATTTGAAAAAAAAAAATTCAAGGTCATTGCAAAACCGTTATTAAAAGATAGCTTTTGTTAAAACATTAATGTTTCATGATTTTTCTCAAAGCACATTAATTACGTTGGTATTTGGGTATGTTCAGACTCTTCGGACATACTGTATGTAGGGTACACATCTGCTAATCTATACTTGCTTACTGGTGCTGCATTGACTTTCCGTCCTCTGTCCTCGCCTCGAGATTTCCTTCTCGTCTCGGGCTGTCAGTATCGAGGACGCAATTGTCCTGCTTTTGGTTTTTGGTGATATTTTTGTCGTAGTATTTATTGTCGTAACATTTGCTTGAATCGAAACCTTTTCGAAACCGTCACTACAATGTAACTCGGCTATCCACTAGAATTAGCACTCCTAAGAGTGAGGAACCAACAGAAGGGGAAGGTGGTTCACTCATCTCTTTTTGGGTTTTGATATAGTTGGTAGTGGCACTCTTTGCAGAAAGTTATTCACCATCTGAAATCAAGTATGTTTCATTTGTTTGCTTTAGCAAACCTAGCATGCGCATCAATTTTTTTACGGAACATTCCGGATGCTTACAGTGTCAGAGATATTTTCCAATCATAGAAGAAGGAAACAGAATGGCATATCTCGGAGTGGGGGAAAACTTGTATTTCCGCGCCATCTATGAACTAATTTTTTAAGTTTCGGGCTACTTAGCACGGCTGGTTGCATAATATTCGAATATATTTGAATTTTATTTTTGTGATACACAGAAGAAAGTGTCCAAGTCTAAAATTTAAAGATATTGATTTTTTAAGAAAAATAGATGAAAATATATTTATGATTAAAAAATCTGTTTTTTTTTTTAATATAGGCGCTTAATTGTATTTTCATTTGTTTTTCTTAAAGAATCGACACCTTTAAATTTCGGACTTGGACACTTTCTTCTGTTTACCAATGATTAAAATGGTTTTTACAGTAACATGCAATTTATTTCTTTAATTTTGTTAACATCACAGAAAACATCACAATAAAGTACATTTCAAGGAAAGTTATCATCCCTTATAGAATTACACTAGTTTTTATTCAATTGTACTTGTAGAGAGAAACAATTTTGCATACATTAACATTAATAAATACAGTGAGGTTGTAAATGGTCCCCCCCCTGATAACTTTTGAATGGTATGAGATAGAGCAATGAAACAAAAACCAAGTGAAATTAGAGATAATTTGTGATTTTTTGCCTATAGAGATACGCACATGGCTTCTGATGTAAATAGAGGGCGTAGCTATCTTTAAAATTTTAAATAGAAAGTAATTTCATTTAGAAGCTCATTTGGAAGATATTTCTATTACTTTTATAGCAATGCAAACAGTTTTACGATTTTCGAAAATTTTTACACAACTTATCCAAGATTAATAATGGAGTACTTACGTTACTTTTTCTATAGCCCTCGTATAAATATTGTGGTTAAATGTGACTTAGGAAGCGATTGCTGTAAAATATGACATATTTTACAATATGGAGTTTTTGCAAAATTTAGCAAAGTGTCTTATCTGTCAGTGTATGTGTCATGTGTGTGGGGTGTCTATGTTACAGATTACTCTATAACAGGTTTCTGTACACTATATCCAAAAGCGAATACGAGGGCCATAGAAAAAGTAACGTAAGTATCTCCAATTATTAATCTTGGATAAGTGGTAAAAATTTCGAAAATCGTAAAACTGTTTTGCATGCATAAAAGTAATAGAAATATCTTCCAAATGAGCTTCTAAATGAAATTACTTCCTATTTAAAATTTTAAAGATAGCTACGCCCTCTATTTTACATCAGAAGCCATGTGCGTTCTCTATAGGCAAAAAATCACATATTATCTCTAATTTCACTTGGTTTTTGTTTCATTGCTCTATCTCATACCATTCAAAAGTTATCAGGGGGGGAGGGGGGGGAGGGGTATCATTTACGACCTCACTGTATATACTTCGTGTACGGCATGATAAATTTAAATTTTGAAAGTAATAATTTCAATATTTAAACAATACTGAGTTTTGCATTACTTGTTGATTCTTCTCGTTGTACCAACAATTGCCAAAATGTAGTTCCTTTAGATGACTCCAAGAACTCCTAAAATTATTTCCTTTATTTGTGCGATTGTATATAATGACAAATCTAATAGATCAGGTAAATTTAAGGTACAAAGTGAATTTTATACTAAACGATTGTTAACCTTACATTCTTGGATAAAAAGGTAATAAGAAAAAAAAACATGTGAGATCATATTCCCAAAATTCTGGCCTTTACTTAGAGAACTGATTTTATGCAATACGCACGGATATATCGAAATAAAAACATAAAACAACTAACGACAGCACAAAGTTAATTTTAATTACAAAGTGATTCAGAGTACAAGCAGGTACAAGTGCATATCATGCACACGTTATATGTTCGCATGTTGTATCCAAACGTGTGAAAGTAATTAAATTTAAATAAATTTTTAAAAATAGTTTTTATATTAATTGTTATTAAATACATACTTTAAATTAATTTAAAAAACAATAGTTTTTAACTAATGGGTTTGTAACAAGAATAACTATTGTTTTATTCTTGTTACAAACCCATTAGTTAAAAATTTAATTCATAAAAGTAGAATAGCTAGGCCGGTTTTGGCGCAAAATCCCATAAGGTTTGCATAGGGGGTCACAATTCACATTTTATCCCCTCCACTCCTACTTTTATCTTGACTTCATCATGTAATTGGGCGGCTTCGAAGCGCACGAAATTTGAATACGCATGGGGCCCCACAAATGGGAACAGCTGTTCCAAAGATTCAGTTCCAATCGGCCACTCTGTATAGTAGACCATATATCTTGTTATGTATTCTGTTAGGTACGTTACGCAAATTATCTGTGGAATGTGCCTATGTTATGGTTATGCCGAGGGTTTGACGATAACGTAAACAAGGAAAGAGTGTCGAAGTGGCCGAAGGGTCTCAGTCTAAAGGTATATGTAAAAGAATAAAGGTGTTTTAAGAAAGAGTATTGAATTTTCTTACACTTCCTGCATCTGTTATACTCCAGTTTGACAATATTGATCCTGCTTGCCTGATCTTCAATCCGTTTAAAAATTTCCACGAAGATAGATCAATGTATGTGATAAACTGACATTAGGGCATTGCTTTTTTCATACTCGTTTTATTATCAGGTACAGATATCCTCAAATATAACCAAATGCAAATGTTGTGCAATTTACTTGCTGTTTTTCTAGACTTTACTGCGCGAAGAGATACTAGTGGACTATGGCGAAGCAATAGAACATAAACTAAACTAGAACATAAACTAAACAGTTACAATTTACAACCTTACAAGGTTAAATTGTTCTACGAACGAGTAACATAATCTTCGGCGCGATATACACCAACCACGACATAAACTTACGTCCACCGCTTCCCTTCCCCGTCATTAATTATTGTTTAATTCGATTTTCATCGTAAAATGCTAATGCGAGGCAATTCATATTCACCTTATTATATTTATTATATTTATGCTGGCGCATAAATCACATAGAACCGGACGAATGGTGTAGCGACCGCGTGCTCCGTGTATTATGCCAATGTCATTTCGTTTTTACAACCGTTCATAAAGCAAACGTGCGTTTTATTCCTTATTAGTTAGAACAGGTCTAACAATAAGTATAGGTAGGCGTCACTCAATTTTAGAATTTATTTTATGAGAATGATTTTAATTTTTTTCGGTTTTTAAACATATAAAAGAGCATAGGTTCGTAAATGTACTTGCCTATGTTCTAAAACATATACACATATATTATAATTACATTTTGTAACTGGTATGATGGCACTTTACGGTAATAACCTAATCTACTGAGAAAATAATTGTATAGTAGTTAGTCAATAATGCAATAGCGAAGAAATCGGTAACTCTATTGATGCGGTAATATTTTTGTTTTGAATTGACAATATTTAGTGTTGAGTTATGCCTAAATACTATTTGTAATATCGTATATTGCTCCTAATTCGATATGGTAATATTGCGATTCATTGGTATACAAACAAATTAGAGCAACTCAAAAAACTTGACAGGCAGAAAAGAAAGGCAAAAAAATATATACAATAATAAATATACATTAAACTAATAGGAAAAAGATAGTATAAAGAAAAAAATGACAATAATTCAAGCTTATGTTAAGAAAAAATACAAAAAGCGACGAATAATACAAATAAAAAAAAATATCTGCTCACTAAACAATGCATTCCTTCGCAATTGGCGGAACAGAGAAGGTGGACGAAAATAACCTGCTCCTCAGTCTGAGAATGTTGCTGAAGGGTCTTTCCAAGGTGATGAACTGAAGGAGTTAGTACCTTACATTAATGGTATGGACATCTGTTCTAAATAAAACTTTACGGAACAACTAAGTTTTTTGAAATAAATAATTTTATAGAAAAGATGGTAGCATAAAATCCTGCCCTGGCAAAGATATTTAACCAGCCACCTCATTTAAGTATATGAGAGATCCTGCTAAATTACGTATTGCTGTGTACTGATTGAAATAAATGAAAAATGCAAAATGAATTTTTAAATTGAAAAAGAAAATAAAATATTAGCTAGCTCAACGGAAAATGTTTAAATAGACCCAAAAGAACTATGAATCCAGAATTACCCTAGCGATTTAAAACTTTAATCTAACCACGAAAAGTAAATTGTGAGTGAATGAAATCAAACTTTCTTAAATGACACGAAAAATTGAAAAGGTTTAAAATAAAATAAAAGAACAGAATTTTTAACCCAGTGACGCTAATTAACAACCAATTTATTACAACAAAACGGGCTAAATTATAAAGTGTGCAGAAAAAACCCTGAACTGAAGGTTCTGGCCTAAAATAAAAACTGCCTTTGATTGTAAATTAAAATAGGACAATGCTATTTCCTATACAAAGCAAGAAAGAAAGGTTTTATTCGTTCAGGAAGATTATTCAATATCTTCGAATTTCTATCCACGTGGTTTCACAACTTAAAATAATCTAAGCGTGGACAAATGCAAGAAATTTACAAAAAATGAAAAGCTAAATGAAAGAGCAAAGCTTCTACTCACCCAAACGAGGTGATTGAAAAAATAAAAATGAAGCAGCAAAATTTAATAACAGAAAAATTAACTCTTTAAAACTAAACGAGAGTAAAAACTAAACTAAATCTTCCTAAACAAAAAAAAATTATTGATCTTATATCAATAAAGTGCACACACTTTAATATATTAACAATTATCACAATAAGAATTCCTTGATTGACTAAATAAAATACAATTAAGTTTAATAATATCAAAATGGATCACAAAATGGCAACAAAGATTTAAAAATACGTATACTCACGTCAATAGTCGAACAAGGAAGTCAACAAAATTCTACAATTGTTTTTCTTACAAAAATCCCTCTCTCAATATCGTACAACGCAGACGTATAACATTACAACGACAATATTAAATATAATACGCATAAAATCAGCACAAGCGAACAATACACAATTTAATGACTGGATTAAATAAAAAAAAACGTAACACTACATTAATTAAAATGATACAATAAACTCTTAAACTAAAATTAATCAAAACGAAACAAAATTGTGAAAATTCTCGGTAAATTGAAAATCAGCTGATCGGAGAAATCAAAACAACCAAAATATGCAACTTAAAATACATTCAGCGATAATGGGTTGTCTAACCACAGCATCATGTATCTCGAAAAAAATCAAACACAAGAATTTTGCGAGCGTTAAAGCCTAGTCTTATCGATGCTGTGTAAACAATAATACGTATGTAAACGCTCAGACAAAAGTTGAATCTAAAGAGCACCAAAGATTCAGTTAAAATCTTCCGAAACTAACATGCAAACAATCTGTGCTGCCATACAAAAGCTTCCAATTACTGCACTCTAATCTAATTAAATGTGAAACATGCTCCTTAAAACGAAGTTTGATGTCAAGAAAAAGCCCCAAGTTACGCACAAAATCTGATACTTCCAAACTTGATCATTGGTTTTTTAATTTCAATTTTACATATATCCAAGATCGCAGATCGGGCTTTTGCACGCCAAAAACTATAACACAAGTTTTGTTACTATTTACATATATTACGACCATGTTTTTTTTTTTTTGGATATGTTAACAAGTGACTGAAGGTCACCATTTACACTACCGGCCATTGAATTTAACAACTGGTAAATTACTGCTAACTAAATAAAAACGTTAGGAATTTGAAAGAAAATAAAAATGTATTCCTAGAAACAAAAATATAAACAAATAACAAGAAGAAATTAAAAATAAAATAAATAATAAAAGGTGGTAATTACAATATTACAAACATTTAATGATATTTGAAATATAAATTAAATGAAGTAGAGATCCTAAATAGTGACTTGAGGAACACCAGGTATAATTGGGAGTAGCTAGGACAAACGACCATTATATGAAACTTGTTTTGATCTACCGGATAAATAAGAAGAAAAGAAAATTTTCAAAATTTTGAGAAAATCCTATATAATTTAAGATTGTAAGCAAAAGAGTATGGTTAATTGTATCAAAGGCTTGAGGATAGTCTAACATTACCAAAACTGTAATTTGCTTATCATCAATACCACGCAATGAATCGTCAATAATGTTAGCCATCTCACATTATACCCCGGGCAGAAGCCCGACTGCTTCAAGAGGAGTGGATTTTGAGTATCCACGAGTGCTTGAATCTGCTAGGTAACGTTTTTTTTTTTCTAATAATTTAGATGAAACGAGGAGAATAGATATGTCGCAAGTTAATTGGAGTACTTGATTCACAAGACTTTTCTTTAGAAAAAGATCCTCACTAGCAAACAAGAATACTAGAGACTTCATCCTTCTGCTTCTTTTAGCAAGAAGGCTTAGATAAAAATGCATACTAACTAACTGATTATTGAAACTTTTGAGACTTCGGTTACACACATAAAAAGGATTTTTCAGTTAAGTAAATATATTTCTTTACGAAGTTTTACTTCTTCCAAATATATCTGTATTTGAAATAAGAAATTATTCTTGTATAGAAGCAATATTTTACTTGGTTGTAATCGATAATAGTCTTGGTTATAAGGCTTGTTTTAAGAAAAATATATTTTCTCCAAGAAACAAATATTTCGATCTAAGAAATAAAAGAGGCAACGAAAGAGTGGATCAAATATTTGAATTAAGAAAATAAATTCTTTTATTGAGGATTTTAATATTTCAGGTAAATCTTACAAGTACTTATGTTAAGGTGAAAATTCGTTTTAAAAAATATGATGTCATTTTTGCGGTAGGGTGAATTTGGCTACGTGACACCGAACGATTACCAATAATGCAGTAGTTGTGTGCATGCGTCGAAGATAGAAATGTGAATTACGGTGGTGCTAAATACATTAAATTGTATATAATAGTAGGAAGTCGGTAAGTAATTCAAGGGTTTAACTGTTTTATTTTTAAACTACAGAGCCGTATTTAAGCTTCTTGATAATGAAAGTTTTTGAAAGGTATTTAAGTACAAATTTAAAATTTACCTACGAAATCTTAATTCCTCTGCATTTACTGCCTCTAACGAGGCTGCAAAATTTCGAAAGAAAGCATTGGAAACACAAGATTTAGAAGCAAAACAGCATTTTTATCCTTGCGAAGGTTTGTTTTGCTTTTGTAAATCAACATATCCTGTCTAATTTCCTAATTTCTCTGATTTAAGTAATCTTAAGCTTTCTTAGTCTGCAACAAACCTTTAAAAAGTTGGTAAAAGTATACCAACTATTCATTGTAAAATAATGTATATCTTCAGATACCCGAAGATTTTGAAATGTTAATAAAGGAACAACAAGTGACTGCCGATATTCGGAAGAACAGCTGAAGATTAAAGTGTAATTAAAGGATCCAGAAAATTCGATTGCACGTTGCGGAAAATTAGAAAATGCATAGTCTCTTTGTGAGGTGTGTGATATTGTGCTGTAATACGTTTTTTCCTATAACGCCAAAATGATAAATAAAAAATAAATTTATGTTCCGAATAGCTTTTTTTTTTTTTTTTTAAAATATAAATGATATTATAATAACAGTAACATTATTATTATGGTAAGTAAAGAAATGTATAAACAATCTGAAAAAAAGACTTTCACTTGAACTAAATATATTTTGAAAGAAGATTATGGTTGTATTTACAAGGCTGCTATATTTTCTAAAATTGTTTTTTTTATATATAAAGAATTTACCACTAATACCAAATAGAATACTAAATAGAGATATATTGCTATGATATCTAGGTATGGAATCTATTTTAAAGGCATTCACAACAAGGTTCTAGACTAAAGGAACAAGTAATTCAAAAGTGAGGCGTGTACTCAGTTGCCTACTCTACAGGCGAATTATGAATTTGTTAAAGATAGTTATTTAAAATGAATAATATTAGCATTAGGTGCTAAATATTGCTTTATTATAATGTAAACTTTATTTTATATGTTAATTCAAACTGACCTGGTATCTTTTTATGTATGTTATATTTTTGCTCGGAGAGATTTTTCAATCTCCGGGGTGTTTTTATTTCAACGTTTGGCGTATTCCCCTCAAACTATAGAAAATAACGGTATTTTAATGTCGGTTAGCTTTATCTTTCAAAATTCAGGTTGGTCGACCTGTGTGATAACAATCGAAGGCTGTTGACCGTTGAATATGTTTTGAATTCTCATTCTGTTGGTGGCTACCAGACACGACGGTTGTCTTAATCTTGATCTCCTATAACGTTTTTTTGCCACAACTGTAAAAAAATTATCAAAGTTCTAAGAAGTTTTACCTAAAAAAAGTATCGATACAAATCCTGTTTATTAAATCCATATCGAATACCTGAAATTTGCCAAGAAAATATCCTATAAATATCCCACGAAGACTTCCCGACCAGATAGCTTTTACCATGCCATTGACCGAGACCGGGGAGCCCATCTAACCACCATTTCCAGCACCAGAGTTTGCCAGCGTCGTGTCCTTTCCAAGTTAGTATTTTCAAGTTAGAATCACCTCACCTAAAACAGAACGGATTAATTCAGTTCCCTTTCAATTTTATTCAGAAACTTATATTTTGTGTAATTTATTTTCACTATACGATAATTTGGGGGTTAGTTTATAAGAACCGCCATTTAGTTTAGTTATTTTAGTAAATTTTATATGTAAGGGTTGTATAAAAATATCACCGAATTTTGATATTTGATAAAATAGCTATCTTTAACAAATAACGTTAAAAATAGATAATCGTTTGCTATAAAAATTTAGTATTTGCCGTTTACAGATAGATGGCGCCGTTATTTATTTGATATTTAATTTATTATATGACGTTTCCATAACCTCATTAATTTTAAAAATGCCAGGAGAGTTTGAAGACGTGTTTTTGTATTAAAGTTTGTCTTATATAGTATTTTCTGATTCCATTTTTACGTACCTTGTGATCATTAGAGTCTCAATTGATAAGGAAACAGCATTTGGGTAAATAAATAAAGATTTAAGCTTGTCTTGATTTGAAACGTTGTTTTTTATTGTACAGTAAGTGTTTACATCGATTTTCGATAATTACTTATATCAAAATTTAATAAACCGAGAAAGGGCTTTGAGGGTGCGCCTGTTAGGTGAGAAAATTGCCTATTCGTTAATAAGCGTCCGGAGTACGATTCTGACAGACGATCTGGTCCCCGTTGAAGCGTCCCGTGCCACCTAGCAGGTAGGAAGTCACTTTCCACAGTTTTCTTGCACTTACTGAGAGAGGTCGCTGGGTGTATTGAAACCACTAATTTAATTAATTTGATTTTTATTGAAAAAAAAAAGAAAAAAAAATATAAATCGTAAACGGACAAGCCAAATAAATTAAAGTAAATTGAACATAATAATAATATTGTATTGAATGTTAAAAAAATAAAATTTTAAAATCCCGGACATTGTGTTCTGAAAAACAGAGCAATATATATCTATTATCTATTTTGATGTTAGTGGCAGGTTTTATATACATATAAAAAAATACATTTTAGAAAACAGCAGTATTGTTGTAAATAAAACTAGAATCTTCTTTCAAAATAACAAATATTTGGTTCAAGTAAAAGTCTTCTTTTCCCAACCAAAGCTAATCTCTTGAATTAAAAGTGTATTTCTTGTTTAGAGTAAAATTCAAATTTCTTTGCAAGAAAATAAAGCTTCATGCAAAAAAAAAATAAAATTCTTGTACTAAGATATCTACATACCTGGACTGAGACTGCAATGTTTCAACTAATAGTAAGTTTTATTTAATTCAATGAACGATTTTCTTGGATTAAGATATTTTTTTCTTAAAAATTAAATAAACATTATTTTTTGTTTCAAGAATATATTTATTTGCGTATATATGAAACAAAGATGTTCCTAACTTAAGCAAAGTTTCTTTAAATTAAACATTTCTTTTTATGTGTGTATTGGCAGAGTATAACAGGATTCCTGCGTTGTACACATTACGCATCATTCTATGTTTTCAAATGCTACATCTAAGCTTCACTCATAATAACAGTTTTCTATCTACTTCTTCTATAATTTTAGTAATTTCTTTCATTTTCTTTCTTACTAGTTTGTTTTTATGTGTCGAATTTGTTTCATTTTATCGTTCCTACCTATTTAAATTTCAATAATTGTTGTCTTGTTCACACACATTAAAGAAATTCATTATATCTCTGCAATATATTTGAAAGAGTAATGTTAAAAAAAAATCACCCAATGTTAAGAGAACTTTAGCAAAAACGCAATCTTTCACGTCGGCTTGTATAAATCGACCGATAAATCCTAAACGGAATCATTTTCTTTAGACACTGACGTTTGTGCGAAGGTCCTAAACCATCCCACCTTTACACGTAGGGCGACATTTATAACGCTCACCAGTTTCAGCGGCCCAAATTGAGGCATTAATCATAGTCGCCCTTCTTATCGATACAATATTCGGTCCCACATCTGACCGGCGCGCTCTCATCTTTCGACGTATAGATAACATCGAGGATCCAATCTGTAATCCGCCCTGTAGTTCCGTCTCTCATTTCAATGGCGATTCATTTTAGGTATCCCTGGGCGACGTTACTGGTTCGACACAGATCTGTCAACGATTTCCTCGCTATCGTGATGTAAACTCTCGGTTTAAAAACATTTTTCAACGGTTGATCTCCCATTTTCGAAATGCAATCGTTTAAAACTAGTTTCTCAATAGGTATACACGCACCGTTTAAAATACACGGCAAAATTACCGGCAGAAACGATGAGAGAATAGTTAATTGCAACGCAAACATTATAGGTGCGAACGCTCCTCGATGGTAATTACAATAATAACGACTTTGCCGGGTATATGGCGTTGGAATCGCGCTGGTAAAAATCGAGGACGCATCGAAATTTCTGCAATGATTTGCAATATCCGCAATCCGCGCCGAGATCGGGAGGCACGACCGCGGCAATAATTGCAGGCTTAGGAAGCAAACGTGCCGCAGTAAGTGTATCATTTGAACAGACGAGGAAGATGAACTAGAGGAGGAAGGCACGGGAGATATTCGCCACGATTGATCGTGGAGTTACAGTCGCGGTAAAGTCTGTTTGACTGGAAATGCATAAAAGTAGAACATAAAAATGAATGAAGGGATTAGATAAGATGTTTTCTTATCACTTTTCTTTATTCATGGATTAAAATTGTAAACATGTTAGCGACAAACATGATGTGTGACCACCATCTTAAGCACCATTTCTATCTATAAGATCTAGAAGTTTGCCATTTTTTTATTTTGTAATTTGTTTAATTTATTCCAACAGAGATACCTAGCCAGCACCAATGTGAGTTGTTACATTTACCAGCTTTCATGAGAATTATGACCGTTTGTTTGTTTGTGGAGAACCTGATACGATTGCTTACAAGAAGCCCTGATGTCAGTATTTGAGTTTATACAGATCCTTTTTTACTTAACATGATTGGATTGTTGCTGCCAGGGATTCTATTTTAAGATTTTTTTGATGTATTTTAACAAGAATCGGAGGCATATGATTAATGTTTAAATTTGAGTGTAAATAAGTGTTTTGCATTTTCTATACATTGAAGGTCGGAATTCTGTTTATCATCACAATTTAAAGTCGTATTCGATAAATCTACACTGTTGAAGATATTACGGTGTTGGCGTTAATTTTGCGCTAGTCAAATATTTTAGTGTTGATTGTTACAAACTTTGCCAGACGAGTTGACTACGTGTGTTTAATAGAACAGAAATTACTAGAATTTCGTGTGAATTCTTTGTTTAGATATGAGGATTTACTATTTTTCTAGACATTCAGAAGAGTCAACCAATCAACATTTTTCCCTCGGATAGAAATATAGAAACCCCACCTAATCTAATACGGAAATACGGTCTTACATTATACGCACCACGTGCATTGCAGGTGTATCTGTTTTCGGGTTTGTTTCTGCGTATTAACATATCCAAACAAACCACCAAACGTGTACTGACCTGCAAAGTGTAATCTTGTGTTATTAAACGTTAATTCCAGTATGCATACAAAATTTCAACATCTTAAAGATAAAACATCTGTTTACGTAATTAAATTAAAATCATTTGTAAATTGGCACGTTTAATTGAAACCAAAACTTTTGAGTGAGTAGTTCTGCATATTTATAATTGAGCAAACGTCTTAAAAAGAGAATATCATAGCACTAAGAAATAAGAGTTGCATATTAAAAAAAACGTCGTTTTTAGAAAAGGGTGTTAAATCAAACACTAGATCGCATTCATTTAGTAAATTTGTCTAGTCTAGATCAAATAAAATGTGACTAAAAATATTTTATAATTCCACGTGTCAGTTGGACAAAATATCCTCTTAGCAATAGACAATACTTGACTATCTTTGCTCGTCAATTTTAAACTCGTATAGTTCTCGACAAAATAACACGAAAAGAGTGTGGACCTCTCCTGACTATTAAATTAGTCGAAAAAGTGTTAAAATTTTCAAGTGTAGGTTGGTATGAATTTTAACTTAAATGTTTGAAATTTTAGAACTTTTCTTGAAAATAAGAGTCTTATGTTTCTTTAATGTTGTTATTTATTAGTGGATAATAAATTCTACATGTTATTGATATTGATATACACACTGGTGATATAAAAGCAGGTAATACATTAAATAATTTAAATTAAACCGTTCACTATTTTATTAAAATAAAAATCCCATATTATAAAGGTGGGCCATCTGTTGGTTTCTTTTTAAATCACATGTCAGATGCATGTTAGTTACTTTGGCACTGAATTTTTTGCGCACAAAAAAGTGGCAGAAACTGCATACGGTAGCGGTACGAAATGGATCGCTCTTCACTTGAACAACGTTTCGAAATATTGAAAACTTACTTCCAAAGTGGATACAATGTTGCCGAAACAGTGGAATTTTAAACAGAAATTTCTAGAATTTTTCTTCAGAAATTTTAATGCACCAATCGCGCTTTCTGTACATAAATTTGTGAAGAAACTTTGAGAAATTGGCTATTAATTGACAACACAAGATATCTGCGTGTTCGTCCGATCCACTCAATCGAGAATGTTGCTATTGTAGCCGGTAATGTGCGCATGAACCTGAGAACATCAATTTGCCGCAGATCTCAGCAAGTCAAGAGTAGCCTGAGGAGAATTCTGCATAAAGACATCGGTTTATTCGCTCATAACGTTCAATTGACTCAAAATTAATGGCAAATAACCATGATGCTTCGATATCGTTTCTTTCCATGGGCCTTGGAGCAGCTGGAGAATGACGACGATTTTGCTGGAAAGAAAAACATCTTTTCGGATGAGGCGCATTTTCATCTTGGCGGCTATCTTAATAAACAAAATTTCCGTATTTGGGGCTTGGTAAATCCACCAAATGCATCCTGAGTGTGTAACTGTTTGGTGTGGTTTTTGGAACGGCAGCATTATTGGTCTATTTTTTCGCGAAATTGATGGCGGCAACAACGTTACGGTGATCTAAGAGCGCTACAGAGACATGGTAATCAGGTTTTTTTGGCATTTCGTGAAGAATTGGATGTGGGCGAGTTCTGGTTTCAGAAAGATGGCGCTACGTGCACACAAGTCGTCAACAAAGTTCCATACTTATGTAATCAACCGTTTTGATGATGTCAGTTGGTCTTCACGGAGCTGTGATTTGACACCGTTAGCCTATTTTTTGGGGTGCCGTTGAATATCAATGTTATACCAACAATACAGACACAATTCAGGCACTTAAACAGAATATTTTTGACGCTATTGTTGAAATAGCGTTGAAATGTTCAAGTCCACTTTGACTATTTTCATACACCATAATTAAAATGAAGCATCTCATCATTGACCACAAATATTATATATAATTGATCACTAGTATTAAAACGTTCTATCGATTACTCATTTATTTATCGTATGGCAATGCACAAAGCATAAAAGTGTGACAACATTTTGTCGAGAGTGAGATTCAATCCTATGATGCATCTCGTATGCAATCCGGATGATAAATCAGGCAGTTATAGCTGTTGGCATATCCAAGTCAAAAATTTCGAGAGACACTTTAATAACAATAACAAATAAGTGTGTACACCAAAACGATGATAATAACTTCCAACCTAACAATTAACCGTTATTATGAAATATTTGTTAATAAACATACAAAGAAACATCTATCGCGGCAAGCCAAACATAACCAAATCACTTTGAGGAAAGAGTCCTAAATAGGAACTATCATCACAAGTTTACCTGATTGTGACTATACTTTCATCTGACAATTGACATCTATGTCACTAAATTAGTGACATGTAACCGTGATTTATCTGTGATTTTACAGGAGCACCAATCCACTGATGTAGCAATCACAAATAAATAACCCTAACTGATCGCGGCGCCCTTTAACCAGGGCTTACCGCCTTAAACAGAGTTAGCAATATATACAAACAATGATGCCAATATAAATAAAATATTTTTGCGAATATTCCGAACTTTTTTGTTTGTTAGGCTTAGTTGCACGTCTCATATTGTCACTGAAGAAAATATACATATATACTGAATTGAGTTGAGGAAGAAACAACATCCGTATGGTTGGATTACCCGTCCCGTCACTGCGACCACTAGGGTTTATTATGGAATGGATGTTATTTTAGAGCTCATCCAACAAGTTTAGGCCCTTAAGGTAGCTCAGGTAGTAGCTCCTTGGTTCTGGCGTGTCTAAGTGTAATACCCTCTTTTGCATGTAGGTACCAGTTGTTCAGTATTGGAGAATTTGATTTGCTGGTTAGCTACAGTAGGTGCCATGCCAATGGCAGGTTCCGGTTCCTGAAAGCAGCACCCTTTTTGGCCAGGATGTTTGCTTCAAATAGGGATAGATTATTAGTCATTCCCAATGTTATAAAACGTTATTTTCCGTAGATATTATAAAATCTTTCTAAATACTAACAGATATTCTTATATTTAGGAAGTCACTCGATGTAACAAACTTTATATGTAATTTCACCTGAAATGTTCTATAGAATATTTCCTAATAACACAATAACACCACGTTTCTTCGGAGCTTAAGAAAGATTTGACCGTGATGATACATCACAGATGGTCTCATTCAACTACCCACTTCTTCTATTACTTGGTTTACGATTGTCTGATGCCTAGACGATGGCGGTGATGTAATGACGCGGTGATTCGTCCGTTGCAAATTAATCGCGATCCGGGCGTTAATTCAATTTTGTGTTTTATGTACCGGACACGATCGGGATCATGCTGCAAGATTGCCATCGCGTCGCACGGACCCGTACCGTACCATTCTCACATTACTAAGGTACCGTGGTAATTGAGGAATATTCTACCTCCGAGCCCTTAACTGTATTGTGTTGCAGTTCGCCTAGCGTTCCGTATTAGGTGACGGCGATCAGAGCATGGAGTTAGTTTTTCCTTTTATGTATGTATGTAGGGCTGCGATGTAATCAATATCGGAATCCGATTTTGCCTTGGAGCTGGTGGGATTTGGATTGCATCGATTACATGGTCACTTCATCCGTATTGTTGAAGGGGTTAATTAACATAGTTGAGTTGATTTTCCTGGAAATGTAATGGTATTACATCAAATTGATTTTAATTCTGCTGATGATTTTACATTAAATGATTGTAAAAATAGTTATTAGATGTCTGTCGAACAAAATAAAAAATAGCTGTTACGCAGTACATGAAACTGTTACAGCAATAATACAGTAATTATAAAACGTTATACTACCACAGCAAGTATGCATGTATAGTATTGTGCAATTTAATTGAATCATTAACCGTGTTCAAAGTACCAATACGATAAATATCAGTAACTGTTACCACTAAACAAAATGGCGAGCGCTTATTATTGTAGCGTTACCTTCTTAAGACGAATTGTCAACAGTTCCAAAACCGCTTGAAAGGAGCAAGGTGTTCCGAACGCGCCATTTGCATTTTGTACATACTGCAATACTTTAAAGTCACTTAACAGCTGGCAAAGCATTACAAACATAATTTATAATTTTCTGTCTGCTGTTAGAAATTGTTATGCGGAAATTTTGATTTTTTATCATTCAAAACCGTCTATTTCATAATTAGTGAGTTTGTGTAGTTTAACTTTCGTGAAGGATATCACACCTAAGAGATGCGTAAAGATTGTCACATTGAATGAATACACGTCTATGTCACAAAGAGATATTACGAAAGGGTGTGGCTTAAGTCAGGGAGCAGCAAGCAAGTTGTTGAAACGTAAATGGGATACGGAACCAACTGGAGTGAAAAGATCGGGCAATTGTGGAAGACAAAGCAAGACGACATCAACAGATGATAGGTTTTTGCTACGAAATCGCAACAAGAACAAGTCAAGGCTTGCAACAAGACTTAGTAGCACCAGCTTCCTTAGAAGACTGAAATTCCGTGGAAGTAAACCATTCGGGCACAAAAAAAAAACAATTTGTCACTGTCTGCATGAAGAAACCGAGGCTATTCTGAGCCAGAAGATACTCAAACTAGACCACAGAAGACTGGGACAAGGTCTTATTTAGTTCAGGGTTTATTCATAGACAGCGGTCTAAATTCGTTAGGCGGTCTCTAAATGAACGACTTACTCCAGCTGATATTCACCAAACTGTGAAACATCCAGTGAAGCAAATGCTTTGGGGGTGTTTTTGATACATGAGAATTGGAACTTTGGTGCTAATCGAGGGTATGATGAACAGCAATTCAAATCGCTCTTAATACAGCATTTGAGCAAAGAATTTGAAAAATGCCAACCCCACAAAGTAGCAATCTTTCAACAAGATCCTGCTCTCTGCCACAAGTCGAAGGAAATGTTGAAATATTTCCAGAAGAAGGTGATAACTGTTCTAGATTGACCCGGAAATTTATCCGACTTGAACTCTATTGAAAATGTATGGGTTATTTGCAATGCTGGACTGTGCAAAAACGAATGCTCTACAAAAACAACGAAAACTGTGAAAAACTAATGGAATCTATGCCAAAACGAGCAGTTATTGAAGCCAAAGGTGGACATATTTCTTATTAAATAGTGCAATGGCAGTTGTACAATTTTGTAAACATATTATTTTTCAAGCAACGATTTTACCATAACAGTTCTATTAATTTGTACAATACTGTATGCATATAAAGTATTTATTAGCAACAATTCATATACAACAAATTTAACAAAAAAAAATATTCCAAAAGACTAACTCGTCTCCAATTAGTAATGGAATGAATATGAGGTTCTTCCTTTAGCCTCTGTGAATATAATAATATAACATCATCAATGGATCAATATTAACTAGACCATTTGTTTATTCTCTCTAACAAAATTATACGATAGTTAGAAAACAAATTGAGAGACAATTAAATATTCATACAACCACTTTCGAGCATAAGTTATAAAAAGAAAAGGACTACATATGTTACCCTGTGGTACACCATGCTTCTGGATAGTCTGTTCTCATAAACCATCATTGACGATCTGTTTTGATAATAAAATAATGACAAATAAGTAAATAGACTGCGTCCGCACCGGCACTAAAGTAATGCAAAATAGCCAGCAAGGAGATATCCATTACCTTGCAGAGCTGAGCGAAATGGAGTGCTGAAAAACTCGCTAACGTGAAAACAAGGATATCGATGTTCACCACGCCGGCGCCGTGCGCAGGTTCTGCTTAGTTCTTTTGGGGGCCTTTGAGTAACACAAAGTTAAAATCAGCACGGACAAAGTGCGAAATATGTTTTATTGTGGTTAATGTTGAATAGCGTAGTAGTACAGCTATGGTCACTTCGAAATCTAGATTGTCTGGTAAAATCTTGCCTTAGAAATTAAGGAAGTTGTTGTATCAAAATCTTTTCAAAGATCCTGCAAGCGCGGGCAACGAATTTATAATCCCAAGATTTTTGAAACCAGTTGTGTTTTAGGATAGGAATCATGATGGTCTCTTCCCAGTAATCAGAAAAATAAATATATATCAAAGAAGACTTAATAATAGTTAAGTAAGTTTTTCCATTGCTCCAGTATCGTCGTCAGGCATTCTGCAATCTCAATACAATAGTATCAACTCATAGAAGCCTAAAAAATAAACTGAAAATGTTTGTCTTAGGTTTGAAATTATAATAATAGTTACCTTGGTGTGAAATCGTACAATGTTTATTCCGTTGGAATTGCGATTTTACATATCTGTTAGTAATAATTTCTGAGAAACTAATAAAGAGAGAATAACAAACAATAAAGTAAAAAATAATAAAGGTACCTAATTAAAATAGTACTTAAACAGCTTAATTCAAGTAAACCTTCTTCACTTCACTAAGATCTAAAGTCTAAACCTTTAGAAATAGCAATTACATACAATAAGGATTGAAGAATTATCAGTAACCCTTGCCATTGCGTCACACTGTATTGTTTTATATGCTCAACATGTCAATACCAAAATCTCCAAGTAAAATTAGTGCTTCGTAAATTCGAAAAATCGAATTATGTAAAAATGTGATGAGATGGTATGTAGGTGACCTAATCTAAAAAAAGAAACCTATTGCCTAGAACTTCCCTGATAAATTAACTTTTATACGTTATCTTTTATTTTTACATTTAGGCAAGACTATATACTATATAATAATTCATTTAGTTTTAATCGTTTTTGTTTACGTACGACGTGCTTACCATGTACATAATTAAATATCTAAGCACAATTAATTCACGGCTACGTTTTACACGTTTTCGCATGGAACTTAACACGATCTGCATAATGCGCTCACTCCCTCCGACTTAGTTACGTACGGCGTACAACATGCATATGTACAATATAAAACGTCGGAATCGTATCTGTTCCTGCGCCAATGGCAATGAAATTAATGCACTCCGGGTATGTTAGTCGTGACTGCAGACTGCCCTTGTTCATTCGGCAGATCCTCGTACCGATACCGGCTGTGTTTAAGACCCGCGCGCTCTCCTGCTTGTGTCGTTGCCCTGCCACAGAATTTCATGACTCACACCACCATAACAACGATAATATAATAATATGCAGTTTAACAATTAAAATTGAGTTATTACTGCTATACAAGCATCACTTTCTGTGTGCTATTTTGTAAGTAATACGTTCAGTGCTGACAATACTCGTTGTTTTTCTGATATTATTTCATGCATTCGATAGTTGAAATGAAACATAGAAATGAGCTAGTTCTTGAAATCAAATTATGGGTACTCCATTCTCCATTTCATGTTTTAATCTAGGTCATTAATTGTATTATCCTTTTTAAGTACCTACCGCTACTGAGAAATTTTGTGTTCGCTGATTACTAGTGCAGATCCACACCTAGTTTGCGTTGGAAAGATGTCTATAAAACAGTATATACATATCAACGGTGGGCGATTCGAATCTTTTTAGTGATTCGAATCCTAATGACTCCTACAATTAAAGATTCGTATAATGTGAATTTTACGGAAAGATTGTAAAGGATTCTTATAGATTTCTGATTATTCATGACTCTTTGTACTAATAATTGGTGATTAGAATTCTAATGACTCTTTGCCCTTTATTCTAACGATCTTGCAAAAGAAAAAAAATAAAATTTTCGTAAAATACAATAAAATGGATTATTGTTATTAACGAAAGGAAAACAACAAAATTTAAAAATTCTAATACAGGTCAAACACAAAATTGTCTTCTCCACTAACACGGCTGATAAGAATTATTACTTTTCAAGGGGCTTTTGCCTTTTTGCCTTTACAAAATCATACAAAGATGCCTTGTAGATTTCAGGTATTGAAGGAAATAATAACCGAACGATTCAGCCTAAGCAAGCAAGAGAGAAAATGTCGACTCCTTGTAATAGAAGAGACCCGGTATCTTCTGTCTCACTCGCTTCCGCTCACATCGTTCGGATACTTTTTTCTTCAAGTGTACATCAATGCTAATACGAGACTATACTACTATACTATACTCTTCTAGTAACTAAAGCATGAAAGTTAAAAAAAAGTTACGCAGAGTTATATAAAATATATAAATGTACCTACTTGACAACAAATAATGAAATGCGAGACGTTGCTTACTCAAAGCCGCCAATTGCCGTTGTATATACGCATAAGAAATACTTTTTTATCCATTACTCTTCAATTATTAGTAACAGCACAAAAATCCTCTGTTTCTTTTCTAAAAACACTAAAATGGAGTCTCCTCCAGAATGTTTAGTGTTTTACAACTTCATAGAAACTTTCTTTTATAACTTTCAACATCAAAAATCCATATTTTATGTGAACACTTAAGATTAATACAGCAACAGGTATCTAACAATAAGTATCTTTATACATATTTATAACGGAATATTCAAAATTAAAAGCGTCAATATTGTCGGCTTGACGCCGGCGCCATTTAGATTGTTTGCCGGCATAATGCTACCTGGTACTCCAGTTAGGCTCCGTTTAGCGTTTTTGTCAGTTAGACGTCGGCTGGCGTTCTTGTCGACATAACGCCATCTGGAATTCTGGCCGGCTTGGCGCTATTATTTGTTGACTTGACGCTGTCTGGTGTACTTGCTGACTTGACACTGTCTGGGGTTCTTGCCGGTTTGACGCTGTCGGGCGTCCTTAGCAGCTTTGCGCCGTCTCTTGCTCTCTGATCGGCGCTATTGTCCATATTTATGCTGATGAATGATATTTCTACTGGGAATGTAGTATTTTGTTGAAACTTTTTGTTACCCTTTTTTGCTTCGGACTTACAATTCACATTTTCTTTTTTTGTGGAATTAATTAAATTATTGTTTTTATTTTCTAGTTTTCTATCGACAGAACACGTTTATATAGTCTGAAAAATTCTATTTTTTTTTAAAACTACCTTTTGTAAGCTATTTTAGATTTTTTTGGAATTTAGTTACCCCTAAAAACTTTATTTAACGGTAGGATTGATGGAGATACATATTTTAATAGCTTTCTTTTTAAATAGTATTGAATATTGAATGTAGTGTAATAATTGCATATGTCTTTGTATTTTTGTTCCATTTTTAATAAAATACATTACAATTTATCGTTATTTCAATTACATTTATTGGATTTATGATAATTAATAGATATTACATTGTGAGAAATAAGGAAATTGTCAATATTGTGAGTAATGTTAATTATAGTAATAAATTAGGTATGTTCAACAATTAACAATTTACATTACAAGAAATATCCTAGCTTTTGACATTATTAATATGGTTAATTAAAGGAATAAAGCTGATCTATTGATCAATGAATATTTTGGTCATATCGACAACAAGTGTTTGTTGAATCAAAAATAATCTATTAAATAAGCAATGCAAACGCTTGCGCTAATAGACGTCGTCCATGAAGTCTATAAACCAAAATAATACATTCATTTGCACTGTTTTATTAGCTCAATGAACGTGTTCACTGGACAAATTATTCCGTTTGATTGACTATAATACAGGTCACTAAACTGAATTCAACCCTAGTATTTTTTGGTACCCGGCCAAATGTACTTTCGTTTTGGAAACCTCACATCTATGTAGTTTAATCCTGGGTACTTTTCTTTCATTGAAATAACAGTATTTTACGTACTGTGAACATCATTGGTTACCTGGGAAAGATCGGACCTTCCGATAATAATAACCCGAAATACCAGTTAGAGTTTTCCATTTTGATTACTGTTTGAGGCATACTTTGTGATCGGTGGGCTACATGCATCAGGTCATTAATACCTAAATAGTAAAAACAGTGTCGGCCCATTACCGAGCCATGTGGCACACTACACACGACCCGTCCAGTTGTGGAACTTATACATAATCACTATCAACTTTCAACAGTACAGTCGATTTAGAATTAAATGCAGAACGTTTAGCCATAGTATATCTTCAAGTCAGTAAAATCACTCCCTCCGATTCGTGTATCTAGTATCAGTGTTAGTCGAGTCTTGATGCGAGATAGTACAACTCTTCGTTAACCTTTTACGCATTGTAAATGTAATATAATATCGGTCGTAGAAAATCCCAGAAATCGACCATTGTTTCATAATGTAGAAAATTATATCGGTGAATTCCAGGATTTACATTATGGTGGTGCCAAAATAGTTTGTACAGTGTGCGATAAAGAGTTATTGTGCTGGCACAAATCAGACTGCACATTGGTGGTGGTGCATCTGATCCTATCTATAAAGATTATTTTAATTATACGTGTGTTACATCCGTAGATGTTGAACGGTCTTTTTCAAAATATAAACATGTTTTATCATCGCGACGAAAGTGGTTTAGTGGTTTAGAAAAAGCTTGAAACACTTAATGCTGCTAACGTTTAAGCAATCCTATACCATTTCTGTTACTTAAATAAGGTAAGGGGCTTATATATAATATTTATAGTTAAATAAATAAATAATTTTGCTATTCCCCGACACTGTACTGTATACTTGTGTTAAACGTTAATATCACATATATGAAACTTAGTACTGACCTGGCGCGCAGACGAAAGTTGACCACTCTAGTTATTATTATAGCTTTAAAATCTGAATTTAAAATCTCTATCAAAAACTAGCTTCGCACCATTGTGTGTCGATAAATAAAGAAATTAGTATTTACAAGAATAAATATTAGCTCGAATCAGCTGCTGTTCAATTCAGCAGTCTTCGACTACTTAACGAAAATTACAGAGAGCGTCTATATTTTGTTATAGGTGCACTATTCTATATTCCATTTTCTTATATTGATAAAATAACAGCATATTTTTATAAGATCTAATAAGACCGCATTACCTTACATAAGACCACAATAAACCTGCTTTTTCTACCTACTTCTACTCAGCCGAAACCAATTGTAGCGTGAAATATAGTTTTATTACCAGTGCTTTTTTCCCTCTGTGGCATTATTACCAGCCGGTGCTCGATTTTACATGCTCTGGAGCGGTTCCTTGGGTGTATCACGTATGTTAATTATCGCCACGAAAAAGGGACGTAGAGTTCTCATTTGGAGCGTTGAGAAACGAAAGGAAAAAAAATCCGTGCGTGATCAATTACCAAAACCGGACGACAAAAAGAAAAACGTTTTTTATCAACTACATTTAGGGGAAACATTAAAACTGTCACATATATCTTATTTATCAAATCGGTGACGTGAAATATTCGGTAATTTTGAAATTCTAGTAGAAGCGTTATTAATTTTATTGCGGTCATAAACGCGGTTCTCTCGTCATTTAAATGAAGACGTTTCCCGGAGCGGAGGATAGTAGAAGTTTTTTTCGGGTGCTGCGCACGACTACGAGATCAGATTAGGGAGTAATAAATTCCTAGCGAACTAGATAATGTTTTTTTCTTTTTTTGTTTAAATTAAGAGGTCCATATCTTAAACCGAGGAGGAATTCTAGTCGTTTCATTTTGCTGTTTAGTATAACTAGTCAGTTTGGAATGCGTAGAGTAATTTAATACTTTCTATGTACAGTGTATCACTCAAGCATTTATGTACAAGTAATAAAGGCACTAAATAATCAGCTTAGAAGGGCCAGCTTATCAGTGAGTGTCCTCTTTTCTTAGCAATAGGGAGCAATATGTATCTTTGAATTTTAAATTAGGGCGCCGCAATAAAATAATTGCTCCAACACGTGTAGAAAATAGGTGTGCTGCAGGGGCCGATACTTGGTACCATTCTCGTTTTATATAAATTATGTAGTTGCGATCGCCAATTTCAGTTTTTATGCGCACGATGCGCTTATCATTTCGTCTGGTAGAAATAGAAATGAGCTAAAGCGTGGATGTGAATGTAAGTGGATGTGTGATGGTCGTGCAAGCATGGTTTATTGCTCAATAAAGATAAAAAAAATTTTTTTTCATAAATATGAAATGGTTGCTAGATCTTCGGGCGGATGATTACTATATCAGACAGACGTATGAAAGTAAACTCCTGGGTTTAATATTAGATTTAAATTGGAAAGGTTGAATAGCTCATTGCTAAAATTTTCTAATAGCATATCTTTTCCATAATGTGAAATATATTTACTAAACCCCAACAACTCGTGGCAACCTGTTGTGTTTTAGTAGTAGTCTAGATTAGATTAGATTAGATTAGGATTGGGGTGGCCTATCGACCTGTTTCACCGCGACCTTTTCAGATCTATTGTGATCCCCTTTTTTCCTAGAGGACGCTCTCTAATTTTGTCCTCGTGATTAGGCCTATCATCTTTGAGAGCGGCTTCTTTATGTAGTTACTAGCTGTGGGGTTCTCCTCCCTCATTACTAGAAACATTGTCCTCGCCAGGCCTTCACATTGGCACAGCACATGGCGTTTCTTACTCCTCTTGGCAGTATCTGCAGGTTGCATCATCTGCCAGACCTATGTTGTACATAGGCCTATTCAGTCTACAGTGACCAGTCAGCAGACCTACAATCATTTTGACAGTCTTCCTGTCTTTATTCAGTAGATCTCTCGTGAATTCAGGCCTCTGCTCCTTTAGGAACTCTTTTGCCTGCCAAAGGTCGAGTCTAAATCGAGTTATGGGTTGTGTTTCTGGGGTAATTCGTCACTGGTGACAGAAGCGAAATATAATATAAGAATATAATAATAATAATAATAAATAATAATAATAATATAAGAATAATACTGAGGACAATAGAATCGTGTAGGAATATATTTAAAGGATATAAGAGATTAATACTTATGAGTTTATATATTTTTGAAATGTGCGTTTATGCTTTAAAAATATGGATACTTGTTAGAAACATTGACGTTTCACCATTATTATGCAAGATCGAGTGGGGATTTTCGCACTCTTTTTGCCAGATATAATGTGATCATAAGGGTACAGGTTTGAAATTATTTAATGCTCTGCCTGTTTAAATTAAAGAATGTGAAAATATATAAAAAATTACAAGGAGTTTTTTGTACACTAGATGAATATGTATAGATATTTGTATTTTTATTTGTTACTCTGTATGCTATATATTTTGGTATATGAAGAAACGTACATATGTTTTTTTTTCATGTTTATTGTTAGTATATATAAGAAAATAATAAAATAGCAAATAAAAAAACAGTAATTAGTAAAATATAGTAAAAGCGAAAGATTTCCTAGTAGTAATGCTTTAACGTTGGCTGTTCACGTTGTACAAATAAAAGGGAAGATCTTTATCAGCGATAGTGATAGATTAAAACGTTCAGATTTTGCAAAGAAATGTGTAAGTAAACTTTTAAAATTTTGGAAAAGTGTCTTTTTAAACGATACATTGTTAAATAATAATAATAATGATAATTTCACTATTTATGAATTTACTTTTATATTTTTGTTGATTTTATATAGTTGTAGAAGTAGTAGGAGGAGTATTTACATAACGTAGTTTTGTTTTTGAAATGCTTCAAATACCTAACCTGCACGTGTTAGGTGCGTTGTAATACTTTAATGTTTAGCTTTTTATTTATCGCTTTTATTTATTCAATATATACTTTTCGATGAAACAGTATTTTCATTTAATAGAAGGTAAACATAGTTACATGATCCCTCTGAACGAAAGTCTAAGTCTAAACGGTGCGCAAGGACAGACTATCCCTGCATGTACCCTTATTTTTACTAAACTTTTTAACTTTGTTTTTCGATCAAAAATTTTATCTTAATCATCTTATTAATTCTATTAATTGTTATTAATTCTATTAATTAATTCTATTATTGTTTTTTAATATTTTTTTCAGTGTGATATCAAATAAAAGCTTGCAAAAAGACGAATGTATCGGAATATGCATTGTGTTCAATTTAAAATTTTCTAGAAAAAGTTACATTATGCGTTATGAAACATCTTTTATACAAATACATTAAAATAACGCTACAGAGCCTATGGCGATTACAGTAAGATTAATTTTTGATCAGATTAGAAAAAAAATAAAAATGGCAGTGTATTAAGCCGTTAAATTTTTTTCGAGACAACACAGTAAACAACTAAAAAATTACCGATTGAAGCTATATTATGGTCTATATTCAATAAAATACTGACTGTTCTATTTAACCTTTTTGATAAGTAGCTGAAAAATGGAACAGCCTGTATAGTACAAAGTATTTTTAAGACATGCAGTCTGACGATATATAACAATTCATAAAATAATGTTTTGAAAAAACTCAGTTTGTGGACAATCTTTCATTTCTTGATGATTGGGACATCCTGTATACGCACAAACTGATGATGATGGTAATTATATACAGAAAAAAAAATTATACGCATACAACAATATCTTTCGAGGCAAAAAATGTAACGAAATAATTTTGTCCAGCTAACTTGTGAATATCGAAACATTGTGGGATGAACCAATATATTGTAATTTTGATTTCGATGGAAGGCATATGACGAAACTCCAAACCCCAAACACAAAATTTGAAGGCTACTACAAAATATAGAGAAAAACATATACTTGTTTGGTGTTGTATGTTTTACAATGAGATGGGGGATTTTACTGCGTTTTATTGGTCATATTACGGATGCCAAAACTTTCCTGAAAATTGTGCAATCTAATTTGATGGAAAGTTTGCTACAATGAGTATAAAAACAGCTTCACATTTCAGCAAAATAACGATTTTTAGCATACCGCAGGGATCGTTAAGACATGGTTCTTATATAACTGCATGCAAACATATCCTCATCCATCCCATTGTCGAAACATTAAGCCAGTACTGAATAGCCTGACAGACCGCAATAAAGTTACTTTGCTGTGGGTGCCCGAACATTTAGCAATCGAACGAAATGAAGAAGCCATTGAGCCAGCAAGAAAGAGATCACTTGCTTCATATGTAAGCCCAACACTTGTTCTAGGAGTGTCTAAAAACACAGCATGAGAGTAGGTACGAAGTTTGGTCAATGAGAAACACAAAAAATACCGGACTGATACAACCAGACTTTTATTAGGGAACTATCAAGAAAAACAAGGCTGAAGAACTACTGCAGCGCAGTAGGAACCATCTTTGTTTGTTAACACTGAAGGGATACTTACAGAAAATTTGGATCAACACTCGAGACACCAATTGCAGACTGTGCAATGAGAGGACGGAGAATGCTTGCTACATTTTGTGTGAGTGCTAGACGCAATTTTTGGCAAGCCAAAAGTGAACCTAGAGGATTACTTCGATCAAGCAACCAGAGACCTGTGCAAATTAGTACAGGGTTAGTACCTAGTGCTAGTGCATCAGAAGATATTTCTTCATATTCAAAATGCAAATGGCCTTAGAAAACGTTTAACAGAGGACAGCAAAAGTGTTAATATCTATGCCTATAGGGGGCAACAAATCGTTGGAGATACAAATGGAATGCCTACTAAATATTAGAAGCAAATTAAGAAACGTTTGTTTCATTTCTTATGCAGGAATACTTTTGTGTGTTCAAAGTTCTGTTTTGTATTCAAATATGTATTATTTTCTGTTTTGTATCTTCCATTGTTGTTATTAAAAATAATGCTCTCGTATTTGATGAAATATAACTGGGTTGTATAGGTCAAATGAAGCATAAATTATACTAATCAATTTGGTATTTATTTTCTTTGCTACGTTCTTCCGTCATTTGTTAACGACTTTTTCAAAAATCGTTAGCATATGCAGGGTGTCTTACTTAAGTATTTGCACACCCTAATTATAAAAATAAATTTAAATACCAAATGGATTAGCAATTTATCTTTGGCTTGATTTTTACAACCCAATTATTATATTCTATCAATTTTACGTAGTTAAAAAAAATGTTTTTAGGTCGTTTGGGTATAGTGTGTACAAATGCTTAAGTGATACACTATATATACTAGCAAATAGCAGATATGAATATGAAACAATATAAATATATCTATAACCGCTATTTGCATATGAATGTAAAAAATAAATCTACAGAAACTTCATCTTTTCTAACAAAAATTTTCCATGAGCGTTGCATATACACACAGCCATTTTTCATTTATCTCAAATATCACATTACTCAGCAATCTTATACAAAAAAGGCTTGTTGTCTTATGAAATATTGGTTGAATGGAATTCTTTTTCAATCTAAAGATAAAAATGTTATTAATAAACGAATTCCATACATACGCAAAGAGAAATTATACTGTCTTCAGACGCGATTGAAGCTTTCGCTACAGCGAACCATTATTTATGAACTCGCTTAATGCGTAGAGAATATTTGTACACCATTAAATAGAAATAAACTATTGCCTTTCAGTAAGCGCGACATTAAATTTTCTTCACACCAACCAGCCGTCTACCCACATGCATACAAGAACGAAATCAATTATCCAATGCGAAATGCGAACACAGAAATATTTAGCGTGTCTAACGGGAAACGTAAACCCATTAGGAGAAATAGAAGAAGCGGCAGCAAGCGGTCGGGGTTAGTAGGCGTCTTATCGCGCATTTGTTTATTGCTACGAGTGCAACAGTGTCGCCGAAACACGGTGCATCCGCATAAATTTGCATGGTATTATAATTTGTTGATTTACACCAATACTTACACCCTAGCCGTCCCATTGAGCCGTGGCGGTATTCTCAAAGTGAACCTAATGGCTTTAAAATCAATTTGATCAATTTAAATTTCGGTTAATCAACGGAGTGAAGGCATATATGTCATCCATTCTACGTTTATCAGCGGCTTTTTTGTGAGTTCAACCTGTTAATTAAGTAAAATTATACGGTTCTGATTGCTACACCTTATACTAATAAAATATTTATATGCGGCCGTCCTATTAATATATTATTGACGTATATTAATATGCTTTTAAGATAAATAATTTACTAGATATATAAGTCTGAAAGGATGTGTGGCATAAGTCCCATAGTTATTTAAAATAATCATGGATATCCTTATTTACAAATTAAATCGTGGCCATTAGGAAGCAATTAAGTTTAGATACTATGGTCAGCATTATAAATACTTAATTAATATAATCATAGTTGTAAATAACTTGACCTTCTAAACTGAACTGGAGAAGAAACTGAGATACTTTTAAGGTATCAATTTGATTATTCAAAACCATACCAAGTAAGTGAAATGCATTTTACACACAAATATTTACTCCGGAATATCTTTTTTTGCGAAAATAATCAAGAGGAAAGTTGAAAATTGAAATAGTACAAAATAAAACAGACAATTCATTCACAATTCAAAAATGTGTGTATGCATACAAAAAAAAAATACAAATTGTGGTTAATCTGACAGCTAGAGTACAAATAGCGCATAAGTGTTAAATAGATCAAACAAGTAAATATAAATATCTATTGATTTTCAAACAAAAAGCGAAATTGTACCCATCAAGAGTTTTGAACTGCTCAGGCAGTTCGTTGTAATAATGTGCAATAGATGTGATGAAAAGGTGGTGTAAGTAAGCCTTTATGTCTTAAGTTTAGGGTATGCACGTCCGTTCTGAATGTTAACCTTTCACATAAATAATACGGCGAATGAGTTCTAATAATATTGTGGTAAAAACGTCATGTATGCAATTTCTGCGTATTAATCACATTAAGCCACTGCAACTCTTTCAACTTATGAATTTATGGTCATACTTCCTAAACTTCAATATATGTCTGTTTCTATTTTTGAGCGGTGCGCTCTTTCCTACTCTCTGCTTTCCTATACTATAATTAAATTTTGACGATTACAGTATATGCTGTTCAACGTCTCTACATATAAATATAGATCGAACGTCTCTTAGAAACGAAATAAAAATAAGTTTTCTACTGAGATAATTAGATTAGGATTGAGATGGCCTATGGACCTGTTTTACCGCGACCTTTGTGATCCCCTTTTATCCTAGAAGACGCGCTCTAATTTTGTGCCTTAATTAGACTCGTCATCTTTGTGTAGCTTCTAGTAGGGATGGTACGACCTGCTCCTTATGCCGGAGCTGGTGCACCTGCTCCGACTCCGGTTTTGAACCTGGTGCAAGAAATCAGGTTCAGGTCTACAGGTCTTCCTTAAATTGTAGTATGTGATATCTAAAAAAAAAAAAAAAGGTCGTCGGTTCTGTAAAAAAAAGTCTAAAAAAAAAAAGGTCATTAGCTTTTGTCATTAGGCACATCATTGGAGAAAGAAGTTAAAAAAAAACGATTCTATATGAACAGGTTTGTTAATTAAGGTTTAGAATGACTGCGGTTGCGGAGCGAGTGCACTGGTGCAAAACCTGCTTTTTTACGGGTGCACCAACTTGGTGCGAAACCTGCTTTTTTACGGGTGCACCAACTTGGTGCGAAACCCGCTCTTTTACGGGTGCACCAACTTGGTGCACCAACTCCGATCAGCGAACCAGTTCCAAAAGAACAGGTCCGATCCGGAGCAGCCATCCCTAGCTTCTAGCTGTGGGATTCTCCACGCCTATTACTAGAAACCCTGTCCTCGTCAGGCCTCCACACTGGCACAGCACATGAACTGGTGTTTCTTCCTTCTCTTGGCAGAATCTGCAGCTTGCGTCATCTGCCAGGCCTATGTTGTACATGTGCCTATTTAGTCTACAGTGACTAATCAGCAGACCTATTATCATTTTGATAGTCCTCCTATCTTTATTCAGTAGATCTTCTTAGAAACTCTTTTGTCTGACTCTGTCCCGGTGATTGACACTCTCTGGACTGATTAAGTATCCATTCATTGATGGATTTTTTAATTTACGATTTGGTAGTGCCGAAAGAAGGGTCAGCTCCAACGAAACCTCGCAGATTTAAAAGGCGAAAATCTACTTAACGCCACTTGACTCTTATGGGTCTTGTGATTTCTGTGGCCAGCCTCCAGTCTTTATGTTTTGGCCTGTCTGGTGCTCGATCTGCTACGACCGACCCACGAGTACCTGTCAGGATTTAACAGATCTTCAATGCTCTCTCTGTCAGTGTTTGTGTACATTCAATCAATTCTTTTGATGAAGCCCACTTCGGTCACAGCACTACCATCCTTGGCTAGAACTTTATGGATTTGTGAACAAGCGGCACCCTGCGAATCTCGGCTCTCAGATTCTCTAGGTTCTTATATCATCATACTGAAATAATACAAAATACAGACACAAATATCCGATCACTCCGCGCTACATCAGATTTTGGGTGGGTTCGCATTATCAACCGAAGGCCGAATGGATTCCGTAAGAATAACAAATTTTTAGGCGCAGATAATTGTCTAAACATACACCAAAATACCAAGAATTAGCGGCAAATGTGGAACTTTCTCTACCCCTATAAATTAATCAAACCTGAATTGTGAAGGGGCTTGGCGCTCCCGATTCAATTGGAATGTTTTTTTTATAAATATGGTTTCGTATGCGTCAAACTCTATCGGTGATTGTACATTTTTCACTAATTGAATATATCCTCAATATACTTAGAGTGTTTCAACAGCTGTAGATCAGCTTCGTGACGCATTTATGCACCTTTTTTAACGCCGTCTGATATTTTTTTATTGGTTTATACCAGATGCTTTTATTAAAAATTTCTCTGTCACGTATCTCAACTGGATAGATTTTACTCGAAAAAGACGTTGTCTGTTGCCCAAGAGTGTATTATTTTCCTATCCATGGGCCCTGTCTACGGTACAATATTCCTACGCCTACGCCCTATTCTGTTTGGTGTCCCTCTTTTTAAAAAATGAGAAATCATTGGTAATTAAACAGCAAATCGAATCCTAGCCAAATCAGAAATTGCTCCAATATTGGAACAATTTGGTGCAAGCGAAAGAGTGTACCTCACTTAATTATGTCAGAACCGAGAAACTACTTAACCATAAAAAGTGTCAAGATAATCGCCTCTCTCTTTACAGGACACTGTAAATTCAGAAAGCACCTGTACACTGGCCGACTTATTTAATGTCGTCGTCTACAGCGCAGTAACTATCAAAACTACTCACCATTTGCACAGGTGCGCGTTCGGCTAGCGTTGGGTGTTCTAGGTAAATCATTTACGGGGGTACACAGTTGTAAATCGCTTGGCAATTATGCAAATCAGGTAGATCTAGGATTATTTAATATCGAAGGAAACCTTTAATATTATGGTTTGAATCGAAGTATCTGTTTTACGGTTTGAAATCAAGTGGCTTTTAAAACTAAAGCTCTTATTTTATGTTTAAAAATAATCAAGTGATAGATAAGAAATCGAGTTGTGTTAATTACTCGCTTATTTGTATTAAATTTTATTTATATATAATTTATCTTTAAAATAGAAAATGTATTAGAAAACAAGAGAGTAACACTTCATAATTTACCTTATTAGCTTTAGTTTCAGTATTCAATAATATTCAATAATATTCAATAATATAATATAATTATTGTAATTACCCACAGGTAAGAAACGTCGTAAAATTCTTGTTCGTAGGAAAAATCACAAATGTCCTGCAGATCATTCATTTTGTTAAATGATGCCATTTATAGGGCAATTGTTTTAAACAGAAATTTTAATAAACTGTATAAATTATTAATATATTATATGCATTTCGATCTGCGGCAGTTATAAAACTCAGCCATTATCCTTTCGAATTCTTCTTTTATTAATTTATGTGTTTTATAAAATTTGTTTTTCTTTAATTTTTTAGAGTGTATGTTTATTTTTGCAGAATGTGTTGTTTTAATGGTTAGGTTTTACTTTATCATTTTTTGTTTGTATATTTAATGACAGCTACGTAATTAAATTTTTATTTTTAGAATTTTTTTTTTACTAATTTTCTTACTTTTGAGCAATTAGCATATTTACTTAACTAAATAATATAACCAGGCCAAACATAATTTTATTTTCTTATGAATAGCAATTTTACAGCGTTACTTACACATAGGTGGGTCCGACAATAGTAAATGCTAATAATTAAATATCATTGAAATCTCCATTCAAAAAATAGTAATTAATAAACGCTTACAATAATTAATATTGGTTGAAGCTATAGTTTTACGAAGTCTTCTTCTGTTGTTTGCTATTTCCTACGTTTTTAAAACAATTAATACACAAAATTGGCTATGAATACCAAACTTTATTTATTTCTATGTGAGTTTAAGGTTAAGAGTCAACTAGGGTCCAAGTTATGAAAAACATTTCAATTTAAAGCACGTTCAAACCGCAATATACAACGTTTACTTGTGATATTAAATAATCCAATTTTTCTACCTGATTTGCATGATTGGGAAGGGTTTTACAACTGTATACCCCAATAAATCATTTACCTGAAACAGCCGATGCCAATCGAACGCGTATCTATCCAAATGGTGAGTAGTTTTGATAGTTGAGCAAAGTTAATGAGAGGGAATGCCGACTGTGTTTAGAAGATTTTAATGTTGTCAATCTACATAAATGATAGTAATGTTAGCAAAGTCACCTGTTGCATATTCTTGCAAATTATTTTTTTTTATAGAGAAAATATGTTGAAACACACTTTTGAAACTTATCTAGGAAACCTTAGGTTATACAGTTGCCATCAATATATGTGTTGTAAAACCCATTTTTTTAAAATAAATGTAAGAGAACAAAGTTTTTGTGCGACCAAGACCTCTGTGGCTACCGCATTGATTTTTTTGGGTACTTACAAAGTGACTATGTAAGCACCCAAAAAAAATCAATGCGGTAGCCACAGAGGTCTTGGTCGCACAATAAACTTTGTTCTCTTACATTTATAAAAAAAAAATTAATTAATTCTTTGTAGTAGTATCACCAGCGAAATGTGTATATTTTTGTTTTACTACGATGAAACAACATATGTATATATTTTAACTAAAGGCTATCGAATAAAAAAAAATTGTAAATTACCATCGAAGAATCTTACAAATTAAAGATGTGTCTCACAGCGGGACTCAAGAAATCGAAGAAAACACGTCGGCACTGAAAAAAAGAACTGTCTATTTACTTTCTTGGGATAATTCTAATTTGGACGAGCGTCCAAATCTCGAAACAACGTCATTTGTTAACTGCTCCGATGCGCCTCTAACTAACGTCGATGTGTAATCGTTTATTAATCGCGCTGTCATATATGCTTTATCCAACGGTACATCAAAGGGGTCAAGGTATTGAGAAATGGGAAAGAAAAGCGCCGAAAGATCGTGCGCACATCTCCTCATTATCTCATTTAAATGAAACGGATGCCATAAATGTATGGAAATTCTTCAAATTCAATTATCCTAATCGCCAGTCTGAGTTGCTTTATCCGACGATAGCTTGCCTTATACAACGAGAAATTCTCGACGTAAGATTATGTAGTCGACATAAAACGTTATGTATTCTCCTTTTAATTACCTAATATCCGGTAATTCAACACATATTACTATCACAAATCGTATAATTAATTATACGTGATAACATCAAGCAAACGTGCTACAGCTTTCCATTTTAGTTTCGGAATTTAATCAGTAGTGGGTTGGCAACTCTTTATACTTTCATCGTCTGAAATCTGATACTGCATGACTATATTTTCTGTTTACTTATTGCCATATTTTATTCTAATTAGGAAAAATTTACGAAAATCTAAAATTGCGTTGTCATCAACTCATAATACATTTCCAATCTCTACAGTTTTTCCGAAGGTCTGATGGTAGGTAGTTCTTTGTTAGTCTCATAGCACATCCAGGTATTTGTTTTTTTTTTATTGTGCAGCAAGTATCCGGAATAATTCACAGGGTACAAAAGGAATATGTTCAAGGACTCACTATCTACTTGCTTAAGTAACGTACAAGCTACTTGGCTTGCTGTCTTTTTGCATCCACAGTCTTGTATTCACGCAAAATGTGAACAGTCTGAGATTGATATCGCCAATATTGATCCCAATTTTCTATAGGTGTCCTGTTAAAAAACCTGCTACTGTGCGAAAATGATTCCTACTTAGTTAAAGTAGCTCTTCAGTCTTCTTTTTTGATGGTCCTTTAATAAAGGTCTATCAATTTATCTGGTTGTATTATTCCAGTGTTCTTCGTGTTTTCCTTCGACCCAATTCATTACCTGCTCTCCTAGAACTTCCAGAACAGGTTGCGGGTGTATACAAGCGCATGATTCCTATCTTGCTAACTCGTCTGTTTTCGTTTGCTTCTAGTTAGTTTTACTTGACAGTTGTCAGTGACCTGATGGTACTTTTAACCTATATCAAATCAAAAGCTGAAGTTTCTATAGGGGTTACTACTCGTTATATATCTAATTCTCTATATTTCCAATATTCTTTTATTAATAGAAAAGAAAACATGCAAAAAGGATTGTATGCATGCTCAAGGCATAATTCAGGATATTTTAAGAAATTAAACTAAGTATTTTAAATTTTGCATTCTCTTAGTTTTTGACTTATATTTTTTCCACAGGAAGTACAGAAAAACATTCTACTCCTACAATACGCGCCCAACACTTGTTCTTAAAGGATCCTTCACACATAAAAGGAAATGTTTAATTTAAAGAATTTACTTAAATTAAGAATATCATTGTTTCATATATACGCAAACAAATATATTCTTGGAACAAAAATAATGTTTATTTAATTTTTAAGAAAAAAAATCATCTTAATCTAAGAAAATCGTTTAAAAAAAACTTACTATTATTTGAAACATTGCAGTCTCAGCCTAGGTATGTAGTTATCTTAGTACAAGAATTTAATTTTTTTTTTGAATGAAGCTTTATTTCCTTGTAAAGAAATTTGAATTATACTATAAAGAAGAAATATACTTTTAATTCAAGAGATTAGCTTTGGTTGGGAAAAGTAAAAGTCTTACTTGAATTAAATATTTGTTATTTTGAAAGAAGATTGTAGTTTTATTTACAACAATACTGCTGTTTTCTAAAATGTATTTTTTATATGTATATAAAACCTGCCACTAACATCAAAATGGATACTAGATGTATATCTCTATTTAGTATTCTATTTGGTATTAGTGGTAATTTTTTTATATATAAAAAAAACAATTTTAAAAAATATAGCAGCCTTGTAAATAAAACCACAATCTTCTATCAAATTATATTTAGTTCAAGTGAAAGTCTTCTTTTCAGTTTGTTTTTATATTTCTTAATAATAATGTTACTACTACTATAACATCATTTATATTTCAAAAAAAAACTATTCGGAACATAAATTTATTTTTTATTTATAATTTTGGCGTTATAGGAATAAACGTATTACAGCACTATATCACACACCTCACAAAGAGACTATACATTTTCTAATTTTCCGCAACGTGCAATCGAATTTTCTGGATCCTTTAATTACACTTTACTCTTCAGCTGTTCTTCCGAATATCGGCAATCACTTGTTGCTTCTTTATTAACATTTTAAGATCTTCGGGTATCTGAAAGGATACGTTATTTTACAATGAATACATATACTTCACAATAAATAGTAGATAAGAAGATGTGGTATAATAGTTGGTATATTTTTACCAACTTGTTAGTACAACTAAGCATTCGAATGTAGGGCCATGTTTTTATTTTTATTTTTCACTTCAATTAAACAACATAATTATAATTATTTATTTATTAATTTATACAGCTTATGGCTAGCAAACATTCCAAATTTTTCTAATTTTATTTTTTAAAGGTTTGTTGCAGACCAAGAAAGCTTAAGATTACTTAAATCAGAGAAATTAGAGAGGATATGTTGATTTACAAAAACAAAACACACCTTCGCATGGATAAAGAATAGCATGCTGTTTTACTTCCAAAGCTGGTGTTGCCAATGCTTTTTTTCGACATTTTCAGTCTCGTCAGATGCAGTAAATGCAGAGGAATTAAGAATTGGTACCCAAATTTGAAATCTGTAATTAAATATACGTTAAGTAATTCTATAAATTAGCAAAAGATAATTACCTTTCAAAAACTTTCATTATCAAGAAGCTTAAGTACGGCTCTGCAGTTTAAAAATAAAGCAGTTAAACTTTGAATTACTTACCGACTTCATACTATTATATATACAATTTAACGTATTTAGCACCACCGTAATTCACATTTCTATCTTTGATGCATACACACAACTGCTGCATTATTGGTCATCGTTCGAGTGTCACTTAACCAAATTCACCCCACCGCAAAAATGGCATCATATTTTTTAAAACGAATTTTCACCTTAACATAAGTACTTGTAAGATTTACCTCAAATATTAAAATTCTTAATAAAAGAATTTATCCACTCTTTCGTTGCCCCTTTTATTTCTTAGATGGAAATATTTGTTACTTGCAGAAAATATGTTTTGCTTAAAACAAGCTTATAACCAAGAATATTATCGATTACAACCAAGTAAAATATTTGTTTCTATACAAGAATAATTTCTTATTTCAAATATAGATATATTTGAAAGAAGTAAAACTTTTTAAAGAAATATATTTACTTAATTGAAGAAATCCTTTCTATGTGTGTTCTTAATAATTTTCTATGAAAATTCACGCATGCACTAGCTCAACAACGTCGTCAGAATTAAGGAAGGAATCACGTTCATTTAGGTATTATTATCCTCGTAATGGATAATTTTATATAAATTTGGTATGTGCATTTCCATAAGCGCTTGCACATATTCAATGCTATTCTTTAGATTAACTCTTCTTTCCGCGTTAAATACATTTTAGGAAGAGATACTGCTACATAGATATAGAGAAAAGGTATTCACTGGCACGCAGTTTCAGCCAATAAATAAAATAGCATTGATCGTGTCTGACAATAAATTGCTTGCGCGCGTTCCTCTGCACCGACGTTGGCGCGTTGGCACATTGACAGTACTATTTTGTAGTTAATTTAGAAAGAATTCTGCTGTTTCAGCATTCTAATAGTAGGCATCCAAGTTATTATTTAATTATGCGCGGCGGTACATTACATACGCACGTTGTCGGACGCCATGGTTACCGCTAAGATAAGCGTGTTTTGCAATTTTAGCGCGCGAGTGAGTTACGCACACGTCGTATACGATGTGTGGGAACGCAGAATCTCCGACTATGCTGTTTAAAAGTGCAACTTGCGCGCCGCGATAGTAAAAGGATAATGCACCTATACCTAACAACGTCTACACGTATAAAGCCGCGCACATTAAACCATGGTAGTATCTGTGTAGAATATCAATTCTGTTTAAAAAGGAATTTTAGAAATTTTGAAGAATTTCAACTCTTCAAGTGTACATATATCTCTCTATAAGATGTTGCTGTACTTGCTGTAGCGAATGAAACATCATGTAAACCACGATAATTAATAGCTCAAATGAATGAAAATAGATTAAACCAGCATAAGCTACGTACATGGTTCAGATGTTCAGATTTCTACATAAAAAGGCTGAATAAATTATTTCCTATTTCATGTACCTACACTGCCGGCAATTAATTAAAAATGCCCAGAAATTGCTTGAATATTTTCTAAAAATGTTATAAATGTGCTTATTTGTAAGGTTCGGTTTACGCACAGACTGCTGGTATTTGAGCCAAAAAGCTGCCCAAACATCGAAATTACAAATATTTACATATAGGGGTGGCATGGAACCCAGTGGCGGCTTGTATCAATATTGGGTGGTGCCAACTCAACTCCCCCACCCTCTCCTTTACCGGAGTCCGTATGCGACGGCTATCTACATATGTTTTTATTAAATAGTCGATCTTCGACGACCGTCTGCGTCTGACTCACACGTTTGCTTACCGTGATAGTGGGAAACCCTTCCCCCACAGTGTCGAGCACTCAGTCATCAGCAGTATACTGATGACGCGTGACTCAATCAACAAGTGGGCTCCATTTCAATGTTTTTTTTTTGCGTTTCGTCTCATCAAATCATCACGTTCGTTTTGTACTTAAATGTGTGTGTGTGTGTACGTGTATTCATCGATATTTTTACAAAAAAATAAATGCTTTTTAATGATTAATTTGTGATTTGCAATGGTGAGGCCATGCCCCGTGGGTCTTTAAGAGGAGCCGCCCCTGGTTTAACCTAAATATACCCATATATTACTTCACATGGCACGTCTTTAGATAACTCAATTGTTCTAATAAAAAAATTTGCAGCCGCAAATTTGCCGCAACTATTTTGATATGTTAATTTTTGTTCTTGGATACTCATAGTTAAACGATATTCATTGCGATTATTTTTAAAAATACATTTCAGCAAATTTTATGCGAAAAAAAAGGTAATATGGATGCTCAAGACCAAAATATGCACAACTGAGCTAAACTTATTTTCATTCAATTTTTTGCTATGTATATTGCTGCTTCACAAACTCGACTAAAAGATTTTTTTTACTTTTCTGTAATAGTTGATGTTTTGAACATATTATAGTCGTTTGTAGACAATAAGGAATATACTAGTTAATTAGTTTAGCGAGAGATATCATCTGTATGCTTCGATTAATTCCATTCAGTCACCACTAGGGTCTGTGGTAGAGTGGATGTTATCTTAAAATTCATTCAACAAGTTCAGACCCTGAAGATAGATCAGTATTTTGCTGAACGAGATTGTTTTCAGATATTTTAGGGAAGGGTTAACCTTCCCAAAGGTTACATATCTGATTCTTGCAGCGGCAAAACAGGGGCAGACAATATGCTCTAAACATAACCCGCATTGAGTCTCATCGGAGAGTCCGGTTCTATGTAAATGCTTTCTAAATTTATTCCTGTAAAAATAGAGACTATTACCTTGACACTTTCACGCTATTTTTCAGTTCAAGTTTTGTTGTTCTAATATTAGAGACATTTATAATTTGCCGAGAATTTGAATTGCTGTTTAGCTACTGTAGGTTCTATGCCATTGTGTACGTGTCTCTTTAGGGTAGGAATGAATTATTAACCATTCCCAATGTATTTAGAGTATGAGTAATCTAAATTAAAAATTAAGTTCAATCCAATCTTGTGTTACTTAATATATGTTATACCATGCATTTCCTTCGGTAACCTTAAAAATGATAATACGAAAGCAGCAGTTACCAGAGAAAACATACAAAATTAATTTAGGGAGAAAATTTGGATTGTTGATAGATATAGCAAAAATTGCTATGACGAGTCGCCGGCTTTGATTTGCAACTGATCTAGAAATTTAAATTTATATTGGAGATATTGTCTTCAAACTTGAAAGCAAATGTTGAGAAATTTTTTTGTGCATGGGTTCAAATTTAACATATATTAAATTTGATTTCATGTACAACCTGTTTCAATACTTTGTTCGCCAATTGATCAGTTCTCAGACGAGGATAAAGAAGCCAGGAACAATCATTTTTAGCAAAACAGTGAAAGCTCCTCTAGAAAATTTTATAGAATTGAATGGGATGAAGACACGCATCGTATTCTTGTTTTCCTCACACTCGTATTAAAATAGCAAACGACGTAAATAGAGGAAAGTTCTGCAGTATTTGGATCTTGATACTGGTTCGATCGACGATGGCAACGAGGAATGAAAGCATAGTAAATTTATATGAGAATGTTTTGTTCTTAGATCTGTATTTACTTTTTCTGTGCATTTATTTTGTTTATTTTGCACCAAAGGGTGAAAAGCTATTAAAAATTTATCTAAGCATGTGTTTGGGACGTGAAGAGCTATATAGCTCTTAACTATACTAGTTTCCTCAAACGTAATGGCATTAGTTCATTTGACATTTACACTTTATTGAAAACAAAGAATTGCTGATTTCATGATGCAAATGTTTCTTTTGGTCGATGGATCTAAATTCTATATATTTCGGTACATTATGGAACTAAACAAAACCAGAAAGTCTTATTTTAAATATGCCAACTTCCAATTTTGTAACGGCTCTCATACTTAACTACTACGGTGCTAATATTTTTGAAATTTGCCAACCTTTATACTTTATAATTGTTAGGCATTATATGTCCATGGTTAGGTCTTGCTCATCAATGAAGCTAACAGTCAAAGCATTTACAAAATAGTTTGCGGATCTGTTTCTGTATCGAAAAATAGATGGAACAGAAGCAGCCCTGTTGCTTAACTTTTAGATCGGCCACTGTCTTGCCAAATTCCAGACTCTATACATGCTGGTAAACTTTCACTGACACAACTTGCACAAGTGCACAAACGCCTAGTTTGCTTAAAGGCACTTTGCAGTGCAGGTTCCAATTGGCGGAACAATCTCCATACTCATCCGACAGAGCTCATAATTATTTTTATTTACTTTCCGAACTAAAAGAAATCATGTGAAATTTTTCTCGAATCAAAGCCCTGAAATTTTTTTAATGAATCTTGAATATCTTAGAACGTAAAGGACAAACGTGTTTTCAAAAATCGTAGTAATTATACTGATAAATAGTAGCGTTTGACATGCTCGTGATAAATATTATACAACGCTGATAATAAATTCAATGCTATATTTTATTCTGATAGATACGTCTCAACATTTATTATTATTTGTAACAAATACTGTGCATCAAAAAACTTTTTAACACCTACTCCATTTTCATTATATTCTAAACTTTTCGTAATCAATCTGTTTCTGAAATACAACGGCACTTTCGTATATATGTAGTTCTAATCTCTTGACGTATATGCCATAAAAGGTTGTAATTCAGATGACTGCTGCTAATATCTGACCCAGTTCATCGTACAGGGAAACAATAATCGTAATATTATACACCTAAATGTGGTAGCATAAATGTTAAAAGCGGTGGCGCTTCGTGGGTAGAAAGTTACGATTTATGTTCCTACATTTCTGTAATTTGAAATTCAAGATGATGATACGATTGGAAATGACTAAATTTCTAAACTATTTATATGATGCAATGATGATATATACTAGCTAAAGCGCAGCTGTAGGCAATTATATTGTAGTATATCAATTTTAATTAGAAATCTGTTGCAATAATAAAACTTTAAGCGGAGAAATAATGACTCAGATATTTTTTTTTGTATAAGGCTTTTGTAAGTAGTCTTTATAAAAACGTAAATGTTAAACCGTATTTTTTTAAGTAAATTTGCCTTAATACGAAGTTATTTAGTTGTCGGTGCTACCCACTAAATCAGAGAGACTTTTAAAGCGATATTAAAAGTACTAATTATATTGGAGCATAAACAGTTTTGTGTACGTATGTACTACACTACGGCCAACTAATTTAATGTTTTATTTCACCATAATATTATATTATTATAATTTCTCAAAGATGACTGCATGCAAATGCATTTTATTTACGCTTAGGTATTCGGTATTTTTTTTTTAATTTGTGTTTGTTTCTTCATTCATATTTCATGTGACTTCAGGAGACAGAAAAATCCGGATGTATGCGGCATTTCGATCGCGAAATATCAAGATATAGCGTTATAAAGTAGTGGGTAGATGGTATCTGCTGAATTATTGTAAACACCGTACATTCCTCAGGTGCAAAAGCGACCTCAGCTTTATACCTTTAAGCTCGATGTTCTTGTATACCAACGAACGGTAATGCAGCTGGTAGCTTAAACAATAACGTGTGTCGGTTTTGCGAATATATATTACAATAAATCCCGGATCTTTCTCGTATTCGCATAGGTACTCGTGGAGTTACGTATGTGCATACATACCATATACCGCTTTATAGAGATGTACGTTCGTAACAAAAAGAAATCGAGAACATCTTGTTGAAATAATGGTTATACTTCGGAAAATAATCACCTGAATCGCAATACAATACCGCACGTATCTTTCGATACTTACGGTATATCCAGTTTCTCCTTGTTTGTGTACATAGTTTTGCATAATATGGAAATAGTAAATGTGTAACTGCTTGTAGTACCAGTACAGGAAGACTGGTAACTATCACAATTTTAATCTATTACATCTTACATGTGTAGTTAACGCTTAGCTTAGAAAATAATACTTTAACAGCAATAAAACATAAATATTTGCGTTATCTCGTGTTTAGCTGTTAGCACAGCTTATAGGGCTTGCTTTAACAATGAAGTACTTATGTGAAGAAATATGCCGACACATACACCAGCCAACCATTATAATGTGGTATTATGTGTAATGCCTAATATTTTCACGGTTGAATTTTCGACTGAATTAAACAGTATTGCATATTACTGATAACATCATGAAAATAGGATAGCTACGACATCAGCGACAATTTCTTACACACGCTACAAAAAGTTTTACAGACGCTAAAGATTTGCATATGCTCTCACACCGAGTGAAAACATTTTACAAATTGAGGACAGTAATTAGGGTAACAATTATTATAATATTGGCCCAATGCAAACATGTTTGTAAAGGTCTTCGCTAATTTACCAATATAATATCTACAAATATTCAAATTTACGTCTATGAATTGATGTATATATAATGTATATATTGGGTGGGTAACACAAAACTGCCGTTCTAACTATCAAACCTTTAATTTTTAGATTTCACATACTGCATGTTTCGGCCTAGGCCATCTTCAGGTATCTGGAGAAGCAATATTAACATTAATAAAGTTAATTTTGAATTAATTAAAATTAAAATTACAATTAAAACAAAGTATCAATAAAATTAAGACAGGTAAACAATACATAAAAACAAATACTCACAAAAGAAAACTTACGTTTGTTATATTATGTCGAAAGTAATGAAAATTGTCAAATTTTACATTTAAAAATTATTTTATTTTAATGAAATAAGTTAAATTGGAAAAAGTTTTATCACCAAATATTATACCAATGAATTAAATATAATAAAACAAATAGCGCATACTAAAGGTTACCCACAAAAAACAATAGACAATTTAATTTTAAAATATAAAATAAAAAATGACCCTTTAATGAAAAATATCACAAAAGAAAATAAAACATTTAATTACAGACCATTCACTTACAATAGATTCAAGAATAAATTAAAAACATTTTTCAAACCTTACAATATAACACCCACATTTAAATCGAATTACACGTTACAAAACATACTCGGTAATCACAATGCAGAAATATTTTACAACAAAATGGAGTTTACAGTATAAAATGTGACGACTGCAATGATGTATATATTGGTGAAACACGTAGAAAACTAGAAGTAAGAATCAAAGAACACAGGAAACAGATAAAATCGAATTTTCGTCAACATCTTTTACATTTCGGACATAAAAGCGTTAATAACGATAATATAAAAATCCTACATTACTCTGACAAAGGATACAAACTCTAAATCTACTTGAAGCATACCAAACAGAAAAACACAAACGTTTACCAAACTTGATACTTTTCAATGAACAATTAAATTACACCATAAGACCAATTTTTACATATCTACAATATTAAATCAATGTTTTGTTCCAAAAATGGTAAACAGTTAATACTCCCAACATCGCATTCCTTTATACAGGGTGTATCAAATAAAAAAGTAAATTTTGCTTGGGTGTTAACTACACGACATATAAAGCACAAACCCATCGAAACCGGATTTCACTATTAAAGAATAAAAAAAAATAAAACTTAAAGCCAAAAATTCTTTAGTCCGAGGCTGATGCAAGGAAACGTCATGTTAAGCACCCGCTAAACGAGATATTATGTATAAATACCTTGCACTCATTTAGTATTATTCTTAATGGTATGCCGTAAGTTCATTTAACGTCATCCTGAATAAATAAAGGCCCTTGTAAAAATAGCAAAACTGAGGCATTTTAAATTTCTTCTTTTTATAAAATAAGCATTCCTTTTTTTTTAAGATTCTACGTAAGTCTACAAAGTATTATTTTTAATATCCTGATAAGACGTTCGAGTTTCACCGGATATGCGACTTCAGTAGTTACAAAAAGCGTAAATATTTTTCTTTTGCTTTGTCGAATCGAGAGTTAGTTGTTAATAAACGGTACCACATGAATCTGAGTTATTTCTTTTGGATTTATTTAATCATATAACCCAAAATGAATTGAATCGAATTACACAGAAATAAATGTAGATATAGAAAATTTGCAAACACCCCTTTTTACTATGATATCGCGCGAAAATGAATCTATACATTCCAGCGCTTTTGCCGCTGCATCAAGCTTCGATTTTCTTTATATGAAATCATGGTGGGCCTGAAAAGGATCGTTTTTTCGAGACGGGAAGAATTTAAATAAAATGTTCGAAATGGTTTGCACTCCAAGCGGCGATCCACACAAAACTAACAGCGGTAATGGCTGAATGATAGTGGTATGTGGGGATATACTCCGGACAGCATTTAGGTTGGGCACAGGTGCGGCTCTAGCCCACGGCATTTTTTAAATATTTTTTTTCCCGTTAATGCTTCAGATAGACCGCCTGTGCATTAAGACTTTTTGATTGTATATGATTACAGCTGCTACGCATTATTATATTTACGTCTATATCTGATACACCCTGTATACTTCAAAAAAAAAAATTTAAACCATTTTAACATATAATCATTACTCTTTTACTATCAACTATAATTTACTTTTCAAAATTATTCAAAATTTCTCCTATAATTTAAATATATAAAAATATTTAGATCGGCATAAACAACTAGTTTTTTGTTAAAAATAAAAATAAATAATAATAGATTAGTTATTTACCTCATAATTTTACTACGTTTAAAGCCTTTTTAAATTGTAAACAAAACTTGTTGTTTATGTTTGTATGTATATGTGTTTTTTTGTTTAACCAGGTTTTACATCTTGACCAGACCGATATATTACATATCTGTTGTATTCTTTCAACTTCGTAACTTATAACATTTCAAAATTTGGTGATAAAACTTTTTCCAATTTAAATAAAGTTATTTCATTAAAATAAAATAATTTTTAAATGTAAAATGTGACAATTTTTATTACTTTCGACAGATATAACAAACGTAAATTTTTTTTGTGAGTATTTGTTTTTTTGTATAGTTTACCTGTCTTAATTTTATTGATACTTAGTTTTAATTGTAATTTTTATTTTAATTAAATTAAAATAAATTTAAATTTATTAATTTAAAATTAAAATTAACTTTATTAATTTTAATATTGCTTCTCCAGATACCTAAAGATTGCCTAAGCCGAAACATGTAGTAGTTTTGTGCTACCCACCCAATATATACATCTACAAATATGTTCAAATTCTAAGATTTCCCATCCTCTTCTTACTCTTGTATCTTTTATTAGTCTCATATACTCCTTCCTGATTAGAAACAAATCTATGATGGATTTCTCTCCTCTGCTTTCCATGATTCTTGTATACTTGTTCTACTCTTTATGTCTGAAGAAGGTGTTACCAGCTATCATATTATTATTCATACAGAAATCAATAATTCTTTGCCCATTTTCATTTTTTTTGTCTACCCCATATTTTCCCGCTGGGTAATTTTTTTCGTGGCTCCTTCCAACGATTCCATTGAAGTCTCCCATTACGATACTTCTATCCTCAGATATATCAACTTCATATTGCAACCTGGACCAAAATTAATTTTCAAATTAATATAAACGTAAATTAAAACTTTTTTAATTTTTATAAAAGCGGAAACAACTATAAAATCCAGCTTAGTATACTTAAAAAATTGTTACTTGGTTCTGTATAACGGTTTTTTTTTTTTTTTTGAATTCGCCTGTGAATGACGAAAGTTTCTGTGAACGCCTATATAATTATATAAGTTTAGATAATGGGCATAATTTTATATCCCATTTTATTTGATTGCCAAACTATTTAATTAGAAGTTATAATGTTTAAAACACACTTTCATGTTTTATTTTGCCACTTAAATTTTTAATTAAAAAAAGTTAGGCTAATTATTACTTAGGAACTCCTTGCCTTTATAATATGCAGTCATTGTCTCTCCCGGATGTCTTTTTAACATCTGCTATATATAATTTGTGCCAGCTCTTACAAATTCCTTTTGAGAATACAATCTTTAAAGCAATGAAGTTTTTTTTTTTCCTGGAGACTGTATTATTGTTTTTTTTTTCATCTCTTTAGCGCGAAAGGTAAATGACTTGTAAGAATCAGCGCCAAATGTATTAGCAATAAAAACGATTCTAACGGAATTTCATTTTAATAGCCTTCTATCGGAACCGCCTTCTTATTTATAATTATTAATGGAAATTTAGGCTGTAACTTATTTGTTGTCAACACATAAGCGATAAGCATAAAACACCGCGGTCGATTTCAAAAAGGCGACCATTTCTCTGTCGAATTTTTGTATTCCTCGCTTCCCGATAACGTTTATTAATACACATATCGGGAGATTATTAGCTCCGTCCAATTAGTGCAGCGCGCGGCTTACGTTGAAGCAGAAGAGCGCGTGTATATTATTCCCTTCCGTGCTGGTTTTTCACTGCTAGACTTTTATTACGGCGCGCTTTTTTCCTAATAACAAACGCAGCTATGTAAGAACGCTCAGGCACACAAACGGGTGGAAAGAAAGAGGAATAGAGAAAGACAAACGGTCGGTTGTATCTTTGACATAATTAAGTATTTGTCGTGACGCCAGGCATAATAACGCTTATTATTCCGAATTATCGTCGACCGTAAATGGTAGTAGCGAGTCGACTTTATCTCGGTAATTAACTACTAAAATAAAATGGTAAGCTGAGTGGAGAACATCACAAGTGACGCTGATAACGTATCTTACGTTTCTGTCGGATTCCGTGGATATATTTTTTGTTTTCGTATTGTATTTACGAATGACATTGTGGATGCCTGTATCTTATGGCATCATAGAACTTTTGTTAACGAAGATCAAAAGAGATTTTGACGATCTCGATTTGAATGTAAGAGCGCGTGATTATAAAGGCAGGAACGTGAAAAGAGTAATACTGACTGGTTACGAATAAATATTATCTCAAGCAATAACGTACACCTTAAATAAACGTTTTGATTTATGTCAATAGTGTAATAAACGATTGATTGCCCGCTCCGAAAACATTAATTAAGCGTTTATAATGCGCCAAATAGTTGAATAACCGTTTAATATAGTTTAAATCCAGATAGTACATGCAACTACTTCTTTTTGAGATATAATTTACTATACAGGGTGTACCAAATAAAAAAGTAAATTTTGCTTGGGTGTTAACTACACGACATATAAAGCACAAACCCACCGAAGCCGGATTTCATCATTAAAGAATAAAAAAAAGTAAAATTTAGGCCAAAAATTCTTTAGTCCGGGCCTGATGCAAGGAAACGTCATGTTAAGCACCCGCTAAACGTGGTATTATGTATAAATACATTGCACTCATTTAGTGTTATTTTTAATGGTATGCCGTAAGTTCATTTAACGTCATTCTGAATAAATAAAGGCCAGTCGGCCTGTGCCCTTAAAAATAGCAAAACTGAGGCATTTTAAATTTCTTCTTTTTATAAAATAAACATTCCTTTTTTGTTAAAAGCATTCTACGTAAGTCTACAAACTATTATTTTTAATATCCTGATAAGACGTTCGAGTTTCACCGGATATGCGACTTCAGTAGTTACAAAAAACGTAAATATTTTTCCTTTGCTTTGTCGAATCGAGAGTTAGTTGTTAATAAACGGTACCACATGAATCTGAGTTATTTCTTTTGGATTTATTTAATGATATAATGCAAAATAAATTGAATCGAATTACACAGAAATAAATGTAGATACAGAAAATTTGCAAGCACGCCTTTTTACTATGATATCGCGCGAAAATAAATCTATACATTCCCGCGCTTTTGCCGATGCATCAAGCTTCGATTTTCTTTATATGAAATTATGATGGCCCTGAAAAGCATCGTTTTTTCGACACGGGAAGAATTTGAATAAAATGTTCGAAGTGGCTTGCACTCCAAGCGGCGATCCACACAAAACTAACAGCGGTAATGGCTGAATGATAGTGGTATGTGAGGGTATATTCGGGACAGCATTTAGGTTGGGCACAGGTGCGGCTCCTCTAGCCCACGCATTTATAAAATATTTTTTTTCTCGTTAATGCTTACAGATAGACCCCCTGTGCATTAAGACTTTTTGATTGTATGTTATTACAGCTGTTACATATTATTATATTTACCTCTATATCTGATAACCCTATATATCAGTAAATCACATGAAAAACTGTGTATTGATCTTTTATATTGTGGATATTCTGCCATTTACTGTACTAGGTGTATATCATGAAATATATGTTGGCATTCAAATTAACAGATCCATCCTCTATATACATGGTGTAACTACGAAAAATTGGAGGGTGTGATTTCTTGTTGAAAATTAAAAATGAATGATGGTCATTGTTATGTACAAATTGTTGCAGCTTCCATATTACCAACATTTTTGTAAAAAAAAAACTTCCAGTTATTGACATCAAAATGTACACCAGGTGTGAAAGTATTAAGGATTCGAAGCACGAGCCTTCTGCGTACATCGTTAATTTTTAATTCTTCGTCTATAATGATTTAACATACGCACTTTAAGCCAGATGCAGGAATCTGCTGTTTCTTATTTTGCGACCCAAATAGAATTAATTCCGTCTTGGAAGCATTAACCTTTAGCACATGGTCACACGAAAGTGAAACCAAACTTTCCAAATCAAAATTTAAGTTTTTAATGGCATTAGCCGTATTAACAACTGGAGAGGAGTAGTACAGCTGCGTGTCATCAGCGTAAAAATAGTAATCACAATATTTCACGGTGTTATGTAGCTGAGATGTATACGTAGTATACAATAAAGGACCGATAGCACAACCCTGCGAGACATCAAACAAATTCAGCCATTCAGATTTCCGCCCATCCAAATTAACCAATTGCTGCCTATCATCTATTTATCTATCCAAAAGAGCAACAGCGTCACTGTCCAAACCTGTATAGTATAAAATTGCTGGCAACCACTCATGGCTAATAGTGTCAAAGGTCTTAGAGTAATCAACCAAACGAGTTGATGGACAAAGCCCTCTCCAAGTCCTTTGACAATACAAGAAGAGTTTTAATAGGATGTAAATCAGGAAAACCGAATGGATTACTAGCTTAACAACAACATTTCAACATTCAAACCATCGTAATCACTAGCCCTAATGGGAATTTTGAAAATCGTAGATTCAGTAATCAGATAATATTGATTGATGACATTCCGAGCTATATCCGGAAGGCCTGTCTTGATTTTTTTCTTAGTCCATTAAAACATATCTTTAATTTATCGTTGCGACCTAACACTTTTCCTGATGAATGGAAATGGGCAAAGATCATACCAATTTTTGAAAAGGGAAGCGCCAGGTTAATGACTAATTATCGACCAGTCTCTATATTCCCTGCTATTACGAACATTTTTCAACACATTTAAATTTTAAAATATATAATCAAATTAAGTTTAAATCAACAGATGGATTTTATAAGGGAAAATCAGCAGGCAATCAGCAGCAATAGTGTTTTCGTATGATATGTTATCAGTAGTGGAAAACCGATCACAATTAGATGCTATTTATACTGATTTTAGTAAGGCCTTTGATACAGTAAATCACCAATTTTTCTTATTTAGACTACGTAAATTCAGTTTTTCTTGTAACATGATTAATTTCTTTCATTCCTACTTGTGCAGTAAAAGATAAATTGTGTTTTACAAATAAAAAAAACACATTCAGAACCTTTTCTAGTAGTATCCGGAGTACCTCACGATAGTAATTTTGGGCCTCTATCATTCACCATCTTTGTAAATGATGACCTTAGATTTTTAAAATATGTAACTACCTTCTGTACGCAGACGACTGCAGAATTTATGCTAAAGTGAACGCCATCGATGATGGACTGACTTTGCAAGATGATTTAAGTTGATTATTTGTTTGGTCTCATTGTTCGATCAATAAATTGAATCCTAATATAGAGAAATGTGCTGAAGAAAATTCCTTGCATTTTTAATTAGAAATTAAACAATGTAGATATTTAACGCAAAAGATGCATTAGGGATTTAAGTGTGGTTTTTTAATCAACATTTTCGTTTACAGAACATATTAAAAAATTGATAAAGTGCGGTCTCAGAAATTTATGTTTTATTACATTAAATCGATTATTCAATTGTATAATTGTATAGTGAGGTCAAAGTTAGAGTTTGCGTCATCAGTATGGAGTACTATAACAGAAAAAAGTAAAAAGTTTATAGGAAAAGTACAAAATTAGTTCCTTAAATTTCTTTATTACAAAAAATATAAAGGTAATCTCCCATTTGAGTGGTATGAAAATATTAAAAAAGAATTTTCGTTACCTCACTTTTCTCGTAAACGAGATTTCCCAACGATTTATACACTTTATAAAAGTTTCAATAACCAATGTCCGTTGAATATAGTTGTCTGTCACCTGTTTGCAGAATTTGGAAACTTTGCAATTACTTCTACAAAGTTGTTGGTTGGGTGACCATTTGGATAACCCTTTTCAGTGGCTCGGTGTGTTCCGGCACTCTAAGCCAAAGGGCCTTCGAGGCCTGTAGTGCTGAGTTATTATCTACTAAATCTGTGATAATTAATCAATATAGTTAGCTTTTTCTGTTTTTTTTTCTTTTTGTCGTTGGACAATCGATGTCAGTTGACCTTGGTCAAATCCTGTAGCATTTCCATTGCTTATATTAAACAAATTTGTACTATACTGTGTGTTTATAAGCGAGCGCATCATAGCAAAAGTCAGTTGCAATCAGAAGGCAGAAAGTATTGGAGTAAAATGGATTACTTATACAATTCAGGAGACAAATCCGGAGCTTGAATTGATATGCTATTCGCTGCGCCATTGTTTCGCTCATCCCGTATAATACACCAGATACTGTTACCGTTGGATAGCGATCGTTGCATTTATGGATTTTATTTAAAGTTTATTGTTCAATTATTAGTTTAAGTTTCGTTCATTGAAACTTTTTCTTTTGTGTGAATTACTCCGCATTGTTAATTGGTCCGTTACTGATTTGATTAACGTTGCATTTCCTGTTTCCGCCGTCTTGCTAAGCAAAGGAGACGCACAGGCTTCGTACCACCTCACACAGGCGCTGTTTCAGTTGCTCCGTGAAAATTTTATTAGTTACCACGTTTGTTGTGGGATATTATCACGTGAGGTTCAGTCATCACGTTTTACCTGGGGCCGCCAGGAGAAGTGTTTGTTGCATATGTTGATATTTTCCTGAAAAGGGTTTTACAAGCAGTAGCGTCAAGCTGGCATTCATTTTCATTTAGTTTAATGGCGTCATCTTTAGGTCACTGGTAAGCTGACTTTTCTTTTGGTTGTTAACTTTATTAGTTTTGGTAATCCGGTTCTGTACTTTAGGACCTATTTCGTTTTGCTTTGAACCTAGGGTGAAAGAAGTACCTAATTTGGGAGACCAAATCCTGATCGTTGAATTTTACCTGCACCGCCACTTGCGTACAGGGGAGCAAATTGGACCACGACTACGACACCAGCCTAACGCGCTAAATGCCCTCCCAGAGACACCCGCCAAGGTTACCAGCTAAGTTTTACATATTTTTCTTTCCTTTGTTGTGCTATATTAAAATTTGAAATTATCTTTAAAATCCCATCACGTAATAAAAACCTTCAAGCCAAAAATTACTAACCTAGATTAAGATTTGAATTTATATTTCTTAAATACCATCATATTAACAACTTCACTTATTGTACGATCATTATGTATATACAGTGGAAAACGTTTAACACGAGAACGCTTAACATAAAAGATCGGTTAACATGAAATAGTACTGTGGTCCCGATAACATACTAAGTAATCTCATATATTTTTGTTCTTTTACACGAAATAAAAATCGCTTAACAGAAAAGGTGTTGCCTCTCGGTACACGAACAAAATATATATAAACGTAATCGTGATAGTTACGCGCGAACAAAAAGGGCGGAATATAGCCTGTACCCAGTGAGAACAAGTTAGTTACATTTACGTGAATTTAACGTTGTATTGGTTGAAACAACGTTAATGGTTATAAGTAACACGTTTATTATATAACCAATTTTTAACATATACATTGAAGAACGTTATATTAACTAAAAAATGTAACGGATAGTTTAAATTTAACTAAATAAACGTTGTAGTTGCATCCTTTATTTTAGGTTATAAAACAACGTACAATATGAGAAATTATTAACTGAAATGTAATGCATAGTTTAAATATAATAAAATAAACGTTATAGTTTCACTGCTTATTTTACGTTAAAAAACAACGTGGGAATATGAAAAATTATTAACTGAAATGTAACGCATAGTTTAAATATAACTAAAATAAAACGTTTTAGTTACACCGTTTACTCTGCGTGAAAGACAACGTTGAAAAATGAAAAATTAGTGGCTGAATGTAAGCATAGTTTAGATATAACTAAAATATGACGTTGTAGTTCACCGTTTACTCGTTGAAAGACGTTTTGAAAGACAACGTTGAAAATAAAAATTATTAACTGAAACGTAACGCATATTTCAAGTACAACTAAAATAAAACGTAGTTTCACCATTTACTCTACGTTAAAAACAACGTTGAAATTTGAAAAACTATAACTGCAATCCAAACGCAATAAGTATAAGTATAGTTAAAATAAAATGGTGTTAAATTTGTTTGTTTTAAGATAAGATGTGCTTTTGCATGAATGAATGCAAATGTATTTAACAATAGGTAACACAATTATTGTATTAAAACTGCACTACTGATGAATGTATCATCCTTCCCCTATTTCAAATAAACTCTTCCACCTCTGTTGCGCATCTGCAACGTGCACGGTGACTTGCAGTTACATGTTTACTACGCTAGTCGAGTGTTAGAACTTTCTTTATCTTTATAACAAGTTTTATATTAATATGTGATACGCAACAATCAGTGTATTTAACTAAACGGTGAGTAGCTAGGTACCCCATCAATTATAGTCTATCCTGGTTATATTTGCATATAGCGATGCACATTGCACGTATATTATGTATATGCATATACACAATTGGTAAAACAGCATAGTAGCCATCTTAAAATAAGAAACTAATGTCAGAAAATTTAACTATATTCCAAAATTTGTTCTTGAGGAACCTGGTTTCTAGTATACACCACTTCTTACTTTATTTTCAAATATATAGGTTAGCGAATGCTGATGGTTCTAAAATCTGGATTTTGTGTAAAAGAAATTATTCTAATTATGTTAATAGACGTCGTGCAGTGAAGCATAACTGGAAGGGAGGAACATTAGTTTTCACAAAACGGGAACCAGAGATAATACGGAAACTATAGTAACAATATACAGTGAGGATATTAAATACTTTCATTCGTTTGTAATACAAAAATCTAGGAAACAATCAAAGTAACATTAACTTATATATATATCCCTAAATTTACAGCCTGTAGTCCTTGGTGTTACTTATGATACCTGTTGTTTGAGTCTTCCATTTAAAGTTACAATTAACAAATACATACATACAGAGAAAGTGCAGTGAAGGACTGGTTGAAATATATGCCCAATGGACTGTTTGGGTAGAAGACCTGGATGTGCAGAAAAGGGAAATGTATATATCTATAAATGAATGACCTCGTTATTTTCGTAGTTTTGGTAAAGAATTCTTTATTTTTTATTATTATTATTGTTATTATTGCATTGTATTATTTATAGTATATACATTATTTTAGTTTTTTTGAAGAAGCATTAATCATTGAAGAGCTTATCTGAGTTCAATACTATGATGTGATCATTGAATGATTTATTAAATAATAATAAAATAATAAAAATTTAATTTAGTATTGGACATTATGACTTTAATCTTAACCAATTTCGTTATCACCACAAAAACGGCACTGTAAATATAAGTAATATGTATGTCACATCTGGAACTTGGTAAGTGTTGTTACAGTTTCTATAACGCAGCGTCTTAGAGCGCATGAATGCAACGAACCTAATAATTCACCTATAATTTATAAAGCTGTTGATTTTCATACATTTGGCACCTCACTAAATTACGGCAGATGTGACCGTTACTACTACGTGGTTATAAAAGGTTTGATATAGAAATTTATTAACCTTCGTTAGTTTGGTGTGTTTGCATACCCCAGTATGTAGGAAACATACTGGGGTATGGCATACTCCACCACACTAACGAAGGGTTAACGTTGAGGTACGTTCCCTGTAAACGATTTTTTACGTTTTACAGAGGTGGTTTATTAAACGTTAAAATACTGCTTCTGTTAAACGTTTCTATTTAACGATATTTTCTATTAAAAATTAAACGTTAAAATAACTTTAGCATATGACGTGAAATAACGCTTAATAAGTAACTTTATGTCACGTATTTTATGGGACATAGAATATGTCGCTTCGACGTTGTTTATAAACGTTACGAAACGTTCGGTTACGTAAGAAACAACGTTTCTTGACGTTTATGTTTTATTTGGGTACTTTCCGAAACTGACTTGCTGGTAAAAATTGTGCTGGCGCGTATTTGTATTAAGAGTGACTCACGGGAATCACGAGATATACATGTGGCCGTTGTTAACAATTTTAATTTAGCGATCAGTCAAATTTTCGAACTTAGGTGATTGGATGTGTCGAAGTAGCGAATTGTGTGTTGAAATCAGTTTTACGTATACAATGGCAGAGAAATCAGGACGAAAACAAACCGCTATTTCACTTAAAATGAAGATCGAACTGCTTAAGGCAGTTGATGAAAAACGGAGGCGAAAACGGAAATCTGTAAGAGTTTGGCATTGCTAACTCTACCTTGTCGACGATAATTAAAAATAGAGCCAAATTACGCAACGTTTGAGCGCAGCATGTTCAAACCAGAGGAGAAAAACGTATGAGAACGCCAAACACGAAGATTTAGAAACTGCGTTGCTTTCTTTGGTTTAAACAAGCTAGGTCTAGAATGCTCCCATATCAGGACCTTTATTGCTGGAAAGAGCTGATGAAATTGCAAAACAAATGAAACATTGAATTTTCTGCAAATCAGGGTGGTTGGGAATGTTTCAAGAAAGAAATGGCATATGTGCTGAAAAATGTTTGGTGTGAAGCTAACCGAGTTTTACCAACATGACAAAGAGTGGCTGCAATCTACGTTGCCTCAATATTGAAGAATATAACGCGAAAGATATCTTCAATGCCGATGAAACTAGTTTATTTTACCGCTGCTTGCCCAATAAAACTTTGTCGTTTAAGGGGCAATTGTGTTCAGGGGGAATGATTTCTAAAGAAAGAATTACGGTATTGGTAGGATGCAATTCGGATGGATCTGAAAAACTGCCCTTATTTGTCATTGGAAAAAGTTTAAAACCGCGATGTTTTAAAAATGTAAGAACATTGCCGGTTGACTATACAGCTAACAGAAAAGCGTGGATGGTGGCCAGTATGTTCACCGATTGGATTCTCAATTTGGACAAGCGATTTTTACTAGAAAAGCGCAAAGTTGTATTCATTATAGATAATTGTCCAGCACACCCCGATATTAAATTACAAGCTATAAAGCTTATATTTTTGCCTCCGAACACCACAAGTGTTTTACAATCATGTGATCAAGGCATTATACAAAACTTGAAATTTTACTATCGAAAGCAATTGCTTCGAAAATATTTACTTGCAATTGAAGCAAAAGAAGATTTCTCCATCAATTTATTAGACGTACTGCATATGTTGCGATCTGCGTGGAATTTAGTGACGCCAAAGACGATTAAAAATTGTTTTCGTCATGCGGGATTCTTAAAAGTAGCAGATTCTTTGGCGCTTCAAGAATCAGCGGATATTGAAACTGACCCGACATTTTATGAATTGTTTAGAAAAGCGTCTACATTATTAAAATGCTCTACATTATCATCGGATGAATTTCTTGCAATTGATGATAATGTGTGCACAGCGCCGATTATGACAGACGAAGATATTTTGGAGATCGTTCAGAGCTCAAAAGCTCACATCGACGCAGGCTCCGATGACGAATTTGAAAATGAAGTCAACTTTGCAGTTCCTGTCCCCACTACATCAGAAATGTGCAACATCATGAAAAGTATGCGCAGTTATTTAGATGCGCATTCGAATGGCGAAATGAATAAGACGATGGACGATATCGATCAATTTGTCAGCAATTTAATGCTCAAAAAGACACTGCAAACAAAAATATCAGATTTTTTTCCAAAAAAGCAATAATTTTCTTTACGTGTTTTTACTATATATGTATATATCAAATTATGTATTTGAAATCTAAATAGTGTATCTAGTATGTACCTGGTTGTGTAAATTTAACAGTAAATCGAGTTAATAAAATTTGACGTCATCGAGATTATCGGTAAGTTTCTTTTTGCATGCTTCGGTTAACACAAAATTCTTTTAACACGAAAAAAAAGTTCGGTCCCTTGAGTTTCGTGTTAAGCGATCTCCACTGTATATATAATTTAGATTACTAGTTAAGCGTAGAGGTTAAGAGCGAACAGCAATTGTGATCGTAACATGTGTCAACCTATATCCTAAGATTTGTATTTCATTGTATTTTATTATTTTGTTTTTGTTTTTCTTTGCAACAAATATACAGTGTCACTCAAAAAATTTGTGTTTCGAATAAATTATTTCGATCCAATGAGACCTTTAAGTTTGAGAGCGAACGAACCCCGTAACAATACGTAATGAACTTCATAATGCGGTCGTTTTAAGGCATACTGCATATAATCTTGCAATAATACAAAATGTTAAAGGTCATTGAAAACGGACCACTAAAGTACAAAGGATTTAGCGAGCTCGTCCTTACTGGTAGTATACTGTAGTTTACGTTTGTAACCTATTTGTGTTAATTTATTAACTAAATAAATGAAATGAGAGAGAATTTGTTAACAACGTATTGGAAGAGTAGAAACTAAAAACTGCATCAGTCCTTTGACTCAAACATTGTGGAGAAATAATGACTTGATATTGATTTTTTTAGATAATTTATTGTCTTTTTACCATTTACAATTTAAGGCATGGACATTGTCAATAACCCATTAATGCCACCCTTGCGCAATTTAGTCCACTTCATATTTGTTATGAATTACAAAACAACTAGTTAGCATTTAACAGACAACACTTATGTATCACGTGCCGGTAAATGCTAAATTTTATTTTAATAACCGTACCAAGAAAGTTGTTAATTAGCACCAATAAGGAAAAGTAGGGAAATTATCACCAAATAAAACTACGACTTAAGATTAGTGTGCCGGCACACCGTCACACATGCCGACATATATACCAACCATAAAAAAGGGAATCACATCGCCGTAGAAGAAACGGATGCGGTTGTCGTCGACGCGGACGTTCGTGGCACGCGCAGTGCTCGGGTGCGACCTGCGACCTATGACCCCGCGATCCTGGCGAACGCAGCGTGCGCTTCAAACGGGGCACGTGCTGTCTAAATCGCATTAAGCCGTGCACACCCTCGGCCACGGGTTCGGGTAGGTCGGGACCAAGTTGCGCTGATAACCTCAAGTGCTGTCATTAAACCGGCTCGCGACGACGAAGGGCTACTTACGTTACCCGCTCCTGTACTAGTTCGATTCTGAAATTTACGGACATGTCCTGAATTTATAACTCCCGATTCCGCGACGATAATGTAACGGCGCGCTAATCAGCCGACATGCGTTAAATAACTATTAACATTGTAATAATGCGTTGTATTTTTATATGTCGCGATAGCGTTGTTTCTAATGATAAACGGCTTTCAAACGTAACTTTATCGTGGTTCGAATACTTTGAGTAGGATGTTTATAGTTGCTTTTTCTGTTTCTACAAAGGTTTTTTTATTACATTATATTAAGATAAGAAAGCAATATTTTCTTGTCCTAATCTTTTATTGCAACTAGAATCCTCGTGTTCGGATCTAGAATTCTTCGAGTATTACGCATTTCAAAAACGGTTGTTTCTCGCTTTCTTTTATCTCTTATGATTTCCGCCGAATCAATATTTGAATGCGACAATCTTTAAACCATACCATCCAAGAATATAGTGTTAGTTAATTATTTATGTAAAGACGCCCAAAATTAATGATACATTCATGACAATAAATGCTTTTATGATATCGTTAGTATAACATTGACTAATGGTGAGATTCTATGCATATCTGTAGCGTCTGTAAGGTACATACTTACAGATAGTCTTACAGACACTACATAGAATAGGTTATGTTTGACCTTTCAAACAATTCAAAGACATTTTTAAATTTAAGTGTTGACTCTAGTCAAATAGTAAAATATTAAAATGTTAAAAAGAAAATAAATTTAAACAATTAAATGTAAAATTATATTTGATATTGTATAAAGTATTGCCTGGAGACACTTTCTTAGCAAGCTTGTACACCCGCCGCCTTAGATTATGTCATAGACTTTTAGTTCAGGCCTAGTGCAGACTATATTGATATATCTGCTTTAAAAACGTGCCCTTCGTTATTTTCAAGATACCTACATTCATTGTATGTAATTAACCAAAACTTGTACATGCCTGTATGTGTTTGTTTAGTGGTAATTCCACTCACCATAGATAATACAGATACCTACTAAGTTTTGCCGAACACGGTTTTTAAGTGGCGCAAGAGGTAACGTAATATTAGAAGTTTTACGGTCTCGATGTTAGTGAGAAAGGGATAGTGCTAGGCGGTAAGCCTCTATACTACTCAGATCAATTGTAGTGGTTGGTCTACATTTATAGAACGAAATGAGTTTCAAATTCACATTTATTTATATATTTCAGTTTTATTGCTTTTGGAAACAGCTGTGACATTTTAAAAATAAAAATGCACTCACTATAGTGTGTCGAAAAATTAAAAAAAAAGGAGTAGCTAAATGTTGAATCACAATATTTTAATATTTATCCGATGAATTATTCATTTTAAAATAATAAGAAGTATATAGCCAATGGCAAAATAACATCATCAACATTTATTAATGGATACTTTATTTACAATTTTAACATGCTATTACCAAATCGGCATTAATATTTTCACAAAACTCTTGAATTAATATTTGCTATAATAATCATTATTGGTAATACACTCTGCTAATCTTTTTGTCATACAAGGAATTCAATTTTCATAATAATTAGTGCCTTCGAAATTTCTTCCAAATAGTTTGCACATGTTGAATGAGGTGTGCGACATTTCTTTGTAGAACACCATGTTGCTCCAAATCCTCTCACTGTATTACCATAGATGCCCACATATTTTCTATGGGATTAAGGTTGGGGGATTTTGCGGGCCAGTCCAACAACTTCGTCATTATTATCAATGAACCACTTGTTTACAATTTCAGCAGTATGTACCGAGCTGTTGCCATGTGCAAAGGTAATTACTTCCACCTCATCTTCTGGATATATGACCCTTACAGAAGGCTTCAACACTTTTTCTAATACCTAGACGTAGCGCTTTGACGCGAAGCGAGGTGTTACATTTATCAATGCTCCAGGACCTCCATCGCACATTCAGCCCCGATAACCGGCTGTTATTCTTCCTGCAGTGAACTGTTGTCTTATGTTTTCTACATTATATCCAGTATTTTTTTCGTCTCCATAAGACAACAGGAGCATCTTCGGAGGAAGAAAACATCTTTTCATCAGAAAAGATTACATTCTGCGAGTTCCTTTTTAAATTTTGCTGGCAAAAAAGAAGTCTGGTGACAGCGTGTTCAGGTATGAGTGCCGCTTTCTTCGCAGGCTTTCTACCATGATGGCCTCGTGTAATCTTTGGCTGATGATGGTTAGGGAGCAATGTAAATTAAATTGTTACCTAATTTTTACGTAAGACGTAAATGGGTTTTCGGAAACTATATTTAATATTTCAGCGTCCTCCTCGTGGTTAGTGGCACCTTTACGGCCCTCTCTAATTGTTTCTAACGACTGGTTTCCTTCTTTTCGTGCTCGCTGAGTTCATCGTTGTACTAGCTGTTAATTAAGGCGTTACGTTCTGTGATGCCTAATAAATGAATGATTTTGTGTTGAAAAAAAACTAGCTTTGTTGACTCTTACATTGAGAGTGAATAGAATGTAATAAATTAAAAGGGCCTATTGGTACGTCCAGTTTAGTGCAGTTTGTGGTGAGGGGTCTAGGAGAAGTTTACAGCATTACCAGTACCACAGTTTGGAGTATTTTTATTAACTATTGGTATAAGTTAAGAGTTTCAAAAGTAAGTAGTAAGTTGACAAAATTAAATAAATCAAATTTTTGTAGTATATTGTTTTTCAATTTTCGGTAAACACGTGATATACAGACATGCTTATGTGAAAAGTAAACAAACATGCACCCACTTATCCTAGCGAGCAACCATAAATTGTGTTTTCACGGTACCTTGCTTATGTTAGACGAGCATATTTGGAGTATTTAAATGCGTTGCGCCCCTTAAAGGAGATATACTACTCTGGGTGAGTCTGGTATATGCATATTGCCCTATGACATTTCTAAAAATTTCGGCTGTACATATTATTGGACTAAAATATTATTATTGCGTGATAAACTCCTTTGAATTGTTATTGCATTTAAGAGATCCAAAAGATAATACTCTCGGTGTGTAAAAAAGCGTCTGCAAAGTATTATTATTATTCATTTTACAATAACACGATTGATAATGATTTGATGATGTAAGTTTGAAAACATCATTGGCTGTTGCATATAGATAGTGATGCGAATTTATTATTGCTGCTTAGTAAATTGATAGATTGAAGATATGATACACGAGTGGCAAGTTGCTTAATGAATCACTAGGGATAAGGCTATTTTTAACTAAAAATACTATTAGATTAATAAATATCTGTGTCTGGAAACGTCTTAATTTTGCAGTCGTTGCAGATTCATTATGCAAATTAATTAATATCTTACCATTGCGACATAAAAAAATTGTGCTACATAAAGCTCGCTCTGCATTTACACATTAATTCAACATAACTTATCTAGCTAAAAATAGCATATAAGTATACATATATGGTGTCCCATCTTTAACAAATTAAATGCGAATTGAAGCTCCACAAATACATAATTCAGAATTGTTTGGGAATAATTTTTAATTACTATTTCAGTGTATTGTAGCTTCCATTGCATTAATAATCGAAGATTTACGGAGCTTAGATTCGTATTTAATTTGCTAAAGATGGTACATGCATAATATTAATATACACTTACCTATTACAAATAATCATAATGAATTTTGAAGCATTGGTTACTCTAAAAATATTTGCAACACACTCTTGTCAGAAACTGTAAATCTGAAGTTGATCGAAAAATACTATAAGTAAACAATGGGACATTGTCAATTTGTGTGATAGCGAAAGAATTAATTAGAAATATGTAACAATACACATCCGAAATACATTATAGTGTTCCGTAAAATAACATTTTTGGCAATGAAATGAAGTTAGTTTTTGACGTTGTCACAGTTTTTCATGTATTCCTACCGTTAGTTAATTGGTAAACAATTACGCAACAAAACAGCGTGTGACAAAAGCAAATCTCAATAAAAAAAGGATATCACATGGCCTGTTGAGAAACGTAAGTATGCACACCATCTTTTCTTCCATCACTACTCGTTAATTTTGAGCGTCTGCACTGGTTTAATTAGCTATATCAAGTTTCCCCATTTTTCTTTTCTTTGTATTTCTCTTTCCTCTGTGTGATTATACTACTAAGAGTTATGAGTATTCATATGTCTCATGATATCGCTTAGATAACCATTGATTTATTTCTTAATATATTTCTTGGATGTTTATCGAAGCGTTGTTTCGACATATGTACGTATATACGTAATACTATGTATACCCTGCTGGTAAGATTTTCGTTTGGATGCCAAGGAAACCTAATACAGTCATAAAGTCTAGTTGTAATAGTTTTACATCCCACCTAAGTATCCAATTAAGCCCCTAGCATGGCGTGTGATTCGTGTGCCAGGGTTGGAATCTGGCAGCATGATTGCATTGGATAATAATCGGCTTACAGTTAATTCAATCAACATTCGTGTCGTGTGAGAATGATAATTATCCACACCTATATGATGCTAAAAAATTAATAATTGAACTAATTATTAGTTGCTTAAGAGGTTGGTGGTCCCTTTTGTGTGGAGATTTTTGCTTAGAAGCTTTGCTAAACAGCTCTCGTGGGAAGTTTTTTTGCTCAGGAGCTTTCCTGAACAATTTTCGTGAGGATCTTTTTGCTTAGGAGCTTTTCTCAGCAACTTTCGCGGAGATCTTTTCGCTCAGGAGCTTCTCTTATTTATTGAGGAACTTTCCTGAGCAACTGTTGTAGGAAGCTTTTTACTCAGAAGAGCTTATATGAGTTGTCCAGGAAAGCTTCTATTGAAACACTTACGGAGACGTTTTTGCTTAGGAGCTTTCCTGATTTGTTCAGAAGCTTTCTCGAGCAACTCTCATGGGAAGCTTTTTGCTCAGGAACTTTTCTGAGTTGTTCAGGAATTTTCTTGAGCAACTTTCGTAATGAGTTTTTTGTTGAGGAGCTTTCCGGAGCAACTTTCGTGGGGAGTTTCTTTCTCAGAAGCTTTCCTAAGTTATTCAGGAACTTTCCTGGGCCATTCTCATGCGAAGTTTTTTGCTCACTAGGCGATGGAGCGGTTTTTGCTCAGGAACATTCCTGAATTGCTCAAGAGCGTTCCTGAGCAACTTCTGTGAAAAACTTTTTTTACTCAGGAGCTTTCTTGAACAACAATATGAGGAGCTTTTTGCTTAGGAGCTTTCCTGGGCATCTTTCGTGGGAAGCATTTTGCCCATGAGCTTTCCTGAGATACTCAGAAGCCATTCTGATCAACTTTCACCGGATGCTTTTTTTCTCACAAGCTTTTCTGATTTGTTCAGGAACTGTCCTCAGCAACTATCGTGGGGAGCCTGTTGCTCAGGTGACCTTCTGAGCCACTTTTGTGGTAAGCTTTGTGCTTAGGGACTTTCCTAAGTTGCTCAAGAGCTTTCTCGAGTAACTTTTGTGTGGAGCTTTTTGCTCATAAGCTTTTCTGAACAACTTTTGTGGAAAGCTTTTTGCCCAAGAGCTCTTCTGCACAACTTTCGTGTGTAGCTTTTTGCTCAGGAGCTTTCCTAAGCAACTTTTATGGAAAGCTTTTAATTCAGCAGTACTTCTAAGCAGCTATCGTGGGGCTAATACAGGGACCGTATACACAAGACGTCTAGAACTTACAAAAATAATGCCTCTATGGGGTTATGTCGCCATTTGTTCCAGGTACATAACGGACACTCCGACAAATATTCTTCTCGAAAATTTATTCCTCTACCCTAAGACTATCGAAATATGACAAAAAATACACTTTTTGACTCCGCGTTAGGCAACCAATGAACAGATTTTAGCCATCTCTTCTGCTTTCTGATATCCTTAATAAACTTTTGCAAAAAACGTATACAAATACTCAGTTAACTGGTCTCTTATTCTTTCTTAATGGTTTGCTTTGCGAACACTTGATACTTTAGAGTTGCTAGGATCAAGTTTACACATAACAGCGAAGACGGTGAGCGAAGGCTTATGTTAATGTCAAACGGCATCATTCATCAAGCTGAAATAAACCGACACATACCGAGGCATACAAGGTCCACCGGAACGTTGGTGGATTATTACGTTGTCGGTGTGGTAAAAATTAGCAATAACCATTAAGCTTCCAAGTGAATGGATTTTTATGGCTGTGGTAAAATGTCGTTTGTGAGTTGGTGTTTAAAGTGTTAAAGTAATTTACTTTACTTTATTTTAAAAGAAAATTGTATTGCAACTATTTTTGATAGGCCCTAAAATTGAATTTACTTCCATTTTAATTTGATATAGAATATAATTTAATCATGCCAGTTTAGTTATTAACAACACGAAAAGTTGTGAGAGAAAGATAATTAGAATGACTGGATTACCAATAATAAACCTTACAAGATATACTCAAGTTAATGCAATCCTCTTCCTTGTACTTAATTAAAAAAGTATTCACGTGTATACGTCGAGATGAATTCAAAGTCTTATAAAATACTCCATTTTTACTCAAAGATATACCACGGAATTTCCTTTTAGATATAATTGATACCAAAAGGAGAAATTAGCTGTTAAAATATCACGACACTTATATCTACGCTTTCGTATATCTGTATTCAAATTAGACTTTGATATATTATCATTACTGCGATAGCGAATAGAAAATGATAATGTTCGAAAGTGTCGGCGTCCTTAACAAAAAAAAAAAAGAAAACGGCTTAAACCCGTAATGTATTGCATGTAAAAAGTTTTAAGTAATTTTCTAGCACGAGCTCTCATATACATTACCATGTCGCCTCGCTTTTTCCTCGAATGGGAATTAATGAATTTCTATTAAAATATCTTGTCTTTTAGGTTTATAAAATATTTATGAATCGTGTATTATTAATTCTCGGACCGGTAATTGACCAATGAGGAGCGAGTGTGGAAGTAGTGGAACGTACAGATAACGTAACACAGAATCAGTTCTCTATAATGGCTGCGTGGAATTTAAAAGCGCACTTCTGTCAAATGATTTACCAGGCGCTCGTTTTAAATTATGAGTTTGTATTTTAAATATTGTATGACACGTTCGCTAGTGGCTAATGTTAGAAATCGGCCATTTCGATTACGGCATACATTATTAATGAACTTCACACCATCACTAAATTGGTATTAAACAAACAGGAGTAAGTTAATTCGTTTTCCCAACTACTTCTATTAACTTCTAAATAAATTGGTAACAAGCTTTGAATACCTAAATATTTTACATTAATGGCAGGTATGCTGAAAAGCATTTTGATAAAGATCTTGAATAAATATTTCAGAAACTATGTTGCAGTTGCCAGAACTTGGAAAATCCTAGCATTACTCGGTTAGAAAAATGAAAACATCCAACAGTTAATTAAACAAAATAGAATAGGTTGCAAAATATAAGAAAGGAATGAAGTTTGATTATAACTGTGAGAAAGAATTTCTAGTATTGCAGTTGCAACAAGTACCAATAACAGAAGTAGCTCATATGAATTGGAAGCAACAAAATTTTTCCAAAAGCTGAATATGACGAAGAAAAATAAACATGGAAATACTAAAACCAATGGCAAACTGTTCAAAATTAACTGAAATTGGTAAGAATAATGAGAAATCAGTGAACAAAATAACGGAGAGAGAATGTACAAGCAGAGCTGTATATAGAAGAAATGATGTTGAAGTTAACTTTTAATTGAGCAACTAAACCATTAATTGTTAGTTAATAATTTCAACTGTATTTTCTCAACAAATATAGTTGTAGTTAAAACAAACAACTAAGGAATTAAGTTGAAAAATGTTAGTTATGCGCACCGCTAACAAATATTACGTTTTGTATGTCGAAAAAGTACACTAAATTACACAATGCACTAGAAGTGTATAGACTTGACCATTTATGAAGGGTACGTTTTACACTACTATTTACTCTACACTGTAAAAGAAATTCTAGTAAAATTACATGTAAAATCGTTGGTAACAAAATTGCCTACAATTTTACAGGTAAATTTGCTCCATAAGGTAAAATTTCTACCATCTACTAAATTTCACATGCTGATGTATTTTTAAAGATTGTATTGTAAAATTCGTATGTAATATTTATATGAACTGTAAATTTAGCAAACACTGTTGTAATTTTCACATGTATTTTTATAAAGAAAGCAGGTAAAAATACTAAAGAATGGAATATCGCATGTATAAATATACATTGTAGGATAAATTGTTTTACACGTATAATTTAATATTACTGCCAAGGCTGTAATATTAAATTACACAAGTGAAAGAATTTACATGTAATTTCTTTTACAGGTGTAATTTAATATTATAGCCTATTATTTTTTGCAGCATACTATACCTTAAATTAAATTTCTATTTAAACTAGCCAACGATTCCAATATACATTTGGTAACATGGAAATCACAGCTTACTTTAAATAACAATCTAATTTAAAGCATTTTGCATAATATGCGAAACGTTCAATAATATGAATAAAACTAAAAATGCGTGACCAGGTATTTTTAGGTTTTTTATTTATTAAACTAAACAGACTCAGAAGATACAAATGTATAAACTTAACGCAATGATTTTTTCATTAAACAATTTTAAAGGAAAAAGAACATTGGAAATTGTTTTTGAATTGTTTTTTGAAAGATTCAAACGCCTAGTCTGTGTAGCTATTATATTATTAGTAGGAATTTCAGTTGTGTTATAATCTAAAGCAAAATTTGTTCCTAATGATAATGCATTGGTAACATTATTAGGTATTGTTGTATTTAAAATATTGGTTACCCAATTATTGTTTTGTATACTTTCGGTATTTTGAGTTATTGGATTGTATTTTGTTTTATTTTCTTTCGATGTTTGAGTTTTATAGTTGCAAAATCTTCTTCATACATAAGATTTAGATATTCTAAAAATGTGTGTTTGTATGTCAATTTGTCAAACTGAAAACCATAAATATTAGAAAATAGAATAAAAGAATATAAATATAACAAAAATCTTACAACCTTAAAAAACATGAAATAAATTAAAATCATACATTTGATTTTAGCGATATAACAATTTTAAAAAAGGAACAAAATTTAAAAACACGTATTATACTTGAAATGATTTAAATTCATAAACAAAAAAACGCAGCTGATCATAAAATTGACATACAATACTTCACAAAACTATATATAACTTAATGTTATAACTAAATACAGTAATATTTTTTAGAAGTCTATTTAATTACAAAATTCAATAATATTTACATATTTAACAATAAATAATCAAAACATATTACATTAAAACACAATCTTTAAATAAAACAAAACGATATATTAAAAATTAAAGTAAACAAAACAATTATGATTTTGTCAATTATTAGACAACAAATTTATTCATAATTTTCATTACCACTTTATGGTTTATATTTTTTATATATTTTTAGTTGAAAAAGCTTTTGCAATAAAAGCGAAACGTCGTTGAACATTTTTAAGTTTTTCTGAAGACCTAAAAACCGAAAAAACGAAAAGAAATTAATAAATTATTATATACAATACATATAGTTAAAATTAAAAAAAAATAACATATGTATGACTAAATAGTCACTTACAATAGATACTAAGAATTATTATCTATACATTGTTCTTGTTCAAGTTGACAATGCGATTTCAGGTTGACATAACCTCCTAAACTTCTTTATTTTAAAATGGTTATGTCCAAAAAAAAACTCAAAATCGGGCTTCTGCATCAAATTTAAAAAAAAAATTACTAAAATTGGTAAGATTCATTCTTGAATTTATTCAAAATGGACACAAATATTAATCGTTTACCCTACAATTTATATGTACGTAATTTCATCTGTGACAAATATTAACTTTTAAATATGAAGTTGCAATAGATGCTACATACTACATCATAATTTCCATATCCATACTCTCTATTTGTATTTATATTTAGGAAATATAATGTATACCTACTTCTGAAAACACGTTACGGTTACGCTTGCACCTATCTGATTATATGTTAGTATGTCCTTGAAAGTACTATGTTAAATTTTAAGAATAATTATTGATAACTACATATACAAATACCTGTAAATGCGTATTTATAAAACTAACTTACCTAATTCTTTTATAGCACATTATAAGTCACACTGAATCGCTCAACCAGGGATCAAGAATGAACACCTTTACGCGAAACCTACGATTGTTTGTGACGCATCACTATTGCATTACCACGGGATATCATTGAGCCAATAATAAATTCGACAAACGAATAGAATTACCTACGCGCAAGATAAATAACCCAATAACCAATCACATTGCGGCGTACGAATTTCGTATTTTCCACGATATCTATAGTTTTACCCGAAAATTCAAGTAAAAACAAATAAATATAAAACATCCTTATATTTTATACAGTAAAATTATTGGTTTACTAGTAAAAGTACTTTTAAAGTGCACTAAATACCAAAAAAATGTCAATTTTACACTTTTAAGTAAATTTTGTTAGTAAACACAAAATTGTACATGCTTTTTCCTGTACTTTCCTTTTGAATTTTTGTTACTCTTAAGTCTTAAACTTACATGAAAAAGCTATAAATTTTACCGTTTTTTTTCCATGTTAAATATCATAGAAAAACATGTAAAACAAAATTTACATGATTTATTGTAGTAAATTCACAACGTTATTACATATAATATTCCTGATTTACCATGGCAAAATTACTATAATTTTTTTACAGTGTACGTTCGAGTACATTTTTAACACTATTTAGTGTGGATCTCCATGTGCTAGTATTAAATAGTGTAAACAATTTCTTATTGTGTAGTGCATTGAGAAATAAAAGGAAAAAAAAATGATCAATACGAACACACCAAGAGAGAATCATGGCGATACATGTAATTATCCACAGCACTATATATTGGAACTCATCCAGGCAACAACGTTCAGCTCCAGCGATCGACGACCAGGACGACACGGAAACGCCGTACCGCCTTTTTTACGGATTTAATTAATTGGAGGCAATTCCGATGGTATCGGCGGATATAATGAGTATTTGTGAAATATTAAACGACCCCGAGAACAAGCTCTTTCTATTAATTTAAATTAATGGCCAACGTAACGCGGTTATCAATTATTTCTATTCGCAATTAATCAATTTCCACACGGGAAAACGGTACCGACTGGCCAGTTCCCGCAAGATGAGCTACTACCGTTCATCACACAGCACATTCTCGCATGAACCGATAATCTTTTATTTCAAAAATAAGATCGAATATACTCAACGCAGATAGGAGAACGAGAGAGTCGAAAATTATTTCCGGCATAATTGAATGTCTGTTAGTGATAGATCTATGTATTTCATATTATATTTTTTAATAGAAACCCGGCTATAAAAAGTGCCTTTTTAAAGCAATTTTGGCGTGTTTTACTCTCCTCAGTAATACAATGCATTAAACGCATTGTCAGTTTGTGTAACAGAAGGCAATAATGCCAAGAACACGCGCGCATCCATTGTTACCGTTGAGCGCCAAAGTCCCGTTGTCTTCATGGTCCGGATCCACATGTTTAGCACAATTAAATGCAACAATCGCGCACTTACACACAAACGGCAGACATTGTCAGTAATTCCGCGCTGATGCAGAGCTTTCCCTGTCGTGATTTTATCGGCCGAGATTAATGGAATGTTTGTCGATAAAATTCATGCGATTGTCTTCTTGAAATAGTATACATACGTGCTTGTATGAATGTCGGTACGTGTACAGCTGTACAGAACTGTATATGTACCCAGGCAGTAAGTAATCTGTGCCTGAGCGCTCATTTATGGAGCAAAACGTGAATTAGGAAACAAGGATGATGTTAGGTTTTCAGCTTCTACGATTCTTAGTCGCACTTTAATGAATTGCATAACCTACAGTGTTTCAAAAGATATTTAACAGCAAATGGGAATGATACGTGTAAAGTTAATTAATCTCTCTGATAAAATATAAAAAATCACTAAAAGTATATCACGTTTCAACTTCTTGGAATATATGTGTATATAAAGCACTAAAGGCTATGCAACCCTTGGCTTAAAATCTATCCCTCCAATACCGTTCAGACCACCTCTCTCCATTTGTTCCCGTTGCCAGCAGTCTTCTTCCACCTCTTTAGGTCTTGATTCATCAACAGCTTATTTATTTGTCTCTTCCAACTTACTCCGAGTCTCCGTCTGCTATTATTTTCACTCGTTCGCACTTCTGTATCGTTTATCATACATTTTTCCCCTTTTTCATTATATGATCAAACCACCTAATCTTCTGGACCGTTACTACTTTTGTCAACTTTGGTTCTCCATACAGTGCATATACATCCAGATTAGCTCTATCTCCCCATATCTCATTATCTTTCTTTCTTCCATATATTTTCCTAAGTATCTTCCTTGCTCATTCATCCAGCTCTTTCTTCGCTTTCTTTGTTAATACCTACGTTTCCCTTGTAAACAGTACCGCTGATTTAATAATTATTTTTTGCCTTTTAATCTTAGCTAGCCTGGATAGTATTTTTGATCTTGAAGCTCTTGTAACTGCCCCGCGCATACAGATGCTCTAGCAACCCTATATTTTATTCCTTCTTCAGTTTCCACCCGCTTTGACAGTAGATATTCCTCCTAATTCTAGGATATATACTTTTCTTGATTTGAATTTAGCTTATCTTACATGCCAGTTCCAAAACCAAACTGATAAATACGATAGGCAATGGGTTCCCTGCCTTAACGCTTTCCTAACTTCAAAACTTTTCGTATTACTCACAATTAGAGTTAACTTTACGATTCTGTATAACTTGATATTAAGCTGTTGTAATATTTTGAAGATTTATTTTCTTTTAATCGAGTCGTAGGTTTTCTTAAAATCTCTAAGTACGGCATATACTGACATTCTATATTATTTATTTGCTTCTTGTATTTGCGTTATAATATGGATCTGATCCACCACCGATCAGTTTGCCCTAAACACCTACCAGAGTCTCCATACCTTTTTTGAGTTTATTATTGGTATAGCCAGTATTGCTATTCCAAGTAAAAAGCAATGAAAAAGGCTACAAGCGGTGAAAAAAAGAATTCTTTTTGTATCACAGGATTTATTGCAAATCGTCCAACTCGTTGCAGGAGTACGAAATGTGCGCTATCTAGCAGTCACCTACATCCCATGCAAATTATCTGGACAGTCGCAATAAAGATAGGGCGAGGGCGGGTGCATTCTTATAGCAGACCCAAAACCTCAACAATGACATGGTCTTTAATTAATCGAACTCTGCAAATTTTTCAAAGACTTCTCTTTTATAATGTCCTATGTGTGTCGAACTCAGTGACCAAGATATTGCACCTACATTATTCTTATTTATTACAGACTTTTTTGCTTTCTACAACAAATTGGATTTGAATTTGGGTGTTGATGTTTCTTTGAGTTCGGATAGTTAAACGTTTTCCTAGTTTGTGGTCTTCACAAAATTCCTCAGATAGTTAGTTTTAAGTTTTGGTAAAAGATTTAGCATTTTGTTCTTTGCCGGCAGTGGAATACTTCTTAATACTAACAATAAGTGCAAGAAGCGACAAACACTGGTGGCTCAGGTCGGCAAAGTGTGGTCGTAAGACGTGTTATGGAAGTCGGTAATGGACGAACTACTATATACTAAAACTGAAAGGGATGAAACTTAGGTACATGTCAATGATGTTCCATTTTCACCCAGATAAATTTAATAACGTATTGCGGGATAAGATGCGGAACATTATACAGAAACAAAATTATCGATATTCAGGTTTACGAGCAATCCACACTTTCTCGGGTTTTACATGTTTTTATCTAACAATGCGCCACACGCCATCTTTTAGCAATAGTAACATAATAAATTATATTGTATGGTTTCTATATGGTAACTCGTTCGCAAGACTGCTGCATTTATGTATATAAATAGTTGTTGCAACTGACTTAACAGTTCACACTGTCCTACTTATTGTTAGTTAATATAATATTCTACTTAATACACTTAAAGTATCCTATTTTATTAGTGTCTAAGTATTACACTTTTAACTGTTTACAGTATAGGAAAAAACTGGAAGGAATCTACCTTCAGAGACAGACTCGGTTAATTTATCTGCTCTACACATGAACAAAAACTAAACCAACTAAAATATGCCATTGCGTTTCAAGCAGATACGCAATATTGCATTGCGCTACAAAAATCAATGAAAAGGCTTTAAGAAACAATCGGGTCTTCATTGCAACAAACAGTCATGCCAGCAACAACAAAAGAAAAGTGTAGATCGCCACAATAAAAGGGTATAACAATATTTTATAATTACTCATAGTGCTATATCTGTGCATCATATCCCTATTGGAGTAATAAATAATTTACCAGTGCGCACGACATCAATAAATCGTTAATCTATTATGTGTGGCCGCGACGCGTCAGACGTGTTCCCGTACACGTTGTTAAGCGCTTGAAATGTAATCATCTGTAAGCAACGACCATTACCCGTACTAAATTCTTAATTGTGTGTCCGTCGCGACCTGTCGTAAATAGAATTATTATAACCGTCTTTAGGTGCGATAGTTTATGTGCTAGATCTTGGTACATTTCCCCTGAATAAAGTCTTTAGTTGGTAATTTGCTATATTGCCGTTGTACGTTTAATGTAGATAATGACGAAATAGCATTCCTGTATCTATTTAATCTTCTAGCTAGGCTCCGATATGATATTATATCGGAACCCAGCTTAGAAATGGAGTTAGTCTCTAAAAGCCCGAACATTTCCGAAATGCGAACATTGGATAGACTAGATTTTCTGCAAAAGGCGCTCGGAGATATTGAAGTTTAAGAAAATGTCTCTGGTGAAGATGAACAAAATGCTTCAGAAATAAGCTGAGAGTATAGCTATTTGTACCTGTGCAACTGAATTAGAAAAGAACTTCCCTGAAAATTAGAATTCTAAATATGCGTGCTAAAAAAATAGACATCCCAAAATTATTTTATACAACAGAAAAAACAAACAAGATGAAAACTGGCGCTGTTTCATGCTAACTGAAAAAAAAATATCAGAAAATTCTCAAGGTTGCTTTTGATAAGTGGTTACCGTAATCATCCCAGAAAAATTTTTGCAATGTGCAATTGAGAACGCAGAAAGTTAGACTTTTCCAAAACTGTGAATTGAGACATATCACGTGGCCGATAACCGAAAGCCTGGGACCTCACGAGCGGCTAAGGTTCCTGGATTTCATTTGAAATCATCTTCGAATTCACAGCATTTTGGTGTTCGTTGGCTTGGTTTCAAAATATGAATACTGTAAATGAATCAAATTTGAATCAATATTGTGAAAAATTAGAGAAGAAATCATTAGTTGCCAAGCAACAAAATCAATATTGTGAAAAATTAGAGAAGAAATCATTAGTTGCCCAAGCAACAAAAAGAATGCTATCGCATGGCTCTCACAACACGTTACTTTTTTTACAATTTCTCTTTTAGTCCCATTATGGAAATGACCAACAGATGCTCGCTATTGCTTGAGGGAACCTATGATAGTAAATCCGATGAAAAATAGTCTATGTGAATTGAAACGATAATGCTATAGCTACCATAGTGAGTAATCATTATGTAACAAGAGCATATAAAGGGAGGACCAAACATAATAAAGAAGAAAATGGCATAATGATCTTGATCTATTTGATAGACTGTGTAGGTACTGGTCATTGACCAAAGCTCACATCGAAGGAATGGTTATTTAATACCATAGACCTCGCTGTGGTGGCAGGATTTCGTTTTTTACAAATGCGTAAACTTGGATTAAAAACTGTGAGTCATTTGGAGTTTATATGGAAAATTACAGTGTCTCTCATAAAAGCAAAGGAAAGGCAGTGCAGCACCATCGATTTTTCCTGATATACTTGTTTGGCTGCATGTTTTCAGGAAAGATACGTAGTATGACAGTAACATAGTAGGTTCCATTATTGTAAATTTGAAAGGAATTACTCAAATTATCGGTTTTGATATACCATTTGGCGTTAGAAAAAGTAAAGATACACAACACGAACACATACAACAACATGCGTATCTATATCACCATAACCTCGCCCTACAATGCAAGTGCACCATAAAAGATGGTTATCCCAAAATTCGACACCCATTAGGGAGAGGCATTGCCATACAATCTTTCTTACGTCTGAATATTTCTTTTTTTTACATATGCAGTTGTACGCTATACATACTGCTGCCATAGACAATCTGTATATTACCATAAATAAAGTTCTTTGTAAATACCAATATACCAACGTTCCTAGCATAGGTGCATAGGGTTTTTCAGCACTTAAATCGGCTTGTGCTTTTCCTTCGATGCCTTTCCAACATTCCCTATTTCTTTCTTAGTAATTTGTAAAGTAGTAATCCAATCACCTTCTCTCGGAAGAGTTTCCTGATTGATTTTCTGGATACTTTCTGTTTGAGAAAATTTATTAGAAAATGTCAACAAGTAATTTATCTTTTGCGGTCTGGAATAACGCCATGTTTATGTTCATTTTTCTCAAGAATCAGTAAATATTTTCGAACCGTTTTAGTTGTGCTTTATTTTAAATGGTCAAATGAAGATTTTTTCCGAAGGAGTTTTTCGAATTTCCGACCGGAACAATTCGAAATTTGGGAAGATTTCTTTCGCTCTTTTTCATACACGCGGACGCCGCTGATGATCTAGTGGCTTGCACGATTATCTATTAGTGGCGGGATACTTGATTCGAAACAGAGGGCCTACTCTCAGAGTGAAGTTTTCGTGGTTTCCCTTATTCCTTGGCAAAAACTGAGAACCGATTATGTTAAGCCGCTTCACAGGCGTGGATGTAATGGCCAGGCGATGCCCTCTGAAATTGCTGGAAAGCTGGTGGGGGATGACATAAATCACTGTTATTTATTTCCTGTGATTCTAAATACATTTTTTTTTAAATGAGAGGGATAGCTTTCATTGGTGATCATTTGTATTGTAGCGGAAAATTTAGTTCCATTCGTTTTGTTGTTTTTAAGAAAAAGGAACATGAATGCGTGGAGACACAATTTCTCACGGAAAATAATGTTCGTCTTATGATTGAGTTTTACGGCGTACATACAATATATTAGTCTTCTTTGGAAGGAGTTAAGAAGTATAGCAATTATACGGGCATTAGTGATTTGAATGGAAGTCTGCATTCACGCTGCAAACACCAGTTTGCAGCGGGGGTATTTCCCTACGAAAAATGGCCCGGAGAGTTGATTCTGATCATATTTGATTAGATTGGAATCGATGATTTGCAAATCAAGGTAACGCCCGTTGACCAGGTTTAGGCGCATGTAGAAAAACCGGTCGTCAAGATTTTCTTTTTGAAACGCTAGAACGACCATAACAATTTCAGCGCCAGAGTGATAGAATGCTGAAATGTTGGTCGTAATACATCACTTCGTATAGCTTACTAACGAATAGTGGGCAAGGTATTCCATAGCTACTGGTGCTTATTGCGACTACCCTTATCACCAGAGCATAGACGTATTTGTCCAACGCCAATTAAATATGTGCAGGCCTATATCATGGGGTGGGAGTAGGCACCGTGTCGAACGAGATACTGATGCGTAGAGATGTAGATGCCCACTAAAAATGTTTGCAATTCTTGTTTGAAATTCCAGTAACGTATAAGTTAAAATTATTAAAAATTAGAAAATATACCTAGTGTTTTATATTAAATTTTTTGTAACTTTCCTCTGTACGTTTCTCGAATTTTAAAGAGGAATTGCATTTTTTGTGTTAGTTATACCTATCAGCTGTTACGGCCGATGTTCTCGGGGTATCTCCCATTCAATGTATTAGGCCTGTATATCTAGGCGGCAATATTTAGATTAATGTGGGGCAGGGAACGGCGACAATACTGTGATGAATAGAATTTTGTAGTGCTTAGCGATGAATTGTGATTTTATTTGGGATAACATGATGAAAGAATGAGGGTATATGCGCGATCTAGAGAAAGAAACAACGAAGAATCTATTACTCGTAAGCATCCCTATAAAAAGCTTGTTGACGCTTAGTATTTCTGCTTTTGGGATACCACTGGTTGAAAAATTAATTGATATGCGTATAAGCCAGTCCAAATCTTTAGATATTTCCAGATAATTCCTTGGTAAAACCAACTATTTAAATATCAACGTGTCACAATACAAAAGAACTGGAATAAGATTTACCGTTAAAGCCGATTACATTAGAATTATGTAACAGATGAAGTTTTCATTCTTCAACCTTTATCTCAAGAGATCAGCAATAAGTATAAGTAAGGTTTCTATTTCCGATGAAAAGACCATATGTAAATTACAATTCCACAAGAAATAAAATAATCTACGCAATTTTAATTTATCTCCATGCCGAGATCTGTAATCGAATACTGCCTACTTTATAGGTAGGCTATCTGTGTCTCTCTCGCCATAAAATATCGCAATTTCCGCGAGAGAAATTACCTATCGAGCGCTCCAACGAAATAGGATAGAAGACACGTCTAGAATAGTACGTACAACCTGGGTGCCTCGTACAAGTCCGAGGCCACGATACCGTATTTGTTGTGCATCAATTAAAGAACCTATATATCGGGTGATACATGGGTTTATAAAATAGCAGGCAGCCTTCTTTCCCCCTGAGTCAATAAACAAGCTCGGCGCGGGTTTTCCTGCTTGCCGCTCCTCACGACGCGTTCGTTTTGATTCCTTTTGGAGGGTACCAAGCGCTGGTATTCGCCAAGAGCACGTGTGTGCGCCTACCTGTGTATTGTTCTTATATGCCGCTTACTACATACTTACCCGGAGTTTTTACTTACGTTATGGGGTTATGGGCAACAATTTATTGCACGTGCAGCACATGTTTTCTTACTGTATATTTACAGGAAACTGGGAGAAATTTACATGAAGTGCATAAAGTACCATTGTGTGACTGCGGATGTGATTTTTCTTGAATCGCAAATGCGACACGATTTCGAAAAATTTCTCAATCCACACGTTCCACACAGTACGGGCGCATTTTTTATCCTCCAGTTTCTCGATAAACAGAGCTAGTAAGATATCTGCCGATGTGGCGGAATATATTGTCAAATGAAGTCGCATGGGCTTTAACACTGCTTTCTATTCTTGTTCTCCTTTCTTTTTCTTTACATACGGTGTTGATTCTACTCATCCGTTTGAAGTTATAAAATATTTTTAAGTACTTGCTTTTGTATCTCACTTCTCACGACGTAATTTTTCCGCCATTTTCTTTTCTCCCTTTTTTTGTTTTTTGATCCACAATAGTTTTTACAACCATGTTTTGAAAGCTTTCTCTTAATTACAGATGCGCTCACAATGGATTTTGAGCTGACAAGAGTCATTGAGCTAAAAACGCACTCGTTCCTCACATAGCTCAACTGGATACAGGTGAGTTCCATTTTTAGATATGTTATATAGTCAACAAATAGTTCATCAAACTTAATGAACTATAAAATATTAAGCTTTCATTATTTTGATCAGTTGCTTCTTCTTGAATATCTAAATTTCGCAGTTTTCCCAATAATATAATATGAGATGTGTCATAATCGGAAAGAATAGTGCGAGGGTTGTGCTATGTTACGGATCATTAATGTAGATTGAGAAAAATAGTGATCTAGGATGTAATTACACTTAGACGATTATTCTGAACCAAAATATCAAAAATCAATTAAATTGAATATGATAAAAATTATTAAATCTTATTATAAAGTCTTCCTGCTTTATTTCTAAATTTGTGCTTTTTACTGGCAAATACTGTAGAAGTTACAAGCGCAACTGCTCTCCAAGAACACCTCTGCAAATACCGAACACTACTGCTTATAGGAATAATAGAGTATCAGAAGTAACTTTTTAGGCCGGGTTTCCACTACCATAGGGAGCTGAGCTGAACGGTGTGCTGAAAAACTCGCTATCGTATAATCAAAATCGTCGGTGTACACAGTGCTATGCGAGATTTGCTGAACCACAGCTCTTGAGCGGACTTCGCCCAGACTATGTCCGCGCGGTAGTGAAAATCCAGCCTTATTATCGCAGTAAGCTTGGTTTTCTTATAGAACGTAAGGTGTAGGGTTTGTGTAGAATTGAGCTTTGTAGGTTTTATCCTCGAATCATTTAATGCTGCCATATCTGGCGCGTAGTTGACAGCGAAACTAACTTGTTTGTAAGCTAAAGAAGCAAGGGATCAGCCACTTCACATATAAACCCAAAACACGGTAGCAGATGGAAGGAAGGAATTCAATCAAAGAAAAACACAAAGAACACTTGAATAATACAGCCATACAAACTCGAGAGAAAACCTTTATTAAAGGCTATCAAAAAAAATAAGCCGGAAGAACTGCTGCAGCCCAGTAGGCATCATCTTTCCACCTCAGCAGGTCTCCTAACAAGACACTGTACACTGAAAGGACACCTACAGAGAATTGGGATCAACACTGGAGATACCAACTGCAGTCTGTGTAATAGAATGACAGGGATCGTTTGTCACATGTTAATGCGAGGTTCTCAACGCAAAAAGACAGCTAATCTTTGGAAAGCCAAATATTAATCGAGAGGATTACTTCGATCAACCAACAAGAGACCTCTACAGATGAGTGCAGGGTACCAGAATAATGAAATAGCTGGTATAATTTAATGACTGAAAGAAAAGGAACATTAAATACAAAAAAGGTCAACTCTAGAAAACGACTGCGTTCCGTTCACATGGAGGAGGAAGCTTCCCAAACTCCAATGTCCCACTATATTTGGCTGTAAAATAGTCGCATCAATTGAGGTTAAATATCTGGGTGTTATCTTGGGCGCCAAACTGCTGTACAAATCACACCTAGAACATGTAACGAACAAAACCATAAGGAACTTCTAGGCCTGGAGAAGTATGTTCGGTAAAACGAGGGGCCTAAAGCCTGTAATGGTACACTAACTGTACACGAAAGTTATAGTACCCTCTATGACTTACGTCTAAAACAAATTTAGGCTATGCGAGTGCGCTTAGTAAAGTCCAAAGGATGGCCTGTTTGGCCTTCACGGGAGCTATGGAGACATTAGGCCGAAATTATTGCCGTACAGACTTGTGCTGAGGGCATCTCAAACTCTCTACGCAAAAATGGAAGGTAGAAATCATCTCTGACAGTCAGGCTGCCCTCAAAGCTTTGCGGCTGTCAGATTTAACTCTGAGGTGGTACTCGGGTGGCACAGAAACTTAATAGCTGGCAGAACATCTAAATGTTACATCGAGATGGGTGCCAGGTCACTCTGGGACCAGAGGCAATGAAATAGTTGACACGTTAGCAAGGGCGCCAGCGAGCTGCCGTTCTTAGGTCCAGAACCGACGTACGGTAGCTCATATGGCAGCATGAAAACGTTTGTCAGGTCACACCTTGCTGCTAGGCATTTCTCCTTTTGGAATGGACTCGTCGGCATAAGATATTGCCAATCTCTAGGGCTTCATCTGAATGAGGAAAGACTCCGCAAGGTAATCTTTATGAGAAAGGACAGATTGAGATAACTCACAGGAATCTTAACTGGGCACTCCCCTGTGCAGAAAGTGTGGGAGTGCGAAGGAAACTCCTGCTCACCTTGTTGTCAACTGCTCGTGGTGGACGAGAAAAGGCAGACGCACTTTGGGACCCATCGGTTGGACGAACCCAGAGTCGGTAAGTTAACTTACAGCCAGATTGCGAACTTTTTTGATAGGATGCAACCAGACTGAGAGGGCTAAAATTGACATGAGGGCACAATAGGTTTTTCTGGCCGAGCTGTCTTCTTCGGGTTACACACGCCCATGGGGGAAAAAATACAAAAAGGCAAGAGACCGCAATGTTTTCGCGGGGATTCTTTATTAGATGACTAAAAGGAAATTTAAAAAGTAAAATGGAATGTTAATTATGAATTGTAATTTTATTATAGATTTTTAAATACCTCGAAGCCCAATTTTGTAAGTTTTTTAAGTTTTTAACTATCAGACTCTAACTGTAGCATATTTATTGCAAACTACCAACATATTTTAGCATTTCTAGGCAATGTACTATAACTAAGTAGTAACCAAGCCATATATAAATCTACATCGCCACCTAAAAAAGCCTAACTGTGGAATTACATACACACGTTCGGTCAGCTTTCGAACTAAACTGCTTTTAATCTGAAAGATTCGATCTGCACAGAATATAATGTGCACTTATATTTAATTCTATATAAAGTCTGAGTGCAGAACCTAAGCAGACAGGCGAACAATTCAAAACGGTCCATCATCTGTTATTGGCAATACATCGCCTATTATTGGTGGTACTACAGTTGTTGTTATCCCTAGCTGTCTTGTATTATAATCCTCGTCATGTTCCTCATCTTCTTCCAATACAGCGATCGCGGTTATAAAAATATCCGGTGCCTAACAAATCGGTAACTATCCGGCGACCGTTATATTTCACTGTCACGATTTCCAACATAATGATGCACCGTAATTTAGCGGAGAATATTAGTGTCTGCCGGTGCTCCGCGCTCGTCGTTGTCGTGCTTTTACCGAACGGGCCGCGCTGCAACTATTTATTTTTGTCCGCTGAACGAAGAGTCGCCTCGGTTGAAACAACGGTACGCTGTCGAGATGTACGACGGATCTGCTCTGATTTTACTACAGAGCGCATACTGTGCTATTTTATCTTCGTGCGCTTTTAAAGTAGGTATTAATAAACATGGGAAAAGATATTCATGACAGTCTAACGAAAATTATTTGTTTTAGCAATTAAACAATTGCTCTTTAACTTGTTCGTCTTTTCGGATTTTTGATTCCTCGGGTGTTTTCAAGATATATGCTATTTTTTTTTTAGGAAATCCAACTCTTACGGAAATATGAATGTCTTTGCTATTTAAAATAACTAACAATACAATTTTTGGACACTTGGACTAACTTACTACGTTCCTTAAATTAAATTACATTATTTTGCATTTTGTCGTATCACCTTTGATAGATAGTACCGAAGAAGTCATTAAACCATCACCTCCAATGTGAGGCCTCCTGCATATAAATTATTTCTGCTATAGTTCGATTAAGTCACATTTCAGTGATGTTCCTATAACTCTATCATTTCAGGTATGAGTTGGTGCTGCGAATCGAAACCGGTTTTATGTTGTGGTGATCAATCGCCTTTAAAACAAAAACCAGTTTTAACTGAAAATTCATTAGCAGATTTTAGGCAAAATCTTCTACCCTAAGGTGTGAGGAATATACTTAATCGACTTCATTTGTCTTCCCCATATACAAATTTCCTCCCCTTCTACCTGTTCGCCGCTAACGCCGATGCTTGATCCTTTGTCAGCCCTCTTTCTCTTAATTTTTTTTCAATATCCTGGTCCCACGTTGTCTGGGGACATCCTCTGCCTCTCTTCTGTCGTCTCCTCGCTTCCCATATGTTCTTCACAGGTCTGGCACCATCCAACCTTTTTAAGTGACCAAACCATCGCGGCTTACATTTTTCTATGTGTTTTGTTGCAGACTCTACCTTTAGTCTGCCTCAAATCGTGTCATTTCTTATTCGACCCATTCGTGTAATGCCTAGCACTTTCCGGAGATATTTCATTTCTACTACCTGTATTCTATTTTCCATCCCTTTTGTTAAGACCCAACTTTCACACGCAAACGTGAGAGTGGGCAGAAATACAGATCTAAATACACTTAGTTTTGTTTTCCTTGAAACTTCTTTCTTGTTTAGAAAATATCCTTTTAAACTGTGATATAATTTAGCCGTACTCTCAATTCTAGCATTTATTTCGGTGTCCTGCTTTGTTTTGTTGTCGATATATACTCCCAGATACTTGTAGCTATTTACTTGTTCTAAGGGCTTGCCATTTATTTCGATATTTAATACTCTATCAGATTTTCCGATGACCATTACTGTTGTTTTCGCCTCATTAATCTTTAATTTCTTTTTAGTAAGTATTTCATTCCATACACCCAAAGTTTCTTTTCAGCTCTTTTTCACTCCTGGCAAATATGACCACGTCATCTGCAAATACACATTCCCCTAACCAGACTGCTTCCATGTTTCTATATCCTATAAAAAGTTTAGATGTTCTGCTCTTTGTTTCTTTTATGACATCATCCATTACTAGATTGAATAAGGTAGGGCTCAACACTCCTCCCTGGCGTACACCTTCATTGACTGGAAAGTCTTTTGATTGCATATTGTCAGTTCTTATATAGTTTTTGTTGTTTTTGTACATACTCATGATAGCTCTTATAAGTTTTAAATCTACTTTCCTATTCTTCAAACTCTTCTCTACTTCCTGTCTTAGTAATTTATCGAAGGCCTTTTCTAGATCCAGGAAGGCCAAATATGCTTCCAGGCTTGTATTCCTTAATTTTTTCCGCCACCTGTCTAATAGTGAATATGTGATCGTGAATGCTTCTTCCCTTCCTAAACCCACTTTGGGATTGCTCCAGTTGTGGTTCTAGTATTTGTAATAAAAAATAGTTAATAGTTTTAAATAGCCTGTAAATATTTGACACTAACAGCTGCTTCTGGAATACAGATAATTAGAATTCGTTATATTTTCATGTAATCAGGATCGGAAGAAGGGGAGTGTACAAACAAACAGTCGCCCTTGCAATTATTTGCGATGATATATTAATGTCACTTATGTTTTCTAAGTAATACACTTACCTCCTTACTCTATCCTACTCACAGCTGTTGTCCCGCAAATTGGGTGAAACTGACAAAAAGCCTGGCAGCATACCCAAAGTTTCCATATTTGTCTCGGAGAAACTTAGATTGTGATGAAAATATGTTCTTATTGCATGTTGAAATCCATTGAATGTAGTATATGAAAGAGTACATGAAGAAAACGTTCTTACAATCACAAAAAAGTATTTAATATATTTTAAGGATGCATGTTTCGGCTATGGCGCGCCATCCTCAGGCCTTAAAAAACGTCGAAATCGAAATCGTCTTGGTTCGTTATCTGTAGACATTATGTCCTGCTAATCACTTTTGTTTATCGTGTTTTACTTTGAATGCGTATATTTAACTTTTTAATTTTTAATTACGACTTTAAGACTTGAGGATGGCGTGCCATTGCCAAAATATATAGTCTTGAAATATATTAAATACTTTTTTGTGAATGTAAGGACGTTCTTTTCGCATACTCTTTCAGATGTTCTTATATTTAAAAAATGACCGCTCAACATCTACGAATGTTTCACATAAAATGACATAATTAAAATAATCTTTAGAAATAGATAATGAATCTATGGATGATCTAATAAAGTTCAACTCTTTGTTTGTAATACCCTTTTCTACAACATATTTATTTTTTGTGTCACTTGTAGTCCATAGCAGTCAGTGATAAATTTCACAGTATATCGTAGCATCATTATAATATAAATTGGGAAATTTGGCAATAAATTTTCGCACTTCGTCAACCAATAGTCTTGTTTTTCCCTTCTGCACGTCCATCATACTTAATAATTAAACATCCGCTTTATGTAAAGATCCGCTCGGTACTGACTTCATCTTTTCCTTTCCCTTTTCCTTGGAGCACTGCGTACTCAGTACAACCCTGATGAGATATCGGAAATCTATACTTTATTTATGAAAAGCTAAAGAATTCATCTTAAACCCCGTGCCCCACCTAAAAGTGCTACACACGCTTACCTACTCTAAATACTATATGAACTTAATAACAATCGAAATGTTCCTACTCTAAGTAATTTCCGTATGATTGTCAATAATAATAGCAAAAATATAATAAATCGGTCAGCTATCAGTTTCTATTAAGTTTATGTCCATGGTGCTGTCTTCTTCAGCATTGGAAGGGTGAACCATCTTAACAAAACCGAAAGCAATAAAGAAACAGCGGTAATAAAATTAAAAAAAAAAATAAACTTGATCCTAATTTTTTTTTCTCATTAGTTAAGGAATTAATGATAACCAAAATACATAGTTTGAGTCACTTCAAGTATAATTGTGTTGTCTTAAGCCTGCTTAGTAATTGTTACTATTTTTTTATGAGTTACTATTTTATTTTGTTTATTAACTCCCTTTGAAATAAAGTATCGTTTCTGAAATATAAACATATCCTTTAGATTATTATTAGATTTAATAATTCCTTGTATAATCTATGATTTGGATCATTTGCTTAGATTTTTAGCACTATTTTTCTGATTACGTTGGCTCGATTATATGCAACAATGCCTGCCAAGCAAGTTATTAGCAATAAGAGAAGAGCCGTCTTTACGAGAAATTCTGTCAATCTATTTACTGTATTCTCCACCATAAAGACATAAACACAATTTTTATTATACGGTTTAATAAAATCAACAAAAAAATTTAATAGATACTATCTAGAATATTGCATTAAAAAGATATGTAATGTACAACATTTCAATGGATTGTTAGGTAGTGATAAAACCACCTCTATGTTTTTTCTGTAGATTATATTAGACAGTTTGGTAATAGCCATTTAGAGTGGTAAAGAAGTAATAAAATTTCATTCGTCATCAAGTGAAATGGAAAAGATAATTCATGATTTGGATCTTCGACGGTGGGCTTTAGAAGTTAAAAACAAAATTGGACACGAAACTTTTAAAGCATTGGTGGATTTGGCACTTTAAGAAGGTACATAATATTGTATCGCGAAAGATAACAATTTTTTTTACTCGTTCCACGCGCACTAGTATGGAAGTAGTACCGTCATGAAAGACATGGACAAGATAATAAAATTCTGTGGAAATAGAAGCTATAAAATAGAAAACGTGGAGCATACGGAATACTTGGGCGTTACACTAACTAATAGAGGAGATAAAGAAATAGATAAGAGAATAGCAAAGGGAAGCAAGACAGCAGGAATGTTAGCAAAAGTGATCGAATCGAAAGACATATCAAGCAAGACAGCAAAAATAAGAATGTATCAAACAGTAATAAGACCTACAGTCACATACGCCTGCGAAACTTCGACTATGAATAAGAAAGAACAAGACAAATTAGAAATATGGCAGCGAAGAATTCTCAGAAAGGTATATGGGGTAGTCAAGGACCGCGCAGTTTTCAGAAGAAGAACAAACAGAGAAATAACAGAAATATACAAGATGCCAAGTATTACCCAAGTAATTAGGAGGAAGAGAGCGAGATGGATGGGGCATATAGGCAGGATAACAGAGGATAGATGGGTTAAACGAGTGCTAAAGGGTGGTGATGTAGGAAGAAGGAAAAGAGGAAGACCGTGGATGAAATGGCTGGATGAGACTAGACAAGATTTGAAGACAGTGGGAGTAAAAGACTGGCAAAACGAGTCAAAGGATAAAGGAAGGTGAGAACGAAGAGTAGAAGATCTCGGAGCCAAGGGTCACTAAGCCTACAGAGCTGATATATGTATATATAATGCTATGATATCTAAGGTATGGGATCTATTTGAAAGTCATTTAGAACAGCATTTTAAACTCAATGATCTAGTAATTCAAAAGTGAGGCGTGTACTCGGTTGCCTACCTTACAGGCGAATTATGAATTTGTTAAAGATAGTTATTTAAAATGAACAACATTAGCATTAGATGCTAAATATTGCCTTTATGTAATGTAAACTGTATTTTATGTTAGTTCAAACTGACCTGGTATCTTTTTTTATGTTTGTGTATATTTTGCTCGGAGAGATTTTTCTTTCCTCGGGATGTTTTGTTTTTAACGTTTGGCGTATTCCCCTCAAACTAGAGAAAATAACGATATTTTAATGTCGGTTAGCGATATCTTTCAAAATTCAGGGTGGCCGACCTGCAGCGATAACAATTGAAGGCTGTTGACTGTTGAATATGATTTGAATTCTCATTCTGTTGGTGGCTACCAGACACGACGGTTGTCTTAATCTGCCTATAACGTTTTTTTGCCACAATTTTAAAAAAAATTATCAAAGTTCCAAGAAGTATTACCTAAAAAAGTATCGATACAACTCCTGTTTATGTAATCCTTATCGAATACCTGAAATTTTGCCTAGAAAATATCCTATAAAAATTTTCCTACGAAGAGCTCTCGACCAGATTGCCTTTCCATGCCATTGACCGAGACCGGGGGCCCGGTAGAAACCCCATTCGAGCACCAGAGTTTGCCAAGCGTCGTGTCCTTTTCAAGTTAGTATTCCATTCAATTACCACACCTAAAACAGAGAGGAATTATTTCAAATTTAAACTGAAACTTATATTTTTATAATTTATTTCACCATACGATAATTTGGGGTTAAATTTATATTCAACCGCCATTTAGTTTAGTTATTTTAGGAATTTTAATATTCAAGGGTTATAAATAAATATCACTGAGTTTGATCTGTGATAAAATAGCTATCTTTAACAAATATCGATAATCATAGATAATCGTTTGCTTTAAAATTTTAGTATTTGCCGTTTACGGGTAGATGGCGCCGTTATTTATTTGAATTTTATTTTATTATATGACGTTTCCATAACCTCATTTTAGTCTTTAAAAATGCCAGGAGAGTTTGAAGACGTGTTGCTGTATTAAAGATTGTCTTATATAGTATTTTACTGATTCCAATTTACGTACCTTGTGATCATAGAGTCTCAATGATGACGAAAGATAGCATTTGGGTAAATAAATAAAGATTTAAGCTTGTTTTGGTTTGAAACGTTTCTTTTATTTGTACAGTAAGTGTTTTACATCGATTTTCGGTAATTACTTATTTCAAATTTTAATAAACCGAGAAGGAGCTTTGAGGGTGCGCCTGTTAGGTGAGAAAATTATTACGCTTATTAACTGCCTATTCGTTAATAAGTGTCCGGAGTACGATTCTGACAGACGATCTGGTCCCCTTTGAAGCGTCCCGTGCCACCTAGCAGGTAGGAAGTCACTTATTTAGAGAGGTCGCTGGGTGTATTGAAACCACTATTTTAATTTAATTGAAAATGATTTTATTGAAAAAAAAAAAATAAATCGTAAACGGACAAGCTAAATAAAAATAATATAAATTGAATATAATAATAAATTGGTATTGAATTTTAAAAAAATAAAATTTTGAAATCCCGGGCTTTGTGTTCTGAAAAACAGAGCAATAAATATATAATTTGCTGCAAATTATGTTAAAAAGGTTTTTTAATATCTGTTATAATTTCGGAGATATTCCCAAAAATTGAATAATCGCGCAAACTTAGCAGGGAGCGGTGCTGCTAAATTGGGCGCTAGAGCAAAAAAAAAAAAATTACGTAGTATCTGTAGAGTTTCGTTGTCAGTTTCCGATGCTCCCTTGTTAGTGTAGTGGTTAGCGGTTATGTTGTTGATGTCTGCAAGTTCTTTGTTTTGTATCTAACATTAAATGTCAAAAGAAAAAGATATGGGTACTCTTTTTCTTCTTCAAATATTTTATTTAAATTTTTTAATTTGCGATATTGAACATGGTTATTTGTCAAATACGTTGTGCTTATAGAAACGAACGTGAAAATAAGTAAATTAAAATTATTTCTTTTGGTGCCAGCATGCGACAAATATACGAAAACATTTAGAATCTGTATTGTTCTTAAGTGGCGCCTAAATATTTTTTCGCCGTATCAATAAACTTGCTGCAAACTTTTTCTGAAGGCCATTTTTTTCATTCGACACTTAATGGTTACCTCTGCTGTACGCGCGGACGAAACTGCGACATGATCTAAAACCGCAAAACCCGAAACGGGCCCGAACAGAAAGTAGGAGGACTCAGGGAGAGACGGGCGGCCGGTACGGTTCGCGTTCGATTGGATCTAATCGATGATACCGTTTCCACTCTCGACAGTTCAGTACGCCGATGTTGAACTCGTTCGTTCGTGAACGGTAAGTGAAGTTCTGCCCACATAAACCCGTTGCACTGTCAACTGACTCAGTTTACGGACGTCTCTCGAGCGGAACAGGTTGCCCCTTAAGCATTTTCCGACGAATCGCCGACGCACATGTGCTTCACACCGCAACGGAATCCGACAGCTTATCCGCTCTTCTGCGTCCGTTGCCAACGATACGACCCGTATCTGCCGACCACGTTCGTGTCGTACGGCTTCTACGAATTTTTATTTACGTAAAACAGCTGTTTTTTTTCTTTGAGCCGATGTCTACAAGTTGTTGTTGTCGCCTGATAGTAAATAACACGGAAGCAGGCGAGTTTTTGTTCTAAGATTCGTGCTTTGAGAATTCGGCCGTCGAAAGAATTGAAAGGGTGAACCAGAGCCGAAGCAAGAAGTGCTGCATATGTAAGTACCATTGTTTATTTATTCATATCACCATATTTGCGTGTTTTCAAAATTCTGAAAACATAATAACTTTTGTTAACTATCAAATAGTGCTGCAATAAAGACATGATATTGGAAAACAACATATATGACGTTTTATATCTGCAAATACCAACGTCAATCAGTAAAACAAATGACAAAAACACGAGTCCTGCTTCTGCATATATACTACAGTGAGCGAAATGAAAATATTGTTTTAATAATTTTTGCACTATCAAATATTTAATGCATAAACATAACGCATAAAAGAACATGCATGGTTAAACTAAACATTCTTTTTGTTCAAGTTTCAGTATTTAGGACAACGAGATTGAATTTTAATCAAAATTTAAAAATATTTTTACTTGGCCTAACTTTATATACCTAATGTTATTTCTATATTGTTCTATGAAATTACTCCATGTATGGATTTTGTATACATTTGCTTATAAATATCAAATTCGGAAAGCAACGCGTTATGAACGCATTGCAAGTTACTGAATTCGCTCAGTAATTCATTTTATCGCGGGAAAAAACTGAATTTGACTAACTATTCCAAGCAAAATATTGTCATCTGTTTTGGGGCATATACATAATCTCTAGTTTTCTTTAGATAGTCAATTACATTCCTGTTTTATGGAAGTGCATTCTTGCTACTTGTAGGATCTGCAAGGTATGCAACTAAAGATGTATTAAATACAAAAAATAAAATTTCATACACACACCTTATCTATTTAATAAAGTATGTTGTTACTCCAGACACAATTCTTCAAGAACTGTTTTACTTATCAGATAGTTTCGGTTTATAATAATTTACCTGCAGAGTTTAAACAACAAAGTTAAAAAGAAACTTTTTCAACATGTCATTCTTGCTTAGGATTAGGAATTTCGGATTATTAAATTTTTGTGTTATACTGAGTTCGTCATATTTATTTTTGAATATGACTAATGTAAGTTAGTTTTAAGTTCGTTTTAGTTAAAAGTTAAATCGGTTGAGTGGAAGAGCATATGTTGCGACAGGCGACGGTCTGAACTCCTCCAAATTTCTATATTTTTTTTATATAGTCATATTAATTAATATCATTAATATTTGATAGTATTTATAGAGAAATAAAGTCACAATTATTATTATTATTATAAGAAAATCTTAGAAAAAATAACCCAAGGGCACGCAGATTTGTGCAAAAATATAATATCAGTAATACATATCCAGTAGGCAAAACGAGTTAAAGAAATATCCTTTGGAGTTTATTGCCGTGGGTTCCTGAGAACATGGACAATGTCAAAAAATTACACAAATGTTCATAATTGTAAATGAGAGGTAGAATTACAACAGTGCATAATATAAAAATAACAGAAATTACATATTTAAGTACTCGTCCAAAGTGTAAAATGAATGAATATTTGTCTCTACACATGCAAAGTAAAATAATTTGAAGCAATGTATGCCCACTTGACTATTTAAAGAACGTATTGCTTATATTGCCGACGATATTCTTCTTTACAACTCATAACAGTGTGACTCAAACCGTAAAGTAGAATCAACCGTGTAATGTATGTACTTCACTATATTCCGATTTCACTTCCCCATCGATGTGCAAAGTCATTGATTTGAGTGAATCTAATACAGCTAGTTTTTTCCACCATTCAAGACGAGACCGTTATCCCTACACCAGTTAAACATTTTAGATGGAACCAAATCAACTAAGACAGATACGTCGCCGTGGGTAGAGTAGGATACGATACAGCTTGTATCATCTGCATATTGTGACAATGTACAGGATGAAAAATGAGCAAATAAATCGTTCACGTAAATAAAAAAAAACGTGGGTCCTAGAACAGAGCCACGTGGAACTCCGCTTGCTATACTGACATGAAATGACTTAAAACCTTGCACTATATTATCCTTCTCAAATACGATTGAAATATAAGTAATCCCACGAACACCAATGAATTGTAATTCATGTAACGGCACCGAATGGTCAGTTGCATAAAACACCTTGGATAGATTAAAAAATATTGCAGTTTAATATGTTTACTATCCAGCTCATTGTGAACTATATTGTTAACAATGATAATAATAAGGCACTTGTTAGGGCACTGTTTTTTAAACAATTTTGATTAATTGACAAGATTAATGAAAAATATGAAAATATGGTTCTTCCTTGCAACATATCCTCCATACTTCTTTTACTTCTACTCAGAATTTTTATTTGATCTAACACAGAAACACTAAAAACCCTTTCTCAATGTTATTTTTGATCTTCTATTTCGATTGTGTAACCGATATTTTTATGTAATATTTTGCTTCTTTTCGACCATCATCACAATATTTAATTGAACGAACCCTTAATCTTGTTTTAACAACGTACTTATTTGAGGGAAACATGCGATCGATGATGTAAACACGCTAAGTGTTTGCTCCACATATTGGGGGTTGATCGCAAGGATAACTCCGTCGCGGTAGTTTGTAGTTAAGGAAGTCGCCCTTTCAACTATCACAGCTCCTATTAAACGTTTATCTAGCAAATATACCAGATTAATATGTTATAAACGTACTTATCACCCTAGTTATGCTAAATATATTCTGTTACTGGAGTGAAATTGGAAAAACGCCATCTATGAGACAATTTGTGTAATACAAGTAAGTATTTAACGTATTTGCTGTGTTATATAGAGATATACAAAATGTGCTACTACTGCGTAATGTGATTTAATGCTTCAGATTTGTTTATCTAACCGCATTTTTAGTTTAATGGGAAAAGGAAAACGTTAATTTTCTAGTAATATTAAAGGAACCAGCAATAACTTCAAACTGTAATTTAACTAAACCGATTCAAGCTAAATTCTTTCTTTATAGTACCCGAGAAATTGCTTGGAAAAATATATACCCAAACGAACTCCAAAACGTTTCATCGAAAAGACGATATTTTGTAAATGGTATTAATTATAAAGATAAATTTATGACGTAGTAATATGTTGGTGTGTCACTTATTTCTTTTTTCTTCTAAAATTCTCAGTCAGCGTTCTCGTTTTCGTCTTTCATAAAACATTCTGTGTATCACAGTATAAATAAGACGGTATGCTTACGCGCATACGGAAGTACGTCATTGGGGAGTAAAAATTGCCCACATATATAATTATTATTATATTCTGCCCAGACAAAAATTGATTTCGGCTCTAAGAGTAGGTTTAGAAAATCTAGATGGGGGTACGAAACATATTTTGAAAGCATTAAGGTGTTTTTAAGATTCGATTTTGTAGAAAAACGACGAAAATACTTTGTAAACACACGCGAAATTCGGTAAAATTGTAGAAATAAACGCGAGCGCTACTAGCTGACAACAAGCTAGGTAAAGTAAACATCAACTTAAACAGGCTTTCTAAAGCAAAGCTGTATTTGAATTACATTAGTTTTAACATTTATACACTATAGATGTATTTGGTTGTTTTTGATGTACTTCGCAATGACGTCATCAATTTCGTCAAGGCCAGCCTTGACGAAATTGAGATTCAAATCCAGCACACCGTGTTGTGCCGTGCTGTGTATACTATAATATGCAAATTAATGTTTACTTGCTATCTAAGTTTTTATCACATCCGCATATTTTTCTGTTTTATTAATTAAACAATTAATGTACGCTTTATCTTCATGCTTGTTATTGGGTTATTTATAGTACAACATTAATACCGTTATCTTAACTGCCACCGATAATGTGCAGAAGATGCATAAATTCTTGTAACACAACATAATTTCATATATTTATTGTGTAAAGTCCTTTGCGTTCAAGCTGTAGTCGATTCTTAGTATAAGTGCTTATGAAAGGAGATAACTTTGATCGCTGTTTTATTTCTTTTATTATTTAGTTTATTTATTTATAGTAGCTTTGCTACTATAAAAAGAAACATTACCATGAGAAAAGCTGCCCGCCACATCGTGTATTTTTATTGAAAGAGGAAATAAAATAAAAATACATGCATGAACTCCCTAACACTTCAAAATCTACTGCAGAGCTGCGTTAATTTTTGAAGATCAATATTAATTCAATAACCAAAAGAAATAAGCATTGTAGCTAGTTTAAAAAGAAATTATACAACTCGTAAATGTTTACAATCAATGCGATAGGGCATATATCACATTTCTTGTGAAATTTTAATTGATGATTCCATAGCATATATCATCCCGAAATTGAAGTTTGTTCCCTACATGATGTCATTGTTGACATGAATAAATTATTAAACCACGATAAAGTGTTGTTCATAATAGTATATTACATATTGTTTGTTGAAGCACAATAAAATCAGTACTGAATACTGTATTGTATATCTCTCAGATTTTGCTACTACTAACTGTCTGATATCTTGTTCATAATATCTGCGGTGTTGGAGGCAGAGCGGCAATTCTCAAATGAAATCTACGTTGTACATCATGTTAAGTATTTTTGCATAATAATAAACACACTTGCCATGATTCTATCCTAATTTTCATTTTCCTTATTAATATTCGGCAACCTCGTAATTTTGTCATGAATGTTCAAGATAAGGCGTAATGATCATTTGCAAAGTATGGTTTTACCCAATTAACGCCCAATTCAATCCGATATCTACAACAGATAAGAAATAAACATACAATGTAATGCTTTCTTACATAAAAGATGTCTTTTTTTATTTTAATTTTAATAAGCAACGCCAGTTTTTTTTACTTTTTTTTTTCTGGGCAGCGTAATTGCCTATGATTGAAATGCGCCAAAACGAACGGACTTAGGCAAACATCGCAAAGGAACGCACCTTAGAAGTTCGCCGTATACGCCATCTGATGGTCGCGTTTTCGCAGTGACGTGTGTTCCATTTGGGTTAAAATCGATCGAAATTTCAGCGAATTTTCGAAAATTCGTTTTTCCGTACTTTTATCGACAAACCACGATACCTCTATTCACTTGCGACCGTCATTTCCCATTCTACCGCCATTTATTTCCCTTTTAATCATTACCGCCTTCAAAGCCTTTCCCTTGACACTTTTTTTACCGAAACGCACACGCTAAATGGAGCACACCACTGTGTAAAACTCGCTGTTAGACAATGATGGAGTGATGAAAATTTATTAGTAGTAATTAATGATTGTGAATGTGATATGAAAATGAGACGGCCTAGCATGTGAACAATGTTATATTGGATGATGGATTCATATCGAATCAACAAATTGATGCAGTATGCAAGTGGTTGAGACATTTTACATGATATTTCTACCACATGCTGGATTTGCTACCCTTTAGAAACATTGATGATTGTGTATTATGGTCTGGTACCTTAGATTATGGTCTGACCATGACAAACCTAGACAAAATACAAGATTGACAAAATAGATTAGTTTAAATAATTGGAGGAAAAAAAATAAGATGGAGACATTCATGTTTGAATGTAAAAAAAAAATGCTCATTCTACGAACGTTAGTTAGCAGAGATCTACGTGAGGTTGAGCATAGATATGAGGAGAGGTAAAGAGAGGATAGAGATAGGAGGATGATGAAATGTAAGCAGAAATATAATGGAAGGACATAAGGACAATTCTCAAATAAAATTCAAGAAACAATTTATGAACTGGCTGATTACAAATTAGATTCTTTTTTTGTGTGGGAGTATGTGTTAGCATTTGGTTCTTTATAGTCATTCTTAATTCATTTTTAATCGTTTTTTTTTCTTCTAGTTCTTCCGTAATTACATATTTAATTGTTGACGCAAAATTCAAATCATGCATCAAATTTGGGACACTTTTGACGGTTAAACAATCCAGGCGTTGCTATCGCATGAAATAACCGTATATTTATTTTTCTGTATTGCATTCATGTTAGTAAATCTACCTACATGGTGATAACAATACTATTTTCTCCAGAAGACTAACGTTTAATTTTTATATGCAATTATATAATTTATCTCGAATGTAATAACTATATACTTATGAAAGGTGACGTAAAATAGTAATGCTTACAGGTCCTTTCTTTATTTATTGACACTATAAATTCCTATTATTATCTATTTATTAAAGTGTGCTCGCAAGACTGCAAGACTTACTATTATTACTGATTCTCTCGGTAGTTAAGAAACTATAAGGAAACTCGTACATACGCTTCCTGTTTATAGCACATAGTTGTGGATGCGATAAAGATGAACCTGCACTTAGGTATATCGCTATTTCAAGTTTCTCACTCTGTACAATATAGTATTCTATAAAAAAAATTAACGTTCTACACCATATGCAGTTTAATCGACCAAGCAATATATCAAAGCTTTCCGCAGTCTTATTTTTTTTTCCGTCTTCTATGAACATGTAATTCGGCTTACTACATGTTCCGCATGTCAATTTACTGCGTATAAAATGTATAAGATATTCTAAATCGTTCTATTGATACTTTTTTTTCTGGATATTCAAGCGATTTCATCCCGACAACGCGAACCGTTTGCGTGATCTCGTCTCAAGTCCTCGCATATTTTACAGTTTAAATAACTGACGCCTGTAGAATTCTTCGTGCTAGCGTTAACGCCGATTCCTCCGCTAGAGAATTTATTGCCTTCAACAATGCCTTTTTTGCTGCCTCTCATTAATTTATGTGCGGATCGCCGAGCGTTGAGTTCTGTGTCATCGGTACATCTTCGCGTTCTCTGTTTCCGTGTGGATAATCACGGGTTGTCGGATAGTTTATGTAACAGGTACACCGTGTTATTGTCGGGCATTTGCCGAACGTTATCTCACCATGTAGGCGCTGTTATAATAACAGTTATCCACATCTGTGTGCTTTCCTTAATAGAAAGCGAGAATGGGAATACTTTGCGTTATTATTCCATTTTGTGAATTGCTAAGTGTAGGTTAACCGAAATATATACAACAATGACTTCTTAAACTTGCAGGATGGAGGATTTTAGTGGTTTCATGTCATTCATAGAAAAATTATTCTAAAATCCTTCGTTTCAATCACAAAAATGATGAAATAGTACCGTAGCTCATTAGCTCATTAAAAATACTTACGATTAATTCGTTTGATTGGCCAATGAAATTTGAATATGTTTAGCAACAGTCATAACCTCGCATTCATATTTGTCTACATTATAAATGTCAAAATTTTAAAGCACTATAATTTTTTCTACGAGTGTACCTTGTTCCTCTCCAAACTAAAAGCATACTGATTAATAGTGCAAGTACATTTCTGTTTATATTTGTGATTTCTTGATAGCAGGATTAATTGGGGTGGTTTTCGACCGAAAATGTAGAGCGAAACGAGGCGGCCGTTTTCGCGTTTTTCCTATCTGCATTCGATCCTTATCTGCGATATTATTCGCATCTCTGCAACCGCGTTTTATATTTTTTATATATTCACATGATTATAATTAAAGCACGGACAAACGCGTTCGGAGAAGCGGAGAAACGGAAAACTCAGTGGCGTTGTCTACACGCAGTCCTTGCCTAGGAACTTGCATATGTACCTACATAGTTTTGCGAAGTCAGTAGAGAATATTATGTAAGGTTCTGTATTCACATGTAAGAGAATTTCATGTTTACAAAGGACACTCTAGAAAGTATTATGTGGTTACAAATTTTAAAAACTTATTAAATTATAATGAAAAGTAACAATAATTAAATAATTTAGTGAAAAGAGCTTCCCCTGTTTTTTGGCCTAGTTGTATCAATATTTTGAATAGAAGTCTTGAGGTAGCGGCCTTGATTGGATTTATTAAGTTTTAATACATTTTTTTTGATAATAGTTTAAATTCAACGTGCTGCTAGATATAACAAACTTACCATCATTTTCAAATGTATTGTTGTGGAAAATTACAATGTTTTGATATTAATAATATATAAATTATTTCTAATCAATGATAAAACGACCTACCAAGTTTTGGTTTTTATTTTAAAAAGTGATTCTTTATTCCTGCTTGTTTTATCTTCTTTATTTTTTAATAAAATACAGGAAATAAAGAAAATATCACTATTACCTATTTAAATAAGTAATACAATTATATATTTTATCATGTTAAATATTTTATAAATATTTGAAATTCTTACTTTTCAATGAAAGCCTGAACGAAGATATTTGAGTGCTGCACAAATATAAATAAACAGCTACATCTAAGACGCCGCCAATGCGTAGAATATTGTGAAAACACAGCTGCGTTGTGGTTCGTGCCGAACAAAAAAGTTATGTATATATGCGTCATCGCTGTGCATTGAAATATTCCACGTGATTTACGGACGCATGTAGTTTTTATACATGGGTGTGTTTTTCTTACTAGGTCAAAACAACTAGAGGATTTATACGAGCAATCGGGTAGACCTCCTTGCTGTGATTATAATATATTACTGCTCCGAAACACTATAAAATCTATTGAAACAAAATATGCATTAAATGTGTTCGTTGAAAAATAAGCAAGTATACGTAAATATTTTTTTAATACTATATTTATATGCCATTTATTATTTTATTTCTAACTCAATATTTTTTGACTATCTAATATCGAAATTGTGAAACAAGAGCCCTGCGCTATCAATAAACCAATTCAATTAATATTTCACTGAAAAACCGATTTGTTTGATAATACGAAATTTTGTTTAAGCTGACCAAATATTGATTTAAATATGGGCAAACAAATTTTTGATTAATTGAACCGAGTTATTTATTCTTTTAACCCATGGAATTTCCGGAAACACTGCAGCCTCTTTAGAGTTTAGAGTTTAATCTTCCATTTCCCTTAATCAATTCAATTATACCAGTCATTTCAAGATCCCAGTACTCTGCACTAATCTGCACAGGTCTCTGGCTGGTTGATCGAAGTGATCCTCTGGGTGCATTTCTGGCTTGTCAAAAATTGCCTGCCTTCTTGCGTCCGCAGCCTCGCATTCACACAGACCACATACGTTCTCTGTCATCTCATTACATAGTCTGTAAATGGTATCTCCAGTGTTGATACCAATCCTCTGTAGGTATCCTTCTAGTATACACTGCCCTGTTAGGAAACATGTTACAATGCGAAGATGATTTCTATTGAGCGGCAGTGGTTCGTCAGCCTGCTTTTTTTTTTTGGTTCCTTAGTAAAGGTCTTACCATGAATTTATCGTGTTATTCCATTGGTCTTTGTGTTTCTCATTGATCCAACTCCTTATCTGCGCTCGTGATGTGTTTTTAGACACTCCTAGAACAGGTTTTGGGTCTATATATGAAGCGGATGATCACTTTCTTGCTGACTTATCGGCTTTTTCGTTTCCTTCGATTGCTGAATGCCCGGACACCAACAGTAAAGTAACTTTATTGCGGTCTGTCAGGCTATTCAGTTCTACACATTTCCAAACCGTCTTGCTTATCTCTTGGGAGTTCACTAGTACCCTCAGTATCGCCTGGCTGTCTGTTGCAATATAGATCCGCTTATCTTTATAAGCTCTCTGATCGATTTCAGTTGCAGAATGCGATATTGCGTACGCCTCAGCTTGAACGACAGTGGCATATGGTCTTCTTGGAAGAGTGATGATTGTATTTCTCACATCTTTTCAAGAAAAAAGTGAAACGAATGCTCATAGAGAAGGAGTATTATGAAATTAATGACTTCTTATGTGACTTATAATTACTTTGTTTTTAATATGTTTGTGTTGTTTTGTTTGTCACATTACTGTCGTTTGTTCTTTTACTTTTCATTACTTATATTATTTTATTATTATTATCTATGATTTTATCTTTACAAATATTTATTATACTTTTTTTTTGACAATTGTAACATATCTGCATACATACAGCATTGACTTTTTCTGTAATGGTTTTATTGAAAATATATTATTATATATTTATCTCTGTAGATTCCAGCTCCAGTCTTGTTTTCGGTTTTTGATCCACCTGCAAACCGGATCAATTCTCCAAATCTGTCTCTATAGTTGAATTGATTCCAGCTTATCCAATCCTTGATTTCCACCTCGAAATTTCTATTAAAAAGATATGTCGAAATCATGTGATCTAATCTCATTCCCAAAAGGTTGTCTTCCACATCGTGGACAATATTATTGTGTCCTAATCCCGCATATTTGCCACTCGGTAGTTCTTGCAAGCTGAGATGCCCCATTCCTGCCTCGTCCATTATCATCAAGTGGAGAGGAGGGAGGTCTAGGAGGCAATCAATTGCTGCTGCAAGAGTAGTCCTCATTGCTCCTGTCATTCCTAAAGGCGCAAGCATCTGAATGGAAAAAAAAAAATCTTTTGGAGAAATTTTATATTTTTAACGCTAATTAATTTTAATTTAATGTTATCGAACAAAAGTTTTAAACACTTAAATAATTTACTATTATATGTTTTGTCGTTAGAAGGGCCTGAGGAAGTTGATAATGATCAACAAAACTTAGCAGATTAAAACGGATTATGGGAAGAGAATGTGTTACTTACATCCGTCAATCCAATTTAAAGACAAAAATACCAAAGAAATTTTCTATGATTTATTTTTCATAAAATTATTTTAAATAGAAATTCCTCCTTAATAATTAAATTACAGAAGTTTACTCTCAAATATTTTTGAATCGTGTTTTCGTTGTGGATTTTCTCTTTCCATTGAAAGCTTATAGACTTCTATACCTATTCAGTAAGATAAAATATAAATTACGTAAAAATATATCAACTATTCCTATACTATTATTAATTTTTCGGTTTAAAAGAAATAATATTAAGATTTTTAGTATTCAGTTTATTATGTGAACTCAATAAATCACCATCATCACACGATACCTATTACTCGTTAAAAGTTATTACACCTCATCTATTACGTCCAATTAAATCATTTTAGCCGCTCGACAACTGGCCAAAGTAGTGCACACGCATATGTGAATGAAATACCGAACCGTTCCGATTAGTCTCAATTGCCCCGCAAGGTTACGATGTTTTTTCGATAGCGTCGCCGAAAAAAATAGCTCTACTGAGAGTGAAAATTCCAATTTCGCGGCTACTTACACTTAACTGCAGCACATATTAGCACGGCGAACGTCGTGCAGAGCGTACTTACACGAAACAGGGAACGCACACAGTTAATTACTCGAAATAATCAATCAAATAACCAGAGCAAGTGATGACAACATCGCCCGTAATCCGCTCCGTTCATAGCAAAGCATCGCATCACCGATGAACGCAGCTAAAAAGCAGAACCGCTCTCGGTCTCGGTGTGTCTTAATTGGCCGTAATGCACATGTTATTGGTCTGGTAGTGGCGGGGAGCTCTGGTGGAATACAAATTACGTACGGCACACACGCGTGCAACAAGCTGAAAAAGTAACCGATGGACGGGTGAGAAGCAGGGAAGATTCAAGAAGCGTCATCTTTAAGTGATTGAATACGTAATTGATTTTAAAATGAAGAGATGTGGTTTCAATCTAGTGTTAAGGAAGCGTAGGTAATCAAAGCTTGTTACGCGAGAGGGGTAGTGATATGAGTAATTGAACTGAAGATTTAGTACACTCAGAAAAAGAAAATGTGTCAAGTCCACCTAAAATTAGGGTGTATACAATCAGTAATAAATTGGGTTAATACAATACAAACAGTGTTAATTTAGCACTACGTTTAGACCAACACTGTATGTGTTTATTAACCCAATTTATTATTGTTTATATACAACACAATTTTGCGTTAACTTAGCACATCTTTTTTCACACATGTGTGGCAAACTTGATGTAAGTATTGTTAATTTTACAGTTTGGACAGTTTTATTGGAAGTTTTTGGATTACTTGAAGACTAGCCATTATCGAAATGTACTTATGCACCATCTTTAACAAATTAAATGCGAATTGAAGCTCCACAAATATTAGATTGTTTAAGCAATCGAAATTACAAGTACTGCGTACCGAACAATGCGTAGTTCAGAATTGTTTGCAAATAAATGTAACACACAACGAGCTTGCATTAAAAGTTTATGGAGAAGTATAGAAATGCGAGATTAAAAAAAAATTCATAGTAAGTCTGCGGGTGTAAGTCGATTTAGCTAAAATATTTTCGCGCTCTGGTAATGTTCCCTTATAATCGCTACTAAATAGCGCTTACTGTAGCTTATAAACGGATATAAACGGAGAGTTGGTAGTGAGTTCAAACTCAGATTGGCAAAAATTTCCCTGAGCGCCAGCAATTTTTTTGTTATTAAAATTATTTACGTAATGAAATTCGAAACATTGCGTATATATAAAAAAAAATTGTGAAATAAAAATCAAATGTTAGAAGAATTAGTATCTTTAATATATTTAAATTATTTCAAAAAATTATATATTATAATAAATGATATAAAAGATCTATGATATAAAAAAATAATATATGAATACAAATTTGTGTAAAAACTATTTAATTATTACATGAGGAAATATATGACATAGTAAATTAAATAAAGGAGCCTTACTTTTTCACATGGGATATAAAAGAAATATGTGAAATGTTTGTTGACAAATGTTTTAAAAAAATCCTTTTAATATTAAAAAAATAGTTTATTTTTTTAATATTAATGGTGATATGTTGAACGTTGAGTATGATATGTATCTAGGTAATAATTCAAATTAAAAGAAGAATAGACTTAGCTGGTGGTACCATATATATAATACTACTATATTGCGTGTCTCGTATAAAACCAATGATAAAAATTTTCGCCGATGAAGGGAGATGGAAAATAAGTTTCTTTGTCTGACATGGTTCTACGATTGTTTTGCGCATGTGCGAACGAAGCAATTTGGTAGTGATGGGCATAATCGAATGATTTCAATAATCAAATGATTGTAATAATGGAATGATCATTCGTTGGAAGAAGAGTATAAATTTTTCCTCATTTGTTAAGAGAATGACCTTTTTTTTTATAGTGATATATGCAACGAAATTTAAACCTTTATGCCTGTATAAATAACGATAAGAGATGTACTAATTCTGTAAATATACAAAAGTGGATAGATGAATTCGTAATAAATACTGGTAAATAATAATACATTGATGTTCATATGAGAATATTTATTTCAAACTATACCATAACAAATTCAATCAATTTACATTGTTTACAAAATACAATAGGTATTACACTGATAAAAAAGGATTCTTTTTAAAAGCTAGCAAAGTAGTTGGGAAAGGTGAATAGAAAAACACTTTTACATTTATTGATTTTGGAAAAGAACCAATTTGTTATATTTCTGATGTATGTTCTCATCCCTTTGATGATATTTTTCCCTCATGATACAATTGAATAGATATGTAGCATTCAATAATTAATTTACATAATTGCATGCACTGATTATTAAAAATCCCTTGACATCTTCCCAAGGTGTGAATATCCGTGCAACCATCGCTATCTTTTGCTATCACGGGATGATGAGAGAAAGGCGGCGGCATATTCATGCAGGTTCATATGCAGTAGTGTACGACTTGTGGTAGTCGGTTGTATGTTTCAAGTTTCAAGAAATCCAGTATTACCTGCATAATTCATATCCATTGTTTCTACAGTAGGAAACTGGGTACTTCTATCATCTATTACTAAAATCTCGTCATGATTGATAGCCACTACAAAGAAAAATATACATTCAATATATGGAAATAGAATGGATATATTAAAAAGAATATTTTACCTGTTTCTTTAACTATATGTATATCAGTTCTCGATGTAGATGTACTTTTATCTGTTACTGTAGGAATTCATGGTATGACTGTGGATTTTAGATAGAGACTTTTTCGCCCAAGTATTTTTGCATTTGATTCTATAAAATCCTCCGGAAGAAAATACATCTTCATTTGACAATCCACAAACATTTTTCCAGGCAGATCGTCTGTTGTCGTCTTTAGGAAATCTGAAGAAAATGTAAGTTTATTGTTACTACAATATATTCATTTTATAACTATTTGCTTTACCTATGCATAGAAGTCTTTACGTTTTTCTTTGTTTGTTGATGGCCACACAAATAGCAATATCTTACCATCTTTATATTCCAAAAAACTAAATATTTATACAGACTTCAATTCTAATTCATGACAGTTAAAATAATATAAAATAATCAACAGCAGTGGATATAACCACAATATCACCAATAAACAATGATCAAGCGTTAACATACGCACAGTTGTCAACGAGAAACACATGTAAAATGAAACAGAAACAACTGACCAACATGTGCGAGAAAGATGCTTGGTTATTTAAGGTTCGCGCATGCGCATAATGCAGCCAGACCGTTGTGGCATATCCGATATAGCTGTCTCCCTTTGATTTCGGAATTTTTGAGCACATACCCGCAATATAGTAGTATTATATATATGGGTGGTACATCCGGTTTGATTACCGCGTAGAATCTCCAGGAATAGACTGCGCTAACTGCGATAAGTTTTAGATAATTTGGTCTCCAGCTTATTGTGATCTGGATACGGCGCCGGCGTGGGACCCCCTTTTTGATCGGCTTTCACGGTCTCCAAAAATACTCTGCTACAACATGGTCGGTTGAAAATTGTTATTATTTTCCAAGTGGTAGATAACTTTATAAATCGATGAAATTCAAGTAGTTCTGACAAAAGTTGCAATACACTGCTCCGCATATAGCTAACCAGTACAATAATTCCAACATTGAATCAATTTGGTTTTGGGTTGCAAAATCTACAAGAACAATGACATTTATAATTCTTCCTTCAATTGATGCACATGCTGTATAACAGAAAGTATTTTTGTATTTAGTCGCACATTTAAATTATATCCTCTAATAAATACCTCTCCAGCTGTTTGGAACATTATCCCCAACAGCACTATCATCAAAATATGTATAATTTATATTTATTTCTTGCTTATGACACTAAAACACACAGCGCCGTTAAGTACTTTTAACACTGTCCGGGCAAGAACAAGGCAAGTAAATTTCATCAAACCGCATCTCATTATGCAATATTGCACATGACCACCGGCCTAAGAATATTTAATTGCGCGTATGCACTTTAGTGTTTAATAACTATTTAATATTCAATTAGTCGTATACACATTCAAGCTCTTGATTGCGTGAGAGATTTAATAAAGCAAGTCTCCAAAAATACTCTGCTACCACATGGTCGGTTGAAAATTGTTATTCTTTTCCAAGTAGTAGATAACTTTATAAATCGATGAAATTCAGGTAGTTCTGACAAAAAATGCAATACACTCCTTCGCATATAGTTAACCAGTGCAATAATTCCAAAATTGAATCAATTTTTGTTTTGCCCAGAAACTGATTTGTTGTTTAGCCATCATAGGTGCTACGTCATTAGCAAGTTGTGGTCTCTAAAATTGCTCCGCAATATCTTTTTTTGCAAGGATATTTACTTCTTTATTTCCTCAAATTAGATTATTAGCCGTTCCCAGTATATTTAGAGCGTTTTTACAATTCAAGATCAGCTTAGAGTTACATTCGCACGCGTCCAATTCTTTCAGGACGATTTGTTTGATGTTTTTTGTATTAAAAATTTCCCTAACGAACATCTCACTGGCATAAATTTCAGCCTGAAAAATTATTGTGCGTTTATTTATTTGACAGTGACAATAACGAGACTAAACTGATAATGAAAATTAATTATATTCGTATTTCGTGTGAATTAAATGGAACTACAATTATTGATATTTAAAAAAATATTTTGACAATCTCTTCAAATCTTTTTGTAAGTTTTATCAATCACGCAGTGATATCGACATTGACGCGTATATTTCCAGATCATCAGCATAGATTAAAAAAATAGAATTCTGGAAGGAAAAAAGGATATTTATATAAATATTAAAACGCAACGGTCCGAGATAAGAACCCTGCAGCACGCTCGGAATCATGGGAACGACCCTGGTACGATAACTCATTAACATGAGCATCTGCAACCTACCAAACAAATGCGACTGTTTTTGTGTATTACCGTAAATTTCAACAGCGGTTAATTTCTGAGGTAAATTTGTGAATGCATTTAAGATAAGCCTTCCTATAAACCAAAGGGAAACGTCCTTCGTTCAAAGATTTATTCAGTTCCATTTACAAGGATAATGCCAAATAGTCTGCACAGCCACGAAGAACGCACGCAGGAATCCCATTTGGGCCTACACATTTCCAAACATCTAAACTGCTCAACTTTAATTAAATTGAAATATGATAAATCAAAACAGTTCGTGGATTTATGTTGAGAATTAATGTTTGTAGTTGCAACTTCTTCAAAAACAGAGGCAAATAGTGTTACCCAAGGTTGTAATATTTTCACCCATCCAGCAGCTTTTTGGCCGCATAATTGATTGTGACCCCAACATCAAACATTTATCGCCCTGTAAGTGTATTATATTTTAATGTAATATATAGTGCGTTGTTACCCGAATGAAATCTAAAAAAAAAAAAAATATCGTAAAATAATTTTTTCAAAAAAAAAGCCAGAGGAATATTTACTTACAAGGATAAGGAAATATCGAATGTATCAAGAACAATCAGTGGAAATATACATTTTGTTCTGCCTGTCCTCTGCCAGGACGTAACATATTTCTACGTCTAACCGCGCATAGCTCGGAAACTATCACATATAGGCATTTAACATCTGTTATAATTTTACACTGGCTTTCAACGTACAATACAACCACGCAACAGTATATATAGAATCTCATTAGAATAAAAAATATGAAAAAAAAATCATATTTTGTGAACACCTTGTATAATTTTTTAAATCAGGTCTATATACAGTATGCGTTGCCAAAATATAGTGATTATAATCGATGTCTGAAACTCGATCAAATAACCTCAACACATGTCGTACCGTGCTTATTGTAACACCCTGTATATAAGCAGATCTACCAATCGAAAGAGCTGTATAAACCGTGTATGTTCGCCATTGAAACTTTTTCTATATCTCTCACCGTTTAAAAGTTATTTTGGATAAACGAAATTTTGGTTGAATTTCAAGGGCGTTTTACAACCCCTAAAGTGGAAGTTCCGCAGCAACAGAAAGTGTTCTTAAGTAACACTCCATGGAGTCTACAAACAGGCGAAGTTTCATTGGAATCCGTGATTTGCAGTTCTCGAAGTACCCTTGTTAGTTCGCGGACTTTCTGTACAAATAAAGATAAAATATAATATGTCCAGAAACTTTTCTATGTCACTGTACGTTCTCGAAGAGACACACTTCATCGTACGTACATTGCGTTATTAATTGCTAACAACAGCGGATACCAAAAGTGGGGATAGCTTCTTAGTATATCTCTTATTTAGAACCATAAACTATACATTATTTCACGCACGGCATACGTTAAGAGATTTGGAGCGCAGCTCGGACTAAAATGGCATAAATGGAACGTCCACAATATCACGTCATTCCCCAGTATTTTTAGTTTCGCCTCAGTATTTACAGCCCACGTGATGGACTCGTAATTATTGCCCGTACATGTTTATGTCGACCCATAAATAACGTTTCCATGAGCATAAATAGGTGAAGCGGGATTTGCATATGCCAAACTCGGCCGCTCTGTCGCTTCGACCAATATGTAGTTCGCGGAAAAGGTATAAAAGATTTTGAGCAATTTCGCGCACAGAAATCGACTCGCACGTATATGCAATACTGGTCACTGTTTTGTATTCTCGCCATAATGGAGGCGAGTTAGTTACCTGTGATGCGATTATTTCTTTTATTTCTTTACGAACCATTAAGGTGAAAAATAAGTAGTGATACCCTTTCAATTTTTCACGTTCGACTGGTAGTATGCGTTTCGTCTCCCGATCGACTGTCGACGTTAAATAAAATCAGTTACGGGCACTTGGTAAACTAGACAGTTATTGATTCGAGCGTTATAGATTAATGGGAAAGTCGTTCCAGACTTTATGGCCGCGCCACACACGTATAAGCTGTATACATTATAAGGTCCCTTCTAATATTTACAAAAATGTACAACCCCGGGAAGCTGCGGTAAATAACGCTACTATATTTCTTATACTGGGCCATTATCGGCCACAAAAAGTCTACGGCTGTGTAGTTACTTGCTGGACGTGAAACGATTACTTGGTTTAATGGACCGTCGATATAAATGCGCTATTTGTTTTACGTAACGTAATTGAGGTAGTGATTACTTCGATAAATCTTAAAAGTTTGTAATTATCTTATATTACAAGGCGCTGATGTTTATCATACGGTCTAATCGCACCAGAAATAAAAAAGTTTATTTCTACATCCTAAAGAGCAATTGCTATTTAGAACAATTTTGGAAATTTGAGAGATTGCCTGAACAACAGTAATCGAAACAGCGCATATAGCATTATTTTTAACACAAATATCAATTCACGTCACTTGCTATGCCTCAGTTAAATGCGCGTTCCATTTGTTTGGATTTAAGTCGGTGACGTCACAGTAAATCAGATTTTTACACCTCCAACTTTTCAATTTGTGAGTTTATTGGGAAGAAAATATCTAAAACTAGTGGAGGAATTCAAATTTGAAAAGTTACCCTGCACTAATCTGTACAGGTCTCTGGCTGGCTGATCGAAGTAATTCTCTGAGTTTATTTTTCATTTTATTGAGAATTAGAGAATTAGAGCATCACATTCACGCAGAATGTGACAAGCATCATCCATCGCATTACACAGTCTGCAGTTGGTATCTCTAATGTTGATCCTAATTTCCTGTAGGTGTTCTTTCAGTGTGCAATGCCCTGTAAGGAGACCTATTACAATGCGAAAATGATTCCTACTAAGCTGCAGTAGTTCTTCAGTCTTCTTCTTTGATGGTCCCTCAATTAAGATATTTCCATGAATTTGCCTGATTATTTTATTCTAGTATGCTTTATATTTTCTTTTTTTCTTGGATCGGATCCGCTTGCTCCTGATTCAGGGGTTTTTCCAGATTACATTACCTTGGGTTTCTTCGAGGTCTGCGGTGACGTTTTAGAATCCTGTCGAGATCTTTTCCTGCTCCACTCGACCGTCTTCTTTTTACTCTCACTGATCCGACTACCGCCTCCCACCTTGGATTTCTGCTTTGCTTCCTTTACGGCCTAATTTGCACTTACGCTTTGGATCTTTAAAATCACAGCGACGTGGTCTCTGCTCCGTCCACGTACCCCCCTCCATTTTCCTTTGCCTTCTCAGTTCCTGATCTAAGTACCAGATAGTTTCTTTTTCTGTTGCTGCAGTCCGAGCTGTTTAATAGTATCATTCTCGATATTTGTGCTGTGGGTATTTTCTGTTGTTCGAAATAGTAATTAATCCACTTTTATTGATTTTATTCAGTTATTTTTTGGCGTTTTAGTCTCTTCTTTGTTCGTTTACAATATTTATTGAGTATGCTGATATGTACCATCGAAAACAAAAGCCTTGACTCTAAATTAAAGAGAGAAATATTGGAATACTGAAGAAACACAGATAGAATCATTGGATTCTATCTCTATTTATGTCAAACTTGAGTCAAGACTTTTGTCTTTGACGTACATGGTATATGGTGTATGTAGTGCTCACTACCCAAACCGGAGGCATTCTACAACAAAGTCTTTCGAAGGTTAAATCATTTTTTCTTGGAAAATGATTTCTTTATATCAGGTAACTGAAATGCTGAAATACCAAGACAAAGACGCACCACACAAGCAGAAGTACGTAGACACAGTTACAAAATATGTATATAACACGTTGATTATATAATGCAACCACTGAGCTGTTTACCCCTAATCGTGACACATTAAGTCTGCGATTTGTCATATGTAGATTATCTCTGGCTCTGGTAGCGTAATTGTATAGGTCAGCATTTGTAGAAAATTTCATTTGGTTTTTATAGACGCAACAGCAACATTCTAGTAAGTAGAGGCACGCTAATGGCAAAATATGCAGCTGTTTAAATTTCTGCAGGAATCCGTAAAGTGTGTTCCAATTATACCGCGAACTACAGCTTTCTGCGCTTGAAACACTAAACTTGCTGCAGGAGATGATCCCCCATAATAATATACCATATTGTAGGCGCGACATAACTTCAGCATAGTAGAGTGACATAAGATACGAAGCTGTAACCTAAGATCTGACAACGGAAAACGTAACATTTGCGAGAGATTTGACTACCAAGCTTCTGACAATGGTTTGACCATGATAAATCAGAACTCAATATAATGCCCAGGAATTTAACATGAGTAGACTGAGAAAGTACTTTACCATTCATTTCCAAATTTCCGAAATCTACATGTCTTTGTCTTGTATGAAGAATCATGTATTTGGTCTTTTCTAAACTGAAAGATAACTTGTTCTCGGAAAACCATCGTATTAATATCTGTAGTAGATAATCTGATATGTTCTCTGCATCCCGATCAATCACTAGAGCCGAAATGTATCCATCAATTAGCACTAGACAGTTAGTTGTTGCAATGAATATGTCAAGTAACAAAAACGTTCATTCAGTTTTAAGGAAAAACATTCTGCATCCATATCATGTTGCTAAAGTACAACCTCTTCATGGAAACAATAAGCTTCCCCCGTCTGAATTTCTGCAACACAATTTTAAATAGAATAGATAATTAGATTAGATTAGTTTAGATTAGGATTGGGGTGGCCTATGGATCTGTTTCACGGCGACCTTTTCAGATCTATTGTGATCCCGTTTTTCCTAGTGGACGCTCTCTAATTTTACCCTCTTAATTACGCCTATCATCTTTGAGAGCGGCTTCTTTATGTAGCTACTAGCTGTGGGGTTTTCCTCCCCCAGTACTAGGCACAGCATTGGCACAGCACATGAACTGGTGTTTCTTCCTCCTCTTGGCAGTATCTGCAGGTTGCACCATCTGCCAGGTCTATGTTGTACATATGCCTATTCAGTCTACAGTGACCAGTCAGCAAACCTACAATCATTTTGACAGTCTTCCTGTCTTTATTCAGTAGATCTCTGGTGAATTCAGGCATGTGCTCCTTTAGGAACTCTTTTGCCTGTCTTTGTCCCGGTGATTTTTGCCACCACTCTCTGGACTGATTATGTGTCCATTCATTGATGGATTTTTTAATTTGCGATTTGGCAGTGCCAAAAGAGGGGTCGAATGGCCTTGACGAACCTCGCCTGGCCAGCTCGTCCGCCGCCTCATTTCCTCTCACGCCCGAGTGGCAGGGAACCCAGGCCAAGGTTAGTTTCCTTTGGGTGCCCACCTCATTTAGGGCACTTACACAGTCCCAAATCAGCTTAGAGTCCACGCTTGTGAAGCTGATCTCTTTAAGTGTGGACTGACTGTCAGAGAAGATAGCGACGCTTTTACCTGGCTCGGTACATCTTTCTATCTCTCGGACACAGTGATGGATTGCAGCAACCTCAGCTTGGAACACAGTCATGTCTTTGCTGAAGCTTACCGAAAGAGCCTCTTTAGGCTAGAATAGATGATGGTGATGGGTTTTTCTTTAGAGCGATGAAAGTATATTTAGCAGATATGGGTTTTCTGTTAATGTTTGGTTATGCATAATAAGCCATATAGCTGCTGGACCAGTTTACCTTTCGAACCGGCTAGATGATGCTGAGTACCTTAATGTTTTGGAAGAAGTTATCAGATAACATGGATAGATAAATAGGTGGATTGACCCTGGCTATCTAGGTCACTCGAACTTAATCCATTAAACTTTTTTGTCATGTAAACATAAGTCTTTCTTAAATGCCAACGAAGTGAGGAAAAGCATTGCACATCGGTGTAGAAGTAGTTGTAGCGATCGCTACAACTGAAACTAGCGACTTCTAATATCAACATTTAAGGCAATAGAATAAACTCTAATTTTACTACAAGTAATTCTTTAATAATTTACAATTCCTGTATTGAATTGAAAAGCCTTGTTTTACCATTCATTACAGAAAAATAAAATTAAGAATACAAAACTTCATACGATGGTTTTCTGTGCTCCCGCAATTGCTCTGCAAATCAATATAAATTTAAGTAGTATACAACATGCAGGTTTTTTCTTCACATCAGCGAACACAGGGTATAGAATACAACATTCGCGTAGTAAAGTTTTCGGTTGCAAAATCTACAAGAACACTGATATTTATAATTCTTCCTTAAATTGATGCACAGGCTGTATAACAGAAAGTATTTTTGTATTTAGTGGCACATTTAAATTATATCCTATAAATACCTCTCAGCTGTTTTACATTATCCCCAACAGCAATATCATCAAAATGTGCATAATTTATATTTATTTCTTGTTTATGACACTAAAATACACAGCGCTGTTAAGTACTTTTAACACTGTCCGGGCAAGAACAAGGCAAGTAAATTTCATTAAACCGCATCTCATTATGCAATATTGCACATGACCACTGGCCTAAGGATATTTAATTGCGCGTATGCACTTTAGTGTTTAATAACTATTTAATATTCAATTAGTCGTATACACATTCAAGCTCGTACCAGTGAAAATATGACGGATATAAAGACTTGATTGCGTGAGAGATTTAATAAAGCAATTTAACATGGCCCGACGCACACGAAGCGCGAGCACATAACATGGAAAGGTAAACGTAAACTTTTTTTTGCTCTACGTATTAAAGATAAAGGGAGTAGTTTTAGAAAAGCGATTAGTGTCTAAAGTCTTTGTTGGGAAATAGTTCCCCAATTATCATTTCCAAGACCTGATGGAGTAGTTGCTACGGTTATTAAAGGGTACTTATTTTTAAAATATATGAGTGCTAGAGATGAAGCGATTAAGAAAGTTCGAAAAAACAGCCTAGGGGTACAAATAAATTAAACTAATATTTGTTTAAGCAGCATGGAACGACTAGTTGTTCTTAGCACAGTATTACAATCTCTGGGAATACTATTTATGGAACAAACCAATAAGTAGAGCACGCTAATTAAATTTTGTTTATTATTGTACGTTATTGGGTATTATCCATAGCCTATATCACACTGTCAAGGTTGCTACAAAGTCAAACGCCTCTTTACTTTCTTCCCAATTAACAAGTAACAAGCAAATATAGTAACACCATCCCAAACAAAATGCTCACATAATTTCACCACTAAGATTTATAGATTTAACTTGTCGATTGAGAGAAGCCGCGAAGAATCTGTAGAAGATCAAAAATTGGAACAATAGAAAGTACTGCGTATGCTTTAGTATGATGGTTAACTAAAAGGACTATTGCAACCGATGAAAATGGAGTGCTTGTATTTCGTCTGAAATATTTCTACAGCGGATCTGATGAAATCTTTTAATACTGTTGAATAACGATTTATACGGGATGAGTTTTTTATCTTGAGACAACGGAATATCTCTAAAACACTGCATCAAATCAAAAATAGATCTTAATAAGATTTGTTATAATGTAGGGGGCTCACTGAATGGTGCCGAACTCGATCCCCCACCTCACCCCCTCCTCCCCCCAGAGTGGGAGGAGGACAACTTTGAAATCTTAAATGGGAACCCCCATTTTGTATTGCAGATTCGGATTCTACGCCATCAAGTATGTAGTTTTTGTTTGAAACTTTTTTTTTCGATTCGTAACATATTGCGCTGTGATAGAAAAAATACACAAAAAAGAGAAGCAACCAAACATGATTTTGTATTTTTTTTTTATTTTAACATTAAATAACATGTAAATAGATGTAAATCATTTCAATTCTATCTTGTAATGTTACAGCCTCCATTACTGTTCAAATATTCAACACTAACTAATTTGTATTGGATTAATAATTAATAATCTAAATGCGGACAATGTGTAAGTATTCACAGCTTGTCAAGTACTGAATAAAGTACGGTTTTGTATCGTTGAATAGCATTTCAATTACGAATAAATAAATGTATCGAAGTGAAAGGTTACAGTTTAGAACACATGGCTTTTGAAATGTTAGTTTATGTAAGCATGTCATCATAGACTAGCTAACCAAACCTTAAATTATTAAAACTGTGAATTACTTAGGAAGAGTTACCACTAACCACTCCCTTAATCTATAGTGAAAATCAGGAATTTTTGTAGTTACGCCATTGTTGTTTATGACGTATGCCGCGTCTGAAACAGATTCAGGTACACCAACCATGTTTGCAATGAACTGTACGAAAATAATAATTCATCAATAAATAAGCCCTCTCTATCTTATGTCTCTTGGTTATTTCAAAAAGTGCACTCTTATTCATCGTATTTTCATAGAAAATGTTATTAATATTTAGCCACGCAATAATGTTTCCTTTAGTCCAACTTTGATTTGGCGACTTCTCAATTAGAACACTGATACGGAGCATTGTCCATTAAAATTATTGATGGTTCTTCTAAATTAGGGATTAGTTGTGTTTCAACCCACTTTGTAAATAAATCACTATTCATACCCTCGTGGTAATCACCCGTATTTGATTTTGACGTAAATATCAAGATTGCATTTTGTATAAAGCCATTTCTTGTACCTGCATGTAAGGCAATAAATCGTTTACCATCATAACATTTGGGTTTTCTGACACTCTTTATATCGTTACCCTGCCACGATTTTGTTTGACTTCCCTTTGAAAATATCCAGGTTTCGTCTAGGAATACGATATCTCTCTTTAAAGATGATATCAACCTTACGTTGTACTTCCTTAAAAAGGAAAATCGTAATGTCATTCTTCTGCATAAGAGCTCTGCGGTTATCAACTTTTTTAAACTTAAACCCCAAGAGATGAAGTAAACGTTGCAGTGAGGAAATGCTGGTATGTAAAATATATCTCTGTTCCAACACTTCTCATAACGCATTTACTACACACATTTTCTATAGAAATATATTAAATTAAAACTGAAATTTAATTGCATAAATGTACTTACAGTCATTGCACATCTCATAAATTGCTTTACGCACATCCATTTTATTTCTCTGTGACACATCACGTGTTTTGGACATCAATCGTGGCTTGTGCAGAGTTATTGAAGTACTCGATGAAGGAACAGCAGATGTAGTTTCTTCCTTGCGCTTTATGTTGCAGACGGTACCCATAGAAATGCCCAAAGTATTCGCAACTCTCTACAATTTGCATGTAAATTTTAATTTAATACTACCCAATTATAATTTAGCTCATGGGCTGCATCAACGCATATTAAAGAACTTGCATTTCGCTTTTCCTCCTCGAAATACACTAGCAAACGACAGACCAACTCTCGGCAGCAAGAACTAGGTCGTTTATTCGGCATCTTGAACTATAACCTAAAAAAAAATGTTTTAAGTCTTTGTATGCTTCTTTAACCCTTTTAAACTTACCACAAACTAAACGATTTACTTCACTATAGCTCTGAAAAGAACTTTTGGCACAAGAGATTATAGAAGTAAATGGGTTCAATTGCGTGGTTGCATGCGCTGTAGTAAGCAGTATGAGAGCTCTTAGTTACGCATTACTCGACCGTATTATATCTCACTTCAACTAGCTTGTTGATACTAAATTAAATATGGACGTATAGCTTAAGTAACTACGACTTATGTTATATACTTCTATCTCGCTTGTGTGTATGAATGCTTCCAATTATCAATTAATGACGTAACCACAAACATTCATGTTTTCCACTATAGAATATATTTGTCTGAAGAATAACAAATTTATTACGAATACAGGAAGATAGGGGTGGAGGCAAAAAGAGGTAGTGTGAATTGAGGTTATTGTATGCAAATGCAGCGTATACTATAAAATTTACGATAAAATCCTCCGGCATCTCGCACGCATCTCCGTACGACGTTACGTGAAATACCCACACAAACACAGGCGCATCTTGCGCGCACAGAAAAATAAAACAGCCTCTAGAACGTGCTCGAGGGATCCAGCAAAAAGTGCAACAATAGACGGCATTAGAAGGGAGTGCAGCGTACCTCAACCTAGGTAGGTAGGTTGTACCTGCAGAGGAAATCTACGAGAAGCGCAGAGGCAGCACGCAGTTTCACATAGGCGCACGTAACCGTAACAGAATTTATGCTCGCCGCAATTAATAAATACGAATGGTTTATGGCCGGCGCATTTAACACACACGATGTGTATCACAATAAAATGGTTTATGTTCGGTTACGCCACTGGGTATGGCGCGGCAGACGCGAAGACATTTCAGGTTCACACGGGACGCAAATAGCATGAAATTACAGTTCAATTGCCGGCCGCTTTGTGCGCAGCGCGATCGAGCACACACACACACACCATAGATAACGGGGTGAGAGGGGAGAGGATCATTGGCGTTCGTGGTAATTTTTATCCGCGAATGGTGAAACACGAAGACCAGACGACTATGCGTCGATAAAATCAGTATTCAATTCTTCAATTTTATACCGCGAATGGGTAATTTATATTAGGAACAATAATGCAAAGATTCGTATCTAAAATGTTCACTTTTATGTATGGTGTAACTCAAGAATAGTCTATAAATTAGAAATTTACCCACACTTACTTATATAAGCAGATGATTTGGCGTTGATAATGTAAAATTTTACACTTGCAAAGAGAGAATATAATTGTGATTTTATTAAATCTATTCGTTTGCCACAAAAATGAGAGTGAAAACATTACTTTGTGTTGTAGTATACATATATTCACCAAAGTAGAAAGCCAGTTGTTATTATTCACTGTCATAAAAACTATTTGATTTGCTGTTTCCAGAAATAGTTGACATTTATTGCGAATTTATTGCTCTGTTTCCCAGAGCGACCACCAGAACACCAAAAAAAATGAGGCCCTTACAAAAGAATTTGAAACAATAAAAAAAGAAAAAAAGACAGAGAAGCAACTGCACACAAGCTAATTATTATAAATACAAAGAGCAGGGGAAAATGGTTAAAAACAAAAATTTAAGAAAGTTAGGAAAGGAAAGCAAATGAACAGAAATACAAAGAAGAAAAACAAATTAATTACGTAAAAAAAACTAAATTGTAGATAGGTGGAAAGAACTACTGAGAGTATTCAACCTACAAATTGCTAAGGAAAACGCTAAAGATACAACAATAAAAAATGAGAAATAAAAAAGCCGCACGATACAATACAATAAATGCTTAAAAACATGGGTGAGGAAGACACAAGGGTGTTCTGAAGGTTTTGCAATAAGGTACAGGTTGCACAATTTTCTGATATATAAAAACGGTAACTCTAAAATCTGCAGTGATTATTGGGAAATATTAAGAACAAGGTTAGAAAATATTGTAGAGCCAACTCCAGCAAAAGTGCGCAGAATCATGTTTTCACGCTGAAACGAATTATAAATAAATGAAAACAAAAGCATGCATCATATTCATCAACTAACAAAAAGCTTTTTACAGAGTACCTAAAACTAGAGTATGGAAACTATTGGAGCAGAGGTGGGTAAATCCATAGATAATTGACGTAACTAAGTCCTTATGCAAAGACAATGACAATATAATATTACAAAATTTATTTTCTGAAACTTTTACGAGCCATCTGAGATTGCAAGAATTATCAAGCGGCAGATATAGTGGATCGGGAAATAAGGATGCTGTACATCATATGGAAGTTAACCTTTTGCAAATGAGATCAGACCACATGATTTCGACATATCTATTTAACAAAAAATTCTAGGAAAATATGCCACTGTGTTTCAGGACATATGCAATATTGCATTGTGCAACTGAAATCAATCAGAGGGTTTATAAAAACAAACAAATCTATATTGCAACAGATGGTCAGGCGATACCGAGGGCATTAGTGAACCCCAAAAACAATCAAGACTGATTTGGCAATGTATTCGAGAACTTAACAGACCGTAATAAAGTCACTTTGCTGTGGGTGCCCGGACGTTCAACAATCGAAAAAAACGAAAAAGCCGATGAGTTAGCAGAAAAGGGATCATATGCTTCATTTATAGACCCAGAACTTGTTCTAGAAGGAGAGTAGGTAAGAAGTTGAGTAAAAGGAAAGAAGTTGAGTAAAAGGAAAACACTGGAATAAAATAACCAGGCAAATTCATAGAAATACCTCAAGGAATCATCTTCGTACCGTAACAGGTCTCCTTACAGAACACTGACACTGAAACGACACCCACAGAAAATTGGGATCAACATTGCAGATACTAACTGGAGACTGTGTAATGGGATGGTAGAGAACGGTTACCACATTCTGTGTGAATGCGAGGTTCTGGATGCAAAAATGAACCGGGAGGATTACTTCATTCGACCAGCCAAAGGCTGTACAGATTAGTGCAAGCTACTCGGATACTCGAATGGCTGATATCATTTAATAGGTAAAAGAAATGGGAGACCAAATGCAACATCCAAGAAGCTACATTGTATCCAGAGACTTCAGGTGAGACTGCTCCCACAACAACAAAAAATGACACAAATAAAATAACAGAATATGGAAATAGAAAGAAAGCAGCAAAAATGCTTATATTAGTGACTTTATCGCTGAATGTTACGAAGCGAAGGAAGGTCACAGCAAAACATAAGCATATGAGTAAGGCATTGCCAAGAAATGATAACAATAAACACAGAAAAGGCGAAAGTAGTTGTTATAATGCGAAATAAAACAAATAACGTTAAAAGTGGTGGAACACATAGACGAATATAAATACTTAGGATTACTTACTAGTAATTCAAAATGATGGAAAACACTCAAGAAAGAGTAGGAAAAAAAATAAAAACAGTCAAATTATACAATACAGTATAATACTTTTAATAAAGTATGATAAATCGCAAACATACAATAATTTATATTTTTATAAATTGAAGTAATTACCTCATTTTTCATATTTCAATAAAATTGTATTATGGTATAAGTTATAAAAGTACAAGTTACAATAAGTGGATTATGCAACCAAACATGCACGTTGTTGACAGCATTCTATTGACATTTTCTATTATTTCAAATGAGCATTAAAATTAATTTAAATAATTATTGGGAAAACCATAGCAAATATACACACTATGTGTATATTTGTATATTTGCTATACACACTAAAAAAATTTCTTGGTAAAAATATTTTTTTTGATAATTTTTATGCATTGAATGGGGTAAATGGATAGAAATTTAAGGAAAATGTCGAAATGTTAGAAACTTTCCCATAATACAAGTATTTTACGTAAATATTATACGAAAATTTCTGCTTCTTAGAAAAAATCTTTAACGTTGTAATATCACTAATAGAAGAAAAATATTATCTCTCAGAAAAAACTTAAAATTTCTTACAGTTTGCAAAATCACAGTCATAATATAGTAATTTTCAAGTGATAAGGAAATAAGCAAGGCGCGCATGCGTTAATTTCTGGTGAATGAATGTTCTGGTGCAAGTCAGACATAGGCAGAAATAACATGGTGTTCGGCCAAACGTGGTTCTGTTTTCTTGTTCTTGTAGAACTATTATACTGATCATTAGTAGGTGGTATTAATTCATATTGGAAAATCTGCTTGTTGTTTTTTTAATACTTTAAAGTTTGTTACGCACTCTGCTACAATTTGAACATGGAATATCCGAAACAACTTTGCATGCACGTTGGAATTAATTTAGCATTATCTGTTAAAAACTCACCCGCACACTAAAATATTTAGCTAATTTTTCTTGGTAAAATTCACTGTTTTTTGTATAATTTTCCGCATTCAATGGGGGTAAAAGTACAAAATGTTTTACGTGAATATTAATGAAAAAGTTTATGTTTCTTAGAAAAGAAAAATAACATTGCTAAGAAAAATATTAATACCTCTCAGGAAAACTTAACTTTTCTTACAATTCGGAAAATTACAGTTGTATGTATGTATGTATGTAATAGAAGGGTGGTGTTACACTGCGACCTAAAAGATCTATTGTGTCCCCTATTCTTGCTGCTTTACAGCTGGCCTTCCAATCCTATTCCTTTTAGAAAGTGTAGGATGTCAGAGGGCCCCAGTCTAGGTAAGTCTCCCTCTTCGATTTCACATGCACCCAGGTACAATGCCCTCGGGTTGCATAGTGCTACGCAGTTTGAGAGGAGGTGGATGGATGTTTTATCCTGTTCCCCACAAAATCTGCATTCAGGATCTTTTTCCAATCCAAGCTTACTCAGGTGTCCTTTCAGTCTACAATCGCCTGAAAGTATTCCTGTTAATATGCGAACATTGTTCTTACTCAGGTTGACGCATTCTGTAAACCTCTTTTGGTTATAGGTTCCCAGAATAATTTTACTTTGCCTCATTCCCTGGAGATTTTCCCAGTAACTGTATTTTCTCTGCTCCATTTCCATTTTTAGTTTCTTCAGTATTGTACTGCTACTTAACCCGCAAAAGGGTTCAGGCCCTACGAAAGGCATTCCAGCCCCTTTTTTTGCGAGGTTATCCGTTATTTCGTTTCCTTCCACTCCTGTGTGACCCGGAACCCACAGGAGGGTTACTTTATTTCTTTTGCCTAGCTCATTTAGTTTCCCTAGGCATTCCCAGACCATCTTGGAGCTGATTTCATGAGTTCAGCGCCTTGATGGCTGCTTGACTATCAGACACGATGATAATCTCCTGCTTCCGATAGTTCCTATCCATAATGAACTGAACACATCTTCCAATAGCGTGTATTTCCGCCTGAAATATACTTGGGTATTTCCCCAAGCTTATTACAGTTAAAAATAATATATTTTATTCAAATAAATTACCTTAAATAACAAAAGAATATTTTGTGGATATATCCATATGATATCAAGTACTTACGATTTTCTTAAAGAAATTTTATACAAAGTCGGTACAGTTACAGATAAATTAGTAGTAGATTTACGTCAAAATTGTACTACAAAACTGCAAATCTTCACGTGTTGATGTTCTAAACATATGATAGCAAAGTTTCTGGCTTATAGTAGCAAATACGTTAAACATATTCTACAAGTACAGAAATTGCCATGAAGATGGTGGTTCTCCTATTTCACTACACTAACTTTCCATACTGGATATAAGTTTACTACATGGCAGATACAACTATCAAATATTTATCTATTACTTGCCAGATAAATATTTCTTAGAAACTGTTATCACAACAGTTGCCCGATTGCATACGGTGGCCCTTGATTTTTGACTGACGTGCAGCGGTTTTGGGTAAGCATTAGAAATCTTCATATTTTGTTTGTCTTTTATGTATTAAATTCTAATTAAATACATTCTACAAGGGCATTTTCATCTCGACAATGTTTTCCTTTTTATTAGGAAAAAATCAGAAGTACTGAACCTTTCCTTGTAATTTATCTCTTAAATAAATAAAACTTCTGTGGAAATTATCACTACTTCAGAAATTTTACTTGTGCGTATTCCAGACTATATGAAAAATTCTTGGAAAAGTTACCAACATTTCGAAATTTTACTATGAATATTCCAGGTTACATGAAAAAGCCTTCGAAAAATTACTCATAGTTAAAAATATTACTTCTAAAAGTAATATTTTAGGCGCACAAAATTGCTCTGAAATCGTACAGGAATTTTACCAAAAAATTTTTAGTGTGTATATTTCCAATACAAAATAATGGCTGTCAAATGTCGAAACCTTCTGTTATTACTAATATTTTGATTACACCAATTGGTAGTACTTATTTAACTATTTGATTTGCTTTTTTGATTTTTAAAAATTGGATAATGAGACGGAGCTCTGGCTTGGGGCATTTTTAACAGTCATGCTGTATGTTCTTACTCACATTTGTGTTATTTTACGTTGACCCATGCATTGCGCCTTTGTACAGTTATATCGAGAAAATTATGCTTAGAATGTGAAACACGATCTGCACTTAAATCATTGCGGAAATAAAACCGACGAAAATGACACAGCCATCCATTTCACGAGCGCGGAAATTAGAGCAGGCCGTGGGCGATTCCCGTTCGCAAACTACGCTTAACCCGCGACTACATATTTGTCAGCGTACGGTCTTCAAATATGTCCCTCTAATATTTACACACGATCGTAGTCACGAGCGCCTGTCATTCCGACTCTGCCATGGATCAACACCGATACAATGGACAATCTCAAATACGTTTATTGTTACCCATTGTGTTGTTGACGCCGGTATCGTGCCTACCATTCTGTGTCCGTTATGCGCTCGGAGAAAATAAATAGCTTCGTCGCTAGTACACCATAGCAGAAAATCTCCTTTTTCTTTTCTTATCTATTATATTATTACAATGATGATAAGCATCTCTATAGTGAGCATCGGACGTCATCGTGAACAGTCTCGAAACAAACGAGCGAAATTTCAGTCGCAAATTGGTAAGGAAACAAGTCTATAGCTGATCGGCTGGTAATCACATGGAGAACAATGAGTTAAGAACCGTTTTCTAATATGATCTGGGTTTAGGAGCGGTGATTTTATTGACCTGCGGAAATAATAAAGGAAATTATCTTTCCAAGTGATTATCTTGCAAATAATTTTCCAGATTTGGGCATGCAAGCAGTTTTATAATAAATATGCGTGGGAATATTTTGAACGAATAAGATTCAACGCAAGTGAATATCTTACTCTTTTGATCAATAAGCAATAAGAAATCATTATAGTTTAACTATGCTTTCTTAAACCAACAACAAATGAAATCTAAAGAAATAGAACAGAAGATTAATATACAGGCTTCGAAAACAGGAACGTGTCATCAATCGTAACGATAAGTGTGATTTAGTATCATATTACAAATATCTTTAACAACAACAATAACGCTAACGTTGATAAGATTTTTTTTGTACAGAAAATTGAGTTGTTTATAAATTTCGAAATGCTGATATTACTCGTATTTATGAATCTCTTATTATTATGTCTGTAATTCTGAATTAACTTTAAATATTTATCCTATTAAAATAAGTAATATCAGTTAGTGTGTTTAAATTAGCTATAAAATTATATATTTAGCTGTGTTGAATGAAACAGAAATAACTAAACGATTAGAAAATTGAATTGATATTGCCAAATTAAAAATAAAACATCCAGAAGATAGAAGCGAATTAAATAAAGTTTAACGTAGTAAACGTAAGTAACATGAAATTCAAATTTCTTTACGACAATAACATTTCGTATTTTATATGTATTTCATAGTAACTCACTGCATCTCATTAATACGTAAATGACAACTGGGATGAAATAAAAACGTGATTTGTAAGGAGAAACAAATTGTAAACAAGAAAGAGAGTAGTTAATTTAATGCCAGGACATTAAACAAGTTTAATGTTCGTTAAATACATCCAATGAGCTATATTTGGAAAGAGGTGACAAGTCGGAATTAAATACTTTGTTACGATATTTATTCATGCAAATTACCTCCAATATATTTAAATTGTGATTTTTATTAGGTTACATTTTCATGACTAAAATTATGGCTGATATTAACGTCTAGAATTTCGCAGATGTAATGTCTAATCTTTAAATCTTATTTCAATTAATTTCTTAGTCTGTCCCACATAGCAACCACCACAAGCATTACCCTTAATTTGATAAGTCGGCCGTTTTTTTTTTTTGTTTGTTTTTACTAATAATAATCCGACATTTTCTGACACAGATAAACTTCAAATGCTAATAGTGAACTAGCTTTTATCTCCCAGTGCAACCCGATAAACAAATAACATAGTCTTTCTATTCGAGGAACAAATGCTTATAACTTAATTAATATTATGTGATGGTTCTTGAAATTGACGCAAAACAAAAACATGACAGAAAAAGGAATATATTGAAAAAAGAAAAGATATAAGTACCCATGATTTCCTAAAATAAATGCATCGACAAATGCTGCCTAAATTTGCACTTGAAAGGTATTAATCCCAACGATTTAAAGTCTGCAGGAATTTTGTTGTACAACTTCGCTACCTCACCTTCGCGTGAGAATAGCTTTAAAACCAATATTTAAGTGACGTACATACATCCGTACGAAAATTAATTTTGTTTGATAAATAACTTGGCTTTTTATTTAAAATAATCTTATCGAACAGACATGCCATTGACAATGTTCCTCTAGCATTCATGTTTGGACGTTATTAATTTGAAGATTAATTTTATCTACAAGAAACTTTATCTGGTTTTTATTACCAAATAGATAATTTTGTAGGATTTACCATCAAGGAGTAATAATAATAATAATAATATAATAATAACATATTCATCTTTGGACATAAGTACAAAGATAATGTCATATACACAAATTAAAGCAGTTACACGTTACATTTTAAAGTCATCCACATAATAGTAGCACTCTCCCAGTAAATGGTCCTTTAAAAGAGATTTAAATTTTGACAGTGAAATTTCACGTACCGAGGATGGTAATCTATTATACAGTTTATGGCTGATATGCATCTTGCTCGAGAGCGCAAGCCGATGTAGAAGTATCACCAGATTATGTGCCTTTCTTGTATTGTAGTTGTAAGTTGAAAGTTGTAATTATGACTGAGGTTTCCGTAATTGACATGAACATGGACTAAATTATGATAGATCACCAAGGATGGTAAGGCTAAAATTGTGAAATGATGAAAGTAAAGCTTTCAAGATTCTGTATTATTAATTTTGGCAATCACACGTATCGCCCGCTTCTGCTCCACAAACAATTTGTCGATGTTCGCCACTGTGCCCCACACCCGTATTCCGTAAGTAATGGTGCTTTGAAACATAACGTCATACGTGGTAATTGCTGCTTCCAGACCAACTGTGTTTCTTACCCTTCGTATGGCGTAAATGATCGAGGACAATCTGGGAAATAGATCCTCGACGTGTGATTTAAAGTTTAGCCGAGAATCGACCATGACACCCAGAAATTTTGTTTGTTTAAATTTAACTTTATTATTTGTGGAAAATTTTACGGCGCTAGTTTTATCGGTATCCAAACGTAATTTGTTCGCAGCGAACCACTGATCAGCGATGGCAACCACAGTGCCCCTGACCTCAGTGGCACATTCGTTTTTCCCGATATTTAGCAGGAAGGTGGTATCGTCTGCAAATAGCAGTGTATGATAAGGTATTGATGCGGGTAGGTCATTTATATACAATAAAAAAAGAACAGGGCCCAGTATGCTGCCCTATGGTACCCCGTACTCCATAGTCAGCGGGCGACTGTAGCCACCGTCGCAACAGACTCGCTGACGACTCGATGAATGAGTGTTGAGCCGCAACGTTAGCCAAACCACAAATATTCTTCTCAACACTAAGCATTTTTCTGCAGCGATCTTCTGGTGGTTTAAAGGTATGATATAATTGAGTATCATCAACATAAATCTATAAAATGAAGAAGTATTATATAGTTTATATACTTATATTTTTATACAATAAATTTTATAAGGTAAAATGATTGAATTAAATTATTATTTTTTTTAAATAAATAATATACTTATACCATAACTGCTGAGATGAATCAAATCCTATGTATTAGATTGTTAGAAAAAATCCGCCAATAGTACCCCTAGACAATTTATTATTCATGATTCATGTGATACAAGTTTTTTAATTCAATATATATTATGCAGAAAATATGCAATATTTAATTGTTTAATACCCGTACCAACCTTGTTAATTGTTTTCTTGAATTAATATCGGCGACTGTATGAGTTCGTGTTATAAAATCATTAATTAAAATTGAAAACTGTCATAAAAAAGAAATATTCAAACTTTTGTAAATCGTTTTGTTGTAGTTTGTTTTACTCTTGGCGAATTTGCCTTTAGTAAGCTTGGCAAACAGTTTTATGTGAGCATATTTGAGATACCTATATCTATAGAATGACGTATAACAAGTTTTTATGTACCATATCTCGCCACCACTCTCGTTTATATATATAAAAAAAAATTCAGATGAATTATAATTGATAATTATGCTATTCACGTACCTATACCTGTAATTCATCAATTACACCTGTCACTTAGTAAATTTATTGCCATTTATCTCGTACTTACAAAGATTCTAGCATATAAGATATTAGTTATAGAAACTACGGAATTTTTTATAAGAAGATTCAACTTTTGAAAACAAAATTTAAGTGATGCATATTTATAATAGAGCAACATCAACATATCAGCAATATTCAAGATATAAAATATCCGATCACTTCCCGCTAAACCAGATTTTATTAATTCGAGACAATTGATTCGGGAACACGTAAATTCCTATAATCAACCAAAGGCTGAATGAATTAGAATAATAAGAAAAAAAAATCTATTTCCTAAACATGCAATGTCATCTTTCTCTGGAAGAAACGTATTTACGAAATCTTTCCTACGTCATTTGACCCGTCAGAATACCAAGAATTAGTTACAAATATGCACAGTCTTACTCCATAAATCCAAAAAATTAATGGCTGGTGGAGAGGTGGAGGTTCCCGATTCGATAGGTTATTCGAATGTTTTTTTTTTCATGTATATGGTTTCGTTATGTGAATGTACACTCTCTACTAATTCAAGATTTCCTGTATGAATATCATGTCCGGTATCGTTTGTACGTTGTGCAAGACTGGATGATTGAAGTCTCTCGCAACGATAGCTAGGTTTCTTCAACTTAGTTCCGATAGTGCGCTCTGTTTATCCAGTGTAAACTTTATTGTAGCCTCTATACTGGATTCTGTAAATGCCCGATCTTCCATTCAGAGACTTATCTTTTGCGTTTGTTAAAAGATTTTCTGATGTGTTTCGCAGGTAACATGTACAAATCAAAAATAAAGAGAGAGAAAAAGAAAGTGTTAAATCAATGAAATATTCATTAACCCAAACGGGTGGCTTGTTTACGTATGGGTACATAAATATTTTATTCTCTCAAATAACTTACTTTGTCAGTACCAGATATTCCATTCAAATGTCTATGGTATTTCTTTTTACAGATGTAAACTGGATTAGATTAAATATTCCAGAAATTGGGTTAAATGTGCCTACACACTAAAAAGTTTTGGTAAAAATCACTTTGTTTGATAATTTCACGCATTGAATGGGGATAAATATAGAGATATATACATTGGACCGTGCCTTTTTTAAGTACAAATTAGCGTAGTTTTAGTGTAGTTATTCAGTTCAGTGTTTCTGTTGATGATGATAGCTTTGCTATTGAAACGTACGTCCAGTTTAGTGCAGTTTGTGGTGAGTGGTCTAGAAGAAGTTTGCAGTATTGCCATTGGCGCAATTTGGAGTATGCTTGTCAACAAATATACAGAAATTTAAAGAAAATTCAGAAATCAGAAACTGTGCAAAAATAAAAATGAAATATTGTCCTTCTTCACAAAATTTATTTTTAAAAATATCTGGACGTTGTTTCGGCTCTTTAAGCCATCTTCGTGGTCTATATGTCATAGGAAGTTACAAAAATGAAAAATTGTCGTAAAATTAAAAAAAAAAATAGGTTTGATTAGTGTTCAAATTATTAACATAATAATTTTTAATAGTGTCAGAAGAGGAATACGAAATTGAAGACCCGTGTTCTAAAATTTTATTTTTGCACAATTTCTGAATCTGATACTTCACAGAAGTAACACACCATGGAAAATTTAGAAGTGTTAGAAATTTGCCCATAATAGGTACCTGTATTTTACGTGAATATTAATGGCAAAATTCCCTTTTTTTCCAAAAAAATCGTTAAAAAATATTAGGTATTAAGAAAAATATTAATATCGCTGAGAAAAAACTTACTCACAGTTAGCAATACAGTAATTTTCAAATTATACGGAAAAATCGAATTTGAAAAAAAATATTTCAAACAAAGAAACCTTATTAGAATTAGATATAGTAATTTAAGATTAATATTATTGCTCTTTTTTTTTTTAAGGGATCAAACTCTTTAAAATAATATCTTTTATTCAAGTAAGTTATCTAAATAGCAAAACAAAATATTTGTTTGTTTTATTTTGTTGCATATATGATGTCAAGTACGATTTTCTTAAAGAGACTATTTATTTGATACAAAGTCCATACAGTTATAAACAAAGTAGTAGTAGATATACGTCAAGATAGCATTACTTAATAATGTAACCATATAATAGCAAAGTTTTCTGGCCCATAGTAGCAAATACATTAAACATATTCTACGATTACAGAAATTGCCATGAAAATAAGTTTTCTACATGGCAGACATAGCTATCACATATTTACCTATTACTTACCAGATAAATATTTCTTAGGAACTGTTATCAGTTAACAGTTTCCCCATTGTGACGATGGCCTTTGACTTTTGCGAATTAACCGCCAATGTGGAGGGGCAACGGGCAACTGGCATGCAGTGGTTTTGGGATGAGCATAGAATTTTTCATATTTTGTTGGTCCTTTATGCATTAATTTCCAATTAAATAAAAGGAAAGGAAAAAAAATGACAGAAAAACAGAAATACTGTATTTCTCTTTGTAATTTTACTTTGAAACAAGTAGAACTTTTATGGAAATTATCATTACCTTAGAAGTTCTACTCGCGAGTATATCGAACCACATGAAAAAAATCTTGTAAAAGTTACCAACATTTCAAAATTTTACTATGAGTATGCCAGGCTATTTGAAAAAGTACCTGTAATTAGAAGTAGTACTTCTGAAGTAAAATACCTATACGGTTTCCGGGGCATAAATATACCCCAAATTCGTATAGGAATTTTATCAAAATTTGTTTAGTGAGTTATTTGAATCTATTAACTATTTGTTTACACTAAATAATTACCTATTTGATTGTATTAGTTATATTTATTTAATGGTTCAAAACTGAATTCACTGCACTGACTTCAGTTGACTTACTATACTTTGTTGATTTAAGAAAATCAATTTATTGTGTGAGCATGTAATGATTTGTAAATAACTGGATTCCTCAACTCGTTTCTGTAGGCTTTCGCCAGTTGTTTACTACATTGAGGTTGATTCGGGAGGGGGGGGGTCGTCATTGTGCGATGCGAGTCGCCATTATGATAATTAGAGTTCCTGTAAAACCTGGTAAATAGATAAATATTTGTTGGTTTTGTCTGCCATACTGCTGTGCCATTGTGCTAAATATACGTTCTTATGGTAGTGAAATGACAGGAGAACTGCCTTCTTTTGTCAATTTTTATACTAATTTGAGATTAGACGGATGAATGCTTCATTCCCCACGAAATCTACATCCAGATTCATTTCCTAACCCATGCTTGCCTGCCCAGATATATTTTCAGTTTACAATGGCATGAATCCTTTCATGCCATTGTTCCCCATTAATGAATGTTGTTCTTACTCTGGTTGCATTTCTGTAAATCTGTAAAGAAGAGTTATAGCTTGCTTCATTCCCTGAAGATTCTCAATAATTAGATTCCGTCTGCTCTATTTCACGTTTTAGTTTCTTCAGTGTTGTACTGCTACGTATTCCACAAAAAAAACGTTTAGGAATAGTGTTTCATCCCCTTTTTTGCGAGGGTACACAATTATCATTTCCTTTTTTTTCCTCCAATACTAAATTAATATCCTCGCCATCAGGCAATAGTCTCGAGACATTAAACCTGTTGTTCCTATATTGTTTGACCTACAATACAACCTGTTTATGTCTGTTATGGCGCGCTAGACGTGCAGCATTCATTCTCCGTTTTTCTTTTGTCTCACGGTGTATTACGACCGGCTCGGTCGGAGCTGTAGGTAATCTACGCGGAGGTATACACACCTATAATATGTATGCATCAGACGCAAGAAAGCGATGCAATCGAAGGAGAAGGAGGAAATTAGCGAAATTGATGGCGAAGAGATATGCAATAAGCGTGATTTATGCCTGATTGTTATTGTAGGAAGTTATGCGAGTTATCCCTCCGTACCGGGCAATTCATATTTATACGTACGCGCCAATGTGAGTATAGTTATGGTAGATACAATTGCGATAGGAATTTTGATTGCGCGAAAAATTAAATTCCTAAAGGAAATTGTATAGTTTCTTATTCATTGGCTTGTAATCTATACAGAGTTGGTAAGACCATGATTTATTGACGTTAATACTTTTTAGATTATAGCATACTTTGGATATTAAAACAAATATTTTTTTATTATTATAGACAAATGTATGGCAAATATTGATATAAAACAATAAATATGACACTAATGTAAAGTTCGTTTTATCTGTTAATTCAAGCTTACCTGGTATATATTTTTTATAAAATATAATAAAAAATATATACCTCGGGGAGATTTTCATTCTTCGGGTTGTTAATTTGGCAACTTTTGCTGTATCCGTTCACTAGAGTAAATAACAGTACCTTAATGTCAGTTATTGGTTATCGATTTGAATTTCGAGGTTGGTTACGTGACAGCGATAACAATCGAAGGCTGATGACTGGTAATTTTAGTTTAAATTCCCATTCTGCCTGTGGCCACGAAAGACCACATCAGGAAGAAAAAAGAAAGAAGAGAGGTGAAGGAAGAAAGAAGAGAGAAGAGCCGAACACCCTCTGCCACTGTGCTTAGTCGGTCGTGTGGATGTTTTTTCCTCCGATGCTGGTTGCCCGTATCTCTTTGTGGCGTTCCTTTGCTCCTCCTGCGACTGCTCGGGCGTTCTCTTATTGGAGGTCCACTAGTTAACAAGCACTCAAGACGGAGCGACCGAATACCGTCTAAGAATAGGACAAAGGGATTCAGAGCCTAGGTTTGGCTAATCCCGGATGACAAGGAAGACCCTCGCCACGAAAGACGACGGTTGTTAGTGAACATCCTATACGATTTTTATGCCACACTCTCAAAAATATCAAAGTTCCAAAGTATTATCTAAAAAAGTGATCGGTATTAAACCTGAATAATATAAATCCATACTCGGCCTGTATATCATGCAGAATTTCCTCATAAAATTCCTGAATAAGAATCCTGAGTAAATACCATCCCATTTTTACGACACGTTTAGTAGTGGAGGCCCGTC